>LNAC01000393.1:920827-971967 GCA_002007465.1 Ailurus styani | reverse complement strand
CCTCGGCCCCGCCCGCGACCCCGCCAGCCATTGGCCGCCGGTGCTGCGAGCCCTCCACTGGGCGCCCCCGCGCGGCAGAGCCGCTCGCGTCAGTGGCCTGCCCGGCTGTCATTTAGGGGCGCCGATTCGCAGCCTGTGTAACTCTCCTGAGATCCCTTGCTTCCCCCCACCTGCATTTAATGTCACGGCGAGGTCTGGCTCTGCGTCTTGGTCTCCAGTCCCAGGCTCCGAGAGCTTGGCATCTCCGCCCCCCCCCCCGCCACATCTGGCTTTAATCCTCCCCGGCGTGTGCAGAGGCAGCTCAGACTGCCCACGGAAGGCCCCGGGGAACCCTCGGCCTCCGCCTGGGCGCGCGCCCCGACCACCCTGGGCTTCTTCAACCCGAGCGCCTGACCCCAGCGGCAGGTGCCGTTCCTCGGTCATCCGGCCTGGGCAGCATTCCTGGCGACAGGTCCCGGGGGCAGGTCCCGCTCTAATCCAACAATAGCTTCCCAGGCCCAGCAGTTCCAGGCACCTCACTGACTGTCTCAGATCTTCGCAGTATCCCCAGCGATAGGCATCGCTAACCCCAATTTACGGGGACTCGGGAGGAAGGACTAGCATAAGCATAGGAAGAATACAAGGTTTAAAGGCAGATGGTTTGGGTGCCAAAGCCTTTGATTTTACCATTTCATCACGTGTCCTGCCCTTTCTTCTGGGCCCCGTGTTCTAATCTTCCACTATGTCAAGTTAACCAAATAGGTAATCGTCTACAGAAAGCCTGAGTGGTCCGCCTCTCTTTTGCTTAGTGTTCATATGTACTATGACTTGTGTTAATAGTAACTACCATTGCACACATCATCTTTGGGATACGCCAAAGACGTGTTATTTTAACCATTACAATAATCCTCAAAACAGCCCTGCAAGTTAATATTTACAGGGAACTTCGGGGGGGGGAGACAAAGATCAAGGAGACACCCTTCTTCCTGCCAAGCTCCCAAAGTAATAAATAGGTTCTTTTTAGAAATCAGTAATCCAAAAATTCAAAACTCTTGAGAGACAAACTTCAATCAGAATAGGTCCCCCCCAGCAAAATTCCTTTCTTTTGTCTCGAGATAGTAGTAATTAATAATCAGCTATGACATGCATGGGTTTCTTAGCTCTTCCATGGTGATATTTCTCTCCATGACTGTTGAGCTGTTTTTAAAGGTTCGAGAAGACATACATGATTCCTTCCTCCCGTGGTCCTCCATCGATTCACGGGGAGCAGACAAAAAGGTTCATCCACTACCCAGCACCATAAACATAACTTAGGCATGACAGCCATGACATCGAATGACTTTTCTCTCTGCCTTGGGGGCCGGAGAACCAGATTTCCTGCGTTCTATGACAAAGACATTTCCTTGTAGCAAGCTGACAATAAGATTTCACGACCAGATGTAAGCATTAAAGACTGAGGCCATTCTAGGATACAACCTTTGAGACACTGATTGGTACATGTTCCTGAAAATATCTTTTGGGAATGGGAAATCCTAGACTTTATTATACATTGCTCTTCATGACAGACAAGCCAACTGCCTCTTCCAAACAGAGAAAGCCCTGCCTTTTGACAGGTGATGGAAAAATCTACCAAGCCATGCCCAAAAGATTGTCCAAAAGACCAAGTAGCCTGGGTAGCTACTATTCTTGTTTTACAGAGGAAGAAACTGAGGTTCTGGGAGATTAATTTAGCAGCTGCATTGGGGTGCCTGCGTGGCTCAGTCATTAAGTGTCTGCCTTCAGCTCAGGTCATGATCCCAGGGTCCTAGGATCAAGCAGGAAGCCTGTTTTCCCTCTCCTACTCCCCCTGCTTGTGCTCCCTCTCTTGCTGTGTCACTCTGTCAAATAAATAAATAAAATCTTTTTTAAAAAATTAGCACCTGCAAATAGTAATTTAGGCAGCTAGTAAATGGCAGAACCAGAATTCACATCCAGGTCTGTTTGATTCCAGAGCCCCTACATCATTCCACCACACAAGCTCTCTGCTTGAGTCTTCAGAAATTGACCAAAAAAAATTGTTGAATGAATATTAAAAAAATGGGTTTCTCTCTGCCTTCTCCATCTTTTTCCCTCTCAGTAAGAGATAGAAATGAAAGCATTCACAAACATTCTGTAAGCAGAGGCATATGTCAGAGGAGAAAAGAAAGCCTGGAAGGCCAAGTTTCAATGGCAGACTCAATGGGCTTATTCAGGAAGATGGCAGGAACTCCCCCTGGACGCTGGTTAGTGGCAAAACCTACAGCAAAAGATGGAAAGCAAGCAGAAAAAACAACTGCCTTCCTTTTGGGGCCTTTCTGATGATATGTTGCTTCTCCATCTGTCAGCAGAAGGGCAGGTTTGGGAAGAAATTTGGCCCTACAGTTAAAGTCATCACAAACCACTCACATTTTAGCTCAGGAAAATCTGGATTTCAGTTCATTGTCCTAAGAACTGGAATGGCATGGAACATGGGCCTCCAAAGCATAGGTCATAATTGGTTGCTGATTCATCCTAACTTTGCAGAGCACATGATCCTGGATTTTCCAACTACGTCTATGGTATCCATTTAATAAAAGCAGTGATACCAAGCCCCACTGGGTCCTCTTTTTCTTGTCTTTTCCATCATGATTCCCTCTTTTATTCCCTTGTTGTTGCTTCTCTACCATGCAGTTTCTTTTTGCCTTCTCCAGGCCTTTAGTTCAGAGTCAATGGAAATAAGAGAAATGTTTAGGCAAGAAGTTCTGCCTATAACTTCACCAATTTGTATTTTGTCCCCAGCAAAACTGATATGTTCTTTCCACATTTTCTGAGGGCCTAGGAGGTGCAGAGGTAGCCAGCGTCTAACCGCAGGGCCCTCACACACTACTGGGAGAGGTAGGTAAGGAATTAAACCCCAAGACACTGCCACAAGTTCAAGGTACTAGGACAGAAGATAGGATGGGGCCATCAGTCAGATTCTCAGGGCAGGGAAGGCTTCCTGGAGGTGACACCTGAGCTAAAAGCAGAGTCCACACCAGAAGCTGATTTTTTCCCCTTTATTGCTTTGATGGTACATAGTTGTTGGTGGGGCCATGCCTATAGCAATCAACTTCTAAGAAATCAAGCAAGTGATCTCGTCATCCCTGGTCCCCTCTATGCATTAGCAATCAAATTGTGTCATTTATGAACATTTATAAACATTGTGATTCTGGGGCACCTGGGTGGCTCAGATGGTTAAGCGTCTGCCTTCAGATCAGATCACCATCCCAGGGTCCTAGGATAGAACCTGCCTTGGGCTCCCTGCTCAGCCGGGACCCTGTTTCTCCTTCTGCCTGCCACTCCCCCTGCTTGTGCACTCTTATGCTTTCTCTCTCAAATAAATAAATAAAATCTTTTAAAAATAAATAAATCTCATGATTGTGGTTTGTTGGCTACTCGCTTAAACGGGATCGTCTTTCAGTTATAAAGGCTTCAAGAGGAATCACCCCAGGAGGGCCTTCCTGGCTCCTGTAGACCTGGCAGGAACCTGCTCATTTCACCTGATAAACAGTGTGCTCTATCACTTTTAGTCTAGAAGCTCCAGGGGAACTAGGACCAGGATGGGCAGTAAAAGCTTATGTGTTTTCAGACACAGTGCCTGAACTATTTCTGTTGTGTAATCAGACAGGACACACAGGGACCAAGAAATTAACGAGACAATTCAAACAGAACCAATCTATTGAATATTCAGCTCTAGGTGGACCTGAATTTTCACCCAGATGACGAACAGAGAGCTAAATGATTTTTACTTTTTTATTTTTATACTTCCTCCTCACACCTTTGCTTATCCTGATGTGAGAGAAGCCTTGAAAGAGGCCTTTCCCATTTCATTCGCATTCACAGGGTTGGGGTAGATGGGTCTATCTGATTATTCAGACAAAAGCGAACCTGGGCAGGAATCATGGGACCTCAACATACTTCAGTGCTGTGGTCAGTGCCATTTGCATATGTGTACAAGACATTGCTAAAACTATTCAAGAAAACCCCAAAAGAGGATCCTACCATCTTTACCAGGAAAGGGCTCCCTTCCAGGCATTGTTAGAACAATGAACAATGCCCCGTGGCAGGGAAAGTCTCTGCCAAGAGTGTTTAGGAGGATTGGAGGGATCACTCCCTTTTTAGCCACACCATGAAAGCTGACTCACTGGTTTTATTATATTTGATGTATACTCTGAAGGCACAAAGGAAGAGAATGGTGAGCCAGAGAAATGCAGAGCTTTGGGGATTTTTTTTGCTTTTCTTTTTCTTCCTCTGTGAATTTGGTAGTTGTAAAAGATGCTGGGTCAACAGCCCTGCCTCTGAAATCCATCCATGCATAAAACCAATTCCAGTAGTTCAACTGTGCTACTCTATCTGTTCCTTTGAAACAGGATAAAAACCTCTACTCAAAAAATACATGCAGGACATCACTGCCTAATATTGGGCCATTTGGAGCTATGGATAGCTGGACAACATAATCGTTGTCACCTTTTTCATAACAACCAGTATTTCTTTACCCTCTCTTCTAGTGTCACCTCACCGCCCTACAAGCAGGCATCTGTATCAGCCAGGCACCAATCAGAAAAGAAAAAAGAAATGATTCTAGGTATTTTGGACAGAGGAACTAATAATACACAGGAGATGGGTTGCAATGGTGTTGGAAGGGCTGAAGAAAGAAGAGGGTGCAGAGCAGAGAGAAAGCCAGATGAATACCCAAGGATCAGGGGTTGCTGGTGCCTCTGGGGTGGACACCTGGAGCTTGCATCTGCGGCTGCGCTATTGGTTCTAGAACCCTAAAAACACACTACCTCTGCCTGGGGGGCTGGAGACAGGAATCACCCCATCCCCCTCAGCCCATGCGGCTGCTGCCAGCAACTTCCAGCAATGGCCACACCATCAGGGGCAGAAGGCTTCCCGCTTGTCTATGCCTTCTCAGCTCCGACCAGTGCCTCCTGTTGGCAGACAGTAACAGGAAGCTACAGGAAGCCCTGGGGAATGGCCGCTGGCTCACTCCCAGCTCCAGCCTCGCAGACAGCCGAGGACACGAAGGCTGCCTGGCTGAGGCTAGAGACCAGGGGTAGATAACCAACCCAGCGTCACCATAAAAAGCCATGTCAGGCATTCTGTAAAGAGAAACCAGAAGCTGGTCCTGGAAACCTGAGGGACTGGAGAATTGCAAGCCTGTCAGATCTTTCCGCTCCAGTGGGGTTTATACAAACTCTAGAAAACACAGTTCACATTCACGTTGCTCTCAAGAGGGACTGTTCACATGTCTCCTGGCAGCCATCAAGACCCTGTCACTAGTAAAGGGAGACTCTTCTATCAGACGGGGCCGTATTAAGCCCTTACGTGAGCAGCAGTTTGGAAGACGCGGAATTATAAACTGTGGTCTCAGCCCTGGAGGTGTTTGCAGTCTGGTTGGGAGAACCCCCACAGCTCTCCTGGTCTCACGCCCGCTTGCCACTAGGGCCACCTTCCGCCTGCCCCCTGAAGCCGAGCCACACCACCCCGAACCGCTCCCCGCCTCCCACAAAGGGGCACAGGCTGTCCCCTCTGGCGACTCACTCCCCATCCCCATCCCACCACCCTCCTTGGCCAGCGGTCAGCTTGCTGCCCCTTCTGGGGAAGCCCTTCCTGACCTCTGGGCCTGAGAGAGGGACCCATGGCACGCGCGTCCCTACTCCTACCTGTGGATTCGGCTTCGGTTTCATCACTCCGCAGCATTATCCTGAGTTTCCAAGCTGGTGTTAACTGGAGGAAGGGCAAGCTTTCGCCCCTCTCGGTCTTTAAACTGATTGAGTCAGATCTGGGGCAGCTGGAGCCCTCCAGCTACAAACAACCCCGGGGGGCGGGGGGCATGAAGAATGTTCTCATTTTCTCTGTATTTTGTTAAGTGAAAAAAGGTGGGCTGTGCCTATATTGTTCGCTGACTTCTGTGTTTCATTCACTCAGCTTTTATGCTCTTGAGGGCTGGGACCATCTCACTAAGCAATGTATGGCAGCCGCATGGGAGCTGCTCTGCACGTTTGTGTTGATGGAATGAAGGAGGATTTTGTGGAACAAGACACACTTGCTCTGAGTCTTCAAGGACAGGTGTAGGAATTGGGCAGGTGTAGGGGAAAAAAGAAGCATTACAAGAGAAGAGAGCGAGCGCGCGCGCGTGCGCACACACACACACACACACACACACACACACACACACACACACACACACAGGGCAGTGCACACTGGTCGTTCACGGCTCCTGGGCAGGAGCCGGTGAACAGAGCCATTGGGGAAAATATGGCAGGTTACGGAGGAAAGCACGGGAGAGTTCCAGCCTCAGGTAAGAGGAAAGCACGGAAGATTTTTGCATTGAAAAGGNTTGGGGAAAATATGGCAGGTTACGGAGGAAAGCACGGGAGAGTTCCAGCCTCAGGTAAGAGGTAAGCACGGAAGATTTTTGCATTGAAAAGGAATGTTACTGGGCGCCTGGGTGGCTCAGTGGGTTAAAGCCTCTGCTTTCGGCTCAGGTCATGATCTCAGCGTCCTGGGATCGAGGCCCGCATCGGGCTCTCTGCTCAGCAGGGAGCCTGCTTCCTCCTCTCCCTGTCTCTCTGCCTGCCTCTCTGCCTACTTGTAATCTCTCTCTGTGTGTCAAATAAATAAATAAAATCTTTAAAAAAAAAATATTTAAAAAAAAAAATAAAATAAAAAAAAAAATAAAAAATGAAAAGGAATGTTACAAAATAAATATTCAAGGGTAGAGGATCAGACTGTTGACACCAGCGAGAGAAGTGCTGTAGTTTTTTTGCCTGAATTTCTGAAAATGGGTTTTAGGATTATCAAATAGGCATTTACTGAACTGCTCCTCTAAGGCCCATCTGCATACCTCTCCTAGAGAAACTTAGTAAATATTTGCTCATTGAGGGCGCCTGGGTGGCTCAGTGGGTTAATGCCTCTGCTTTCGGCTCAGGTCATGATCTCAGGGTCCTGGGATCGAGGCCCGCATCGGGCTCCCTGCTCGGCGGGGAGCCTGCTTCCCCCTCTCTCTCTCTCTCTGCCTGCCTCTCTGCCTCCTTGTGATCTCTCTCCCTCCGTGAAATAAATAAATAAAAAATTAAAAAAAAAAATATTTGCTCATTGCTTTGGTTGTGCTTCCTACTTTAAATTTTACTTTGGTCTAAGATCAAAATCACAAGGTTTATGAAATGCTGAAAGAGAATGAAGAAAGAAGTTTCTCTTCAGTAAATGAACATTCTAATATTGGTGTCTCAGACACAACTGAAAATTCAATATCACTTCAGAAATGAACTATCGTGACAACTAAGGAGTCTCTTCAGAGGAAATAATCTTCCAGAATTCTGAACACTCCACTCAATAGACTTGTTCAAGTCACACTCATTATAAGGATTTTGGGGAGGTAGAAACATTGTAAGCAATCGAGAATATCTTCTGAATACAAAATCTTGGTACACGGACGTACCAGTAAGACATTCCAAGACAATCACCACAGAGTGCACTGTAAAACTAATTTTTAAAAAATTTTCTACAAAATTTGTGGACAACCATTGTTTTGTGTCCTTAACACATGCTTATTGAGAATACACAATGTAAGAGTGAGCTGCCTCTGGTTCTGAATGGGAAGGGAATGGAGGAGCAAGTTTCCACTCATACCCTGGAGGTAAGAGGGGTGTCACCAAGGGCTTCCCAGGTTAGGGGACAAAAGGACAGTTTGAACAGGTACAAAAACCTGAACCCAGTTGAGTTAGGAGCACAGAGGCCTCCTTCTAGGGGAACCCAAGTCTGGTGCGAGCTGGCCCCTATTCCTTTTCCCCAGGCACCCAGTACTGGTTCATCACCTTGTGCCATGGTCCAGCCAGCTGGCCTGGCTTCTCCTCAGATGTTAACTTCTTTCACCACCTGAATAATTGCCACATGCTTTCATGGCGGAGAACCTTTTATTCCTGTCCGTTCTCCTCATAAGGGTTCCACAAGTTAAATATATTGAGTAATCATTTCCCTAGTTTATCCCATGATACATAGATACACAGATAGACAGATGCATACATAATCAAAAGTTCTGACTCACGACAATGTGAAGGCCTACTCAAAGATGGCTAGCCATTAACTGACAAGCTGGCGTTCCAGGATACAGGGCCCTAACACTTGGACCCTGCTGTGTTTTTAAATTGGACGGAGACCAACAGAACTCATCAAATCTCTTCTCTGAAGGGCTTTGAAACAAAGACATGCAGCATCAGGGCAGAAGCAGAAAGATAGAGGATGGAGTGGACAGAATCATGAGCAAAGAGGAAGCCAGAGTAGAGAGGAAAGCAGAGAGAAGAGAAACAAGTCCACAAAAGGGTAAGCAACAGCAGCCTGAGGGGGAAGCAGACTGAGCAGTGAGGTTCGACTAAGGCAGTGCTGGACCGGCCTGTCAGGCCAAGCCACTGTGGGACAGGAGTGTGTCTACTGCGGGCAGGACAAGGACAGTCAGACTTGAACTTGCCCAGGAGGCTGGCTGAAGCCTTGATTCCTGCTTTTCTCAAAACTTCCCCTCACACGACTCTTTAGGGAGGGCAGAGCAAAGGGTCAGGGATTTGAGGAAGGCTGCCTGGTCTTCATAAATAGGACTTGACTGTTTTTGTGAAGGACCATGAGCTCTTACAAGATCACATATGCAGATTCAAATATAAAACCTCAAACAGGGTGCCTGGGTGACTCAGTGTGTTAAAGCCTCTGCCTTCAGCTCAGGTCATGATCTCAGGGTCCTGGGATCGAGGCCCGCATCAGGCTCTCTGCTTGGCGGGGAGCCTGCTTCCTCCTCTCTCTCTCTCTCTCTGCTTGCCTCTCAGCCTACTTGTGATCTCTCTCTGTCAAATAAATAAAATCTTTAAAAAAATAAAAATAAAAAATATAAAACCTCAAACATTCTGGAATCAAAGACATATTTTAGATTACCCACAGTTTATAATATGTGTTCCACCATTCCATTCTCCTGTCACCTGTGAGTTGAAAATAGTAGGTAATTATACTTATTTCCATTTTGAAATTTGAATTTAAGACAAGTGGGCTGGATTGAAAAGGTAGAGAGGCCAAGCTGCTGAAGCTCATGAAGGCAGCCAGAGATCCAACGAGGCCAAGGTTGGATAAACGTGTGTCTTATGGATGTACAGATTCTAAAACCATCATATAGAGGACAAAAATGATCTGTTTCTGATAATGATGTTCATAATTTCCACATTCCGTTCATTTCCCCCAAACCCAAAACATGGGATCACTCAGATAAATCCTCTTGCGTTTTAGAATTCATTAGAACTGCATTTTAGAACTGCTTGTGTGGTATCTTTTTTTTTTAATCAGCCTTCTACTTTTCCAACCTGAATCCTATCTCACTGGCCACATTTATGTTGCCATTCAGTGGTAACAGAGATGATATTCTGAAGTACCAGGGAGTTGGACTCAAACTTCTAACAGGATGTGGATTTGGCACCGTGGGCTCATAATGAAAAAAATATAAGAACTGCTCCCAGCTAATGGAAAAATAAATTGGAATTGTATTGGGAAGGTGCCCAAAGGAACTTGCCTCAAATGAGAATTGAGTTTTTATTAGGAAAATCTGATAAGAGTAAAAAAAAATCATCCTCTGATCCATCTAATTATCTAATGGTCCTTATAATTTATTGTTTCATTGCCCTCTTATAAAGGGACATGACACTTGAGTGTCTGTCAAATGTTTCTGTAATTATGAAAGTCCCCTCTGCCCAGCAACATGAAATAATTTCTCCTTTCAAATGAAAGTTTCAACCTTGCAGTGAAAAGTACATGTGCCAATTTCTGTAACTTCCCACTGCTAAAGGAAAAGTCATCATCTTGGCCTCTGCAGAGAAGAACAAATGTTTAGGAAGCTTCTTCCTCATTTTAGCGTTTACCATAGTTGCTATTTGGCTACATATCATATTTCTTTTTTTTTTTTTTAAAGATTTTTTTATTTATTCATTTGACACAGAGAGAGAGATTACAAGTAGGCAGAGAGGCAGGCAGAGAGAGAGGAGAGAGGAGGAAGCAGGCTCCCCGCTGAGCAGAGAGCCGGATGCGGGCCTCGATCCCAGGACCCTGGGATCATGACCTGAGCCGAAGGCAGCGGCTTTAACCCACTGAGCCACCCAGGCGCCCTACATATCATATTTCTTTCCTGTTCAACAAATATTTACTGAGGGCTTACTGTGTTCTGTGTACCGAGCACTATGTGGCACACACAATTGAACACAATTCTTCATTTCTTCTGGAGTGTGGGGTAAGGGCAGGAACATAGCAGGAAATGAGGCTGCCCTGAAAGACTGGTGTTTGGGGTCGATTTTGGGGGGGAGAATACTGGGGGAGCACTTCAGGGCTAGCATAGGGAGTATGGACTTCATTCAGTAGACAATGGGAAGTCACAGATGTGTTTGAGAATGGCTGGTCGGAGCTATGGTCAGGACGTGGGTCCTGAGACTCCTGGTGGCAGCCTGCACTGTGGGGTGGAGGGGAGGGAGGGTGGATCCTCTGGGCAAGAGCAAAAGAACAAGAGAGAAGAGGTGGCAAAAATGTCGTGGAGATTTTGAGCCCAGTGATGGGGTTGACAGTAGCATCCCAAACCAAAGCAGAAATTACAGGGATGGAGATGTTTGGAAGGAAGACGACTTCCTCTCTGCTGAATCAGAGCTGTTAAGAGATACAGAGATGGAGCTCTTTGGCAGGAATGGGAAATGAACATTGGACCTTAGGAGAAAGATCAGGTGATACCAGCAAGACGGAGAGGGACAGGGGTGAGCAGAAGCCACGGGGTTTAGCAGTTAGCTCACAGGCCACCTTCACCAGAGCCACTTCACTGGAGCAGTGTCAGCGAGAGGCCAAGGCCATTTGCCCAGGATGAGTGGGTGGTCAGGAAGTGAAGGCAGTGAGCGTGAGCTACGCTTGACAGGGTGGAGAGAAGGCTTTCTGGTTCTCTTGATCAGAAACATTTGAAGATGAAGAAAAAGGGGATATAATTGATGCATCATAATTCATCACTGGCTATATCCTACTGAGCATTTTCTTTTAGATTTGCCAGCTTCATATTCCTAATCATTCCTTATGTCTCTGCTGTTTTTCTATAATTGCAAATAAGAATGAAGTAATCATAAATATAGCTAGCATTTCCAGAACATTTACCCTCTGCCAGGCATCACACTAAGAACTCTCAAAGTATTAATTAGTTTAATCTTCACGATAGCTCTATAAGGTTGAAACTCTCATTTTGCCTGCTTCACACACAAGGAAACTGAGGCAAGAGACATTAAACAACTTGTGTAAATTCATGCAACTAGGAAGTCACTGAGCTGGGATTCAGCCTGGGTGTCCTGCTAGAGTCTGTGCCTTCAGTCGGGATGCTGGCCTCCCCCATCACTGCAAAGGTATGAAAGGAGTCCTAGGAACTTTACAGGAACTAAACACAATCATAGAAATCTTTCAAACACATACTGTATTTTGAGAGTGACTTGGGCTAAGTTCATCATCCCTTTTTCAAGGCCAAGAGTTATGCAGGGAGGCAGAAAAATCTGCCAACATCCTAAGCCTAGAGTTGAGGACCCTAGGAGTGAGGAGGAACCCAGAAGTCCCTCTGGTCAAGTGCTTTCTTCACATAAAAAGAAACCACCATCTGGGGTTCCTGGGTGGCTCAGTTGGTTAAGTGTCTGACTCTTGGTTTTGGCTCAGGTTGTGATCTCAGGGTCCTGGATTGGACCCCCACATCCAGCTCTGGGCTCAGTGGGGAGTCTGCCTCAGGATTCTCTCTCTCTCCCATGCCCTCTGCCCCTCCCTCCACTTGCTTGCTCTCTCTTTCTAAAATAAATAAATCTTAAAAAAGAAGGAGGAGGAGGAGGAGGAGGAGGAGGAGGAAGAGGATGGTCTCTGGGTGGCTCGGCCAGTTAAGCGTCTGCCTTTGGCTCAGGTCATGATCGCAGGGTGCTGGGATCGAGTCCTGTGTTGGGCTCCCTGCTCAGTGGGGAGCCTGCTTCTCCCTCTGCCTGCCTCTCCCCCTACTTTGCGCTCTCTCTCTCTCTCTCTCTCTCTCTCTCTCTGACAGAATGCAAGCAAGCAAGCAGGAAGGAAGGAAACCACCATCCAGAGCAGCTGGGTGGTTTGGCCAAGGTCACATGACCAGCTTAGGGTCAGCTAAGTCCAAAACCCAATATTCTGAGTCTTCCAACTGCACCCAAAGGATCTGGAGGTGGAGGAGACAGGGGAGGGGGTGTGGGGGGTTGTGGTGAGAACAAAAGAAAGCTGCTGGGGCAAGGCTGTATCCTAGAACTTAGTTCAGGGAGAGGGTGAGCTATACCAACCTACCCCCAGGCCTTTTCCTGAGAGAGCCCCCTGAGGTTGCGTGTTCCCATCAGCCATTTGGCGTGACTCTGATTTCCTGATTTTGCCCCATATCCACCCACACCCTCACCCCCACGCTGTCTATGCCCAGAAGAAAGGGTGGATGTGGATGAGACCTGGCACACAAGGGCTTAATGAATGTTTTAAAATTCATTAATTGGCCCACACAGGAGTGAATAATTAGGGGAGACAAATGTAAAGGAAGAGTAGCTCCACGGGTCTCCCCTTGATCCACTAGGGAAGCAAGGACGTAACCTGGAGCAGAAGCTTCTGGAATCCTGCAGAGTACACACGTGGTCTGGACCAGTGACCGGAGCTGTGTGGTGCTGGTACCAGTCCATTTCTTCTTAATGTGGAGGCTCCTACCATGTGAGCAGCAGTTGGTAACTTTCACCTTTTATTGGCATTTCATTCTGCTGCCAACAGGGACACCGTAATGTGAAAACACTAAATGAGTGTCTCTCGCAAAAACAACTTTCCACAGAAAAACTCACTGTGCAAACACGGCTGCTCCCTAAATGGCCCTACACATAAGGCCAAGAAACAGAAAGCATATTTTGCAGAATAACGGCCTCTCCCAAAACTGTTAGAGATTTCGGGATGGTGGTAAATCTCTTAGGCAGGAGAGGGCAAAGTCACGATGATCCAGGGATGGTCCTTTGTGTTCGGCTTGGAGACGCATGACGTTTTGAGGCCATTCTATTTGTATGATTAAAGCAAATGACTTCAGGAAAATACAAAACACTGTTTGTCCTCATGACAAGAAAATTTTTTTTTCTGATGATGTATGGGGATGGATGCTAACTAGACTTGTTCCGTGATCATTTCACAATGTGTTCAAATAGCAAATCTTTCTGCGGTACCCCTGAAACTGATACAGTGTTATATGTAAATTACACCTCAATTAAAAAAAAACAGAGATAAGAGGTCAAAACAAACATGCAAACAATCCACTTCTTACAGAAAAAAATGTAGCAAGTTTCCAGCTTGAATTTGAGAGTATGCAGAATTGGAAGTTATTTATATGGGCTTCATTTTAGGGATAGTGGAACAACCCCAGACAAAAAATATTTTTCTTGGTGATTCTCCGCGGCCTGAACTTTAATACTTTGTTATGACTTATCACCTGAGTGTAAGGATTTTCTCTTTGATAATTATCTGGGTCTTGGTAATCGTTCTACAATATATGTTTCTCTAATCATGCCGTACACTTTAATTATATACAATTATATTTGTGAAATTATTCTATAATAAAGTTTTTCGGTTTGGGTTTTGGTTTGTTTTTTTTAAGAGTAAATGCCCCTGGAAAGGACATTGCATTATCCCAAGGCTGGCCCAGGCCGTGGGTCCCGACATCACAGCCAGAGATCAGAGCGGGAAGGGAACGTTTTCTGCCTCGGGGGCCACAGCTACACAGCTCAGCCCGTCGCTGCCTCCTGGGGATAGAGGCCCAGAGCAGCCAGATTTGCTTTCTTAGAAGAAACTGAAATTCTGATTCTAATATTAATTTTCCCTATTTTAAAGTAACAGGTGGACCAAACAAGACACATTTTCTAGCCATAGCTGGACAGCGGATCTCGGCTTCCGACCTTGCAAGATCTTCTTAGTTAATAACATCTTAATATGAACCAATGGGTCTGATCCTTAGGCTTAGTTTGAATCCCAGATTTTCTGTTCAATAAACGTGTTATATATAGGGGCACCTGGGTGGCTCCGCTGGTTAAGTGGCTGCATTCGACTCAGGCCATGATCCTAGGGTTCTGGGATCGAGTCCCACATTGGACTCCTTGCTCAGCAGGGAGCCTGCTTCTCCCTCTGCCTGCCGCTCCCCCTGCTTGTGCTCGCATTCTCTCTCCATGATTAAAAAAATGTGTCATGTATGAATATATGATATATATTTTTTCAAAGATTTTATTTCTTCATTTGAAAGAGAGTGTGTGTGGGTAGGGAGAGGGAGAGGGGAAAAGCAGACTCCATGCCGGGCATGGAGCTTGATTCTGATAGATTTCACGACCCTGAGATCAGGACCTGAGCGGAAATCGAGAGTCAGACGCCAACCAACTGAGCCACCCAGATGTCCCTATGATATATATTTTAATAATGCATGTGCTGCATATTAGTATAGATGTTATATATTATATCATGCATATATATTAACATATCAAGTAATTAGGCCTCCTTAATACTTAATGCTTAGAAGCCATGTTTTCACAGCTGTGAAATAATTATGACATTGGCCACTTTGCAGGAATGTCATGAGGATTTTTTGTATGCATCCTTTCCCATTCTGATTGGCTGTCTTGGGGAAGCTACCTAACACCTGAGGCCTCCTAGATTTGTTACTGTGTTCATAGATTGTGCTTAGCGCCAGCAGAAAGCAGGCAGGAATGGGATCAGGGGCCTGCTGGCCATGGGAAAAGTCTGCAACAGCCACAGAAAGGATTGCTGAAGATTGGACACATTTTCTCATCTTTGGTTCTCATATTTTCATGACTGGTTGAGCCTTTGTGAAGTTCAGTACAATGTCCTCTCCAAGAGCATTCACCTTTTGAGATGGGAGGAAGGATGAACAGAAAGAGTGCTCTTTTGGGGAGGGTCTGGGGAAGCCACACCCCAGGGCAGGAAGTGGCCCCTTTCAGGCCCAGGGAGTGGCTTCTCCCGCCATGCTTTGCACCCCAGGCCACTGCAACTCCGGTGTCCTCAAGTTCTGCCCTAGCCCAGCCCTGCCCAGACAGTGGTGGTCACATTACGTTGTTTAATAAAAGCAACCCTACAGTCAGTGTGTAAAATACAATTCTAACATCATAAAAGGAAAGGTATACATAGATATGCAAGTATGGAAACCATAGTGGTGAAAAATCCCTAAGTGTGGAGGTGGTGGGTGGGGTTTGGGGGCGGAGTTGCTCAGAGGGTTCCAGTTAAATCTTTAAGCTTGAAGAATGGCCCCGGGATAGTCCTCAGTCTGGATTTTTCGCCTCTCCCAGTGGTGTTCAGTTCTGCTGGGGTACCTCTGAAATTCCTGCTGCGGTACCGTGCACAGTGCTCTACTGTTCTGTGCCCTTCCCAGGTTTGAGTTTATGCCTTCCTCCCACCCTGCCATGCAAATGGGTCCAAGTTCTGGTGCTCAGCGGAGGCCCCTCGTCCTCTTTCTCCCTCTGCTTTCTACCAGCGCGTCCCCCACCCCCATCTCTGCCCCCAGCATACCTCTCAGGAAGCCGGCAGTGTGCATCATGGCCACTCCTGCCTCTTTGTCTGAACTCTCCCACCTGCAGACTGTCCAACAAAGCATCACCCCAGAGGGGACTCTCTCCTCAGATGTTAGGGACCAGCTCCTCTCCTTCTTCCCTTCTCAAACCAAACTCATCATCTCTCTCCAAAATACACCTTCTCTTGCCCCCATCTGAGGGATCGGTTATCCCCTCGCTCACAGTGGCTGAGGCCGAAATCTCAGACTGAGCCTTTGCTCCTCTCCCTTCCTCCTCTTGTACATGGGGTCAGTTGCCAATGCCCATCTGTCTGCATTTCATAAACGGTACAGCATCTGATCTCATTTCTCCCGTCTTCTCATTAGGATGGGTCCTCGTGATATCAGCCTTCCTGAAAAGTGTTACAGAAACCCCGGCCAGCTAGCTTAAATGTAAAAAAAAGGGATGCGTCTGGGCTTCATGAGGGATGGAGCCAAGAACTATAACCAAAAACTGGGGCACACCTGGTGATAAGTTAGTAGAAGGACTGGGGAGTGGTAGGGGGGACCAGAGCATTCCATCTACTGCAAAGGATGAGCCCCAAACTCTGGAGCCGGGCCCTCAAAGTTTGCCTCGGATGTGCTGTTTCCTGTCCAGCCAATAGTACCTCATCGTATTTGTTCTCAAAAACACATGACCATTTTTGCTTCTCTTTCCTGATACTATTCAGAAAAACATGATTTTTAAATCACTAGGGACCTTATGCAATAAAAATGTCTGAGAAAAGAAATATGTTTCTTTAAGCTGGAGCCCTCTTTTTCAATAAGACATATGTAAAAATGAGATTTAATATGTCTTGATCTTTTTAGAAAGCACACTTGTATTTCACTTATAATTAGAGCATATGGCATCGGTGTTTCTTCTGCTATTTACTAAAGGAGTCCCCGGGGTGTGAAGAGAACTCTCTCTACTGGGTGTTTGTTGGCTTGGCTTTTGGTTAACAAACAGCCCCGTGATGGAGACAGATAGTTGCCTTTCCAATATCAGTTCTCCACTCCTCTTTACTAACAGAACCCTGATTGTTCTGGGCATGGCAATGTACCCAACTAAATACATTTCCCAGTCACCCAGCAGATATGGGTGACAGTAGGATGAAGTTCCTGCCATTGACAGGTATGCAGAAATCATTACGTGAGGCTTTTACCCTTGCTCTTCATCCTTCCTGCCTTGTGAAATAGGGACCCAATGGCTGGGGCTTAAGCAGTTATTTTGTGACCACACCGTCAGGGACAGTAAAGCTCAAGGTTAAGAGGAGTCTGGCTCCTTAATGCTTTGGGAGGCTGCCACACCAGCCTTGAATGGCCTAATTTTAGATTTCTTGTCATATAAAAGAAAAACAAACCCCAATCTGTAGCTCTGAGCTTGAGCTGCCCACAGAACTCATCAGAGGAGTTTTAAAAATTATTGTTGCTTGGGCCTCACCCCAAAGATTTTTATGTGATTAAATGGGGTATAGCCTGGACATGCAGGGTTTTTTTTTTAAACTTCCAGATGATTCAGTGTACCAAAAGTTAAGGTCCACTGTCCTACTCTGTGTAAGCCATTGCTTTCCCAATTTCTGTTACTTATAGCCAAATGCAATGACTCACAGATACAATCTCTATTCTCAGCCACCCGGTGCATTTCTAGTTAGTATGATAGTCAAGTGCACACAGGCTACTACATAAAATCAGACCCAAGGGTGGATGGATAACCTAACCAGGACTGGTAAAATAATAAAACTTTGAGAAGCAAACCAAGAGAATAACCTCATGACCTTGGGGCAAAGATTTCTTCAATAAAAAATAAAAAGCACTAATTATGAAAGAAAAAATCAGATTTTGCTTTTCATTTTGATTAAAATGAAAAGCTCCTGTTCACCAAAAATACTAATAAGAGAATGAAGAGGAAAGCCATGAGTGAGAGAAGATCTTTGCACTACATTTATTCAACAAAGGACTTGTGTCCAGAGTATAGAATGAACTTCAATCAGTCAATAAGAGGCAGTCAACCCAATAGAAAATGGGCAAAAGACTTTGGACACTTCATGAAATACAATATACAAATGGCCAGAAATATTTAAAAAGGTGCTCCATCTTCTTAGTCATTAGGAAAATGCAAAGTAAAACTATAATGTGATACCATTGTATACCCATTGTATAATGGTATAAAATGGCTCAAATGAAGAAGACTGGCAATACCAAGTGTGGCTGAAAATATGGAGTAACTGAAAATCTTCCATACTACTGATGGGAGGGTAATTAATACCACTGCTTTGGGAAACTGTTTAGAAATATCTATAAAGTCTTTTGAAGGGAGAGATGTAGAAGAATTTTTTGGACATCTTTTATAGCCACCAAAAATCCCACCCCAACCCCAAATTCTGAACGTTTTAACAAAGAAAAAGAAAAAAAAAAACCCAGCAAACTTTGAAACAAATCAAAGTTAGAGGGCCAGGTAATTTGCATGTTGTTTATAGTAATGACACATGGCAGGGCCATCTTGCCTGGAGAACAGAAATACCTTCCAGTATAAAGTGTAGAAGGTCTTTAGGAACATAACCCTGAAGTAACATGCAATTAATGTGTACTCATCTATATTGATAGCCCATTATCTAACATCACTGTAATGATTAGGATAACTTTAGATGTCAGTGCTAGACGCCAATTAGAACAAAAATTAGCAAAAAAGGGGATTTTGATGGATGAATGCTAGGTTAAAAGCTGTAGAAGAGTAGGGTTGAAGACAGCCTCAGGAACAGCTGGACCCAGACTCCCCTGGAATGCCCTTGTCCCCTCAGCTCTGCAATCTCCCCCATGTGTGATTTCCTCTCCTTGCTGACTACATACTTGCCTCTCTCTACATAGTTCTACGTACAATTTCATCCACTGGGAAACCACTCATTTTTTTTTCTCATTTCCAGCCTTAAAATTCCAGGAAGAGGGTGATTAGCTCACATAGGTCGAGACCCCACCCCTAGACCTCTCAGCTGTGGCTTGGGGATGGGACTGACAAAAGCACGGTGAATGTCCAGCCCCAGCCAGGTACCCAGTCTGAACTGTGGCCAGGAGGCATATTTTCAAAATGCCTACTCCCAAGTTCTCATGAAAATAAGGTGAACATGGCAGGAAGCAATACCAAGAAATATGGGATACCAGATGACTGGGGAGAAGCACATTCACTTTAGGGAAACTTAGATTTTCCTACTGAACACCAGATTATCCGATTGTGTTTTCCTGTATGATCATTTCTCTCATGCAGCCTCTACGGGGACTAGAATTGGAAGAAAATCAGCCACAGCCCCTAGTCACTATCCACTTGGACATATATCCCACACGGAGCCTGAGATGCCTAAAACAATAGACTGCCACACTCCATAAGCCATAAACTCTACTTCAAATAATGGGATTGGAAAGCAATGTGTCTCCAGAACACAAAATGTCAAGCATCAAGACATGTCCTGCATCAGAAAATGTATACCATGTAGTATGCCCAAAAATAGGACTTAAGGATTGCTAGCTGAAGCCCAATTACAAAGTGTTGGCAACAAACATGTTCCCTGATCTGCTAGAGCATGGGGAGGGCACACTCAAAGCATCCAATCTCTTCTCTGGAGATAGACTGCTTGGGAGATCCCAAACACCAAGGGCAAGTCAGTGTGTGTTGCTGAAAACAAAACATGGAGGCAAAAGAATGTGCCCTCCCATACAAAACATAGTCTCTGAATACCCCCTAGCCTCAAAAGTGGGGATCAGGCCGTTCCCCTGCTCACTACAGAGAATTTTGGAAGGTCTGTGTTGATGTCATTAGCTGCAGAAATCCAAGAAAGTCCCATAAACTCCAAGACTGGGTGCACCAGTATCTTCTGGAACAAATTCTGTGCTCGTGCTGGATTTCCCCGAACAGTAGTAAAACTTTGTACTTTGTATCACACGTTTCATCTACCAACTTAGAGTACTTAGCAGGAAGTTGTTCTTCCTGTATTTTTACCGGTAAAGTAGATGTACGGTGGCAGAACTCAGTCTGGTCCCTGCCACCATCAGCACTCTATCTGTCTACTCATGGTGTGGCCCATGACAGCACACACACGGCAGACTTCCTGCTACACGTCTGTCTGGGTTTTTGCATAGGTGGAAGCAAATATTGCTTCATGGAGTGTTCCTCAATTTCCTAAAATATATCTGTCTTCTTTCAATTCCCTAAAACGTGCTTTAATATCTTTTTTATTTTTTATTTTTTTAAGATTCTATTTTTAAGTAGTCTCTACACCCAATGCAGGGCTTGAACCTATAACGCAGAGATCAAGAGTCACACACTCTACCAACAGATCCAGCCAGACACCCCGTGCTTTATTTCTTTTGTAGCTATAGTGTAGTTCTCAAATTTTGACTTCACAGCACCAGGAAGAAAGTCTTCTGGATCTGCTTCCTAGGGACAGAACTCAATTTATGACTTTCTCAATACTACAAAAACAAATACACAAAAACCAAGCACACTGCCAGTTAGGCTCAAAAGAGCCAGTTCCCTAACTGAATTTTACTTAAGGTTTTGGTGACTTTATGCAGACACAGCCTAGATTTCTTGGGGACCCCAGAGCATGTCAGCAAAGACAAAGTATCTGGTCGAATACAGGAGAGCATTAGGAGGCAGGAGGCCTTCATCATGAAATAAACCCCAGGAAAGGGAGCAAGTTCCCAGAGATGGTGAGCACATGGGGAGCTGGGAGCCGGGTGGAGTGAATGGAGATGGGTCGGGCATGCCTTTTAGTGCTCAAGCATTGGCTTAAATCAAAGGAGAGGCCTTCTGAATCCTGACCTGGAGTTCCTCCCTTCTCTCCTGAGCCCCTGCCCCCTTGGTCATGCCTTGGCAATGGGATACATAAACCACGGAAAGGGACATTTGCCCACACTCTCTTACAGATGAGGGCATGTGGCCAGAAAGGAGCCATTAGTAACTCCTGTTTGTGCTTCCTCCTCTCTCTGTGTGTGTGGAGAACTTCGAGTAACAATAAAGAAGAGGACTCTAAAACATTGATTAAGGTGGCAAATAGAGTCTAGTTCTGGAAATCACAATTACTGTAAGTGCTATGCAATGTGCCTGGTGGGGTGAGGGGGAGAGAGAGCAAAAAAAGAACACAGGAGAATAAGGAGTGTCCCCGGCCATAAAGATCCTACTTATACGGACAGACAAGATCAGAAATGAGAAACAGCCTGGTTGAATTGGACCAACAGAAGGGTTCATTCAGTCCCCAAATTTAAAAAACAGGAGATTTCCACAATAAAATCTGGGAATTTGACTTCTTGTGAAAGTGAAAAATCACAACCCAGACGTGCATCTTCACAAGGCAACAAGCTGCTGGGGTCGAGAAGGCCAGCCATTCTCCACTTGGGAACAGTCTGCACCACTCCCTGTTGCCTCACTCCTGAGCACTGTAACTGCATGAGTGCCATAGCCTATCACAGAGGAATTTGTCATTCTTGGCTGGGACACCAGAAACATGAAATTAAAGGATGATTGTATAAATTCAACAGAAGGCCACTTCGAGAGCCACCATGAATTCTTGTGGAAAGAGGAACAGCGAAACTCAATTCTATAAATTATCTCAAGGTCTACACTCAGGAGTATGGGACGGGTGCTGGAGGAATTCATCCATCTTCTGGCAGTTGGACAAGGAAGCCTAATTGTAGTGGCCAACCTCCTAGTTTCTGGCCCACTTGGAGGAGAACCAATTGTAGGATGGGGCAGTCTGCACCCAGCTGCTCAGCACGGGGTCAGAGAGGGGAGTGCAGTTCCTGCCTTGACATCAAACTTCAACAGCAGAGTGCCAGGGCGGAATCCATGAATAATTCAGATCACCACCAGATAGATGCCCAGGCAACATCAATGGCCATGAATTACCTTGTGTGCATTTCCTGCCTACATGTCAGTCCATCTTTTTACTGGCGTCTGTGGCAAGTTTATGAATGGGCACATTCTCTAACACTTCTGCTGTAGGCGAAGCGGTTTCAGGATCTTGGCCCGAGTTTCCAAACTTCTGACTTGCTGTTTACCAATCGTACACCGTAAGATTTCAAATAACTCATGACTAAAAAACATGCACTTGCTAAAGAGGAATCTGGATGTAAATAGAAGAACAATATTTCTTTTAAAGCCTCTGGAAATTCACGTGTGTCCAAGTCATGAGACTCGGGTGTTCTGGTGAGAAAACGTGGTGGGGGAGGAACAAAACCATTTACGGAACGCTCGCTCCTTGGGCACCTGACACGTGGTCTCACTGTTAACTTCATTTTCCAGGTGGAGAGACAGAGGTTCTGTGACACCCCTGTCCAACCAAAATATAATGTGGACCATGTTCCTAATGGAAGACCATCTAATAACCACATGTTCGAAAGGTAAAAATAAAAGGGGGAAATGAGTTTGAATAATGTATTTTACTTAACTCAATGTATCCCAAATAATCATTGAAATATGTCATCAATGTAAAAAGTTACCAATGAGATGTTTCACCTTCTTTTTTCAGACCAAGTCTTTGAAGCCCAACACAAAGTTGACACTTAGAACTCATCTCGATTTGGACCAGCCCCAACCCACGTGCTCCAATCAACCGCCCCATGTGACAGGGGTACAATGCTGTCCCAGTGAACAGTATAGCTCTGAGGCACGGAGGCACTTGAGGTGGCCTGACCTTGGGCAAATTGCTGAACTTTTCTGGCCCCTCATTTCCTTATCATGAAATGTGAAGAGTAACAGTTGGACAAAGCATGAACATACAGTTCCTTAAGGTCTTCACGATATGGACTAGCCAGACACAGAAGCCATTGTTACATGAAGACAAGAAAGCCATGGGTGCAGACAAATGCCAAAATGACCCTATGCAACATAATTACAAGTTGTATCTCAAATCTAGGTGACGCAGCTCATTAAAGGCAGTTTTCACAACCGTCAGGACTTCAGGGTGACACCTGAGGCTTCCTCCAACCTGTCAGGCCTTCACCTGGACAGGAAAATCCAAATGCCCACAGCCACAAGCATCTTCTATGAAGAACTGGGGAGATGCCAACCTTCCTTAACCTTATCACAGCGAACTGTTACTTGTCTTAGATGTACGTGTCAGATATTTGTTTACAATTATTACTACCCCAAAATAACAAAATACATGAAAAATGCTGTATCCAGCTATTTGAACATTCATTTGTTCAGTTTTATTCAGACCAATCAGGTTGGACTTTATTTTTTAACCATTTTTTAAAGTTTATACTTAAATTCCAGTTAGTTAACATACGGCATGATATTAGTTTCGGGTGTACAATTTAGTGATTCCATGCTGCCCTACCACACCTGGAGCTCAACACAACAAGTGCCCTCCTTAATCCCCATCACCTGTTTCACCCAATCCCCCCCCCCCCCACACCCCNATAGTTAGGAGTCTGTTTCTTGGTTGGTCTCTCTCTCTCTCTTTCTTTTTGTTGTCTGACTGCTACGGCTAGGACTTCCAGTTCTGTGTTGGTGAGAGTGGACATCCCTGTCTTGTTCCTGACCACAGAGGAAAAGCTTGCAGTTTTTCCCCATTGAGGATATTAGCTGTGGGTTTTTCATATATAGCCTTTATTATGTTGCGGTACATTCCTTCTAAACCTACTGTGTTGAGGGTTTTTATCATGAAAGGATGCTGTACCTTGTCAAATGCTTTTTCTGTATCTATTGAAATGATCCTATGGTTCTTATTCTTTTACTAATGTGGTGTATCAATGTTGATTGATTTGCAGATATTAAACCACCCTTGCAACCCAGGAATAAATCCCACTTGATTGTGGTGAATGATTTTTTAAAATTTATTGTTGAATTTGGTTTGCTAGTATTTTATTGAGAATTTTTGCATCCATGTTCATCAAGGCTATTGGCCTGTTCTTCTTTTTTAGTGAAGTTTTTATCTAGTTTTGGTATCAGGGTAATGCTGGCCTCAGACAATGAATTTGGAAGTTTTCTATCCTTTTCTGTTTTTTGGAATACTTTGAGAAGAACAGGTATTAACTCTTCTTTAAATGTTTGGTTAATTCCTCTGCGAAGCCATCCGGCCCTGGACTTTTGTTCACTGGGAGATTTTTAATTACTGACTCAATTTCTTTGCTGGTTATCAGCTCTGTTCAAGTTTTCTATTTCTTCCTGTTTCAGTTTAGGCAGTTTATATCTTCCTAGGAATCAGGTGCCCTTTTTTTTTCTTTAGAGAGAGAGAGAGAGAGAGAGAGAGAGAGCATGAGAAGAGGGAGGGTCAGAGGGAGAAGCAGACTCCATGCTGAGCAGGGAGCACAATGTGGGACTCGATTCCAGGACTCCAGGATCATGATCTGAACTGAAGGCAGCTGCTCAACCAACTGGTGCCCTCAGGTTGCCTTTTAAATATAATTATTCAAAGTGCTGACACTCTTAAGGTAAAATCTTAGCTAAAGAAAGTCAGGTAGAATGAGAATTTTATATAAAGGAGAATATCTTTGTTATCAAAGGGGAAGTTTACTCTGATAATAGAAAATAGAAGGCTCCAGTATAGAATAAGATGCAACCTAAAAATATCAGAAATAGGGATAGGACAGAGCAGGCACTAGATCCCCTCAACCCTGAAGGCAAAACCCAGCATTCCTTGGCTGCCTCCATAGGAAAAAAAAAGAAAAGCTCCAACTCCATTCCTCTTCACTACGCCACCTTGCAGGACTGCAGAGAGAAGATACTTACTGAAAGGAGGATGCTTGCTTACTAAGCCTGGCGAAGATGAGACCAAACCAGTCTGCACCAAGGTGGACCCCAGGGCTGACCTTTCACTGACTTTCCCCCTCATTAGAATACTAAAAAACACCCCCAGGGTGGGGATTTCACATGTCAGTTAGACATGGGACACAAGAAGAAGCATGACCTTTAATTGCACAGGTGCTAATAAATCCCTGCCTCTACACACTTAGATGTCATCCTTTCCCCACCTCGGTGTCTTTAAAAACTCTCCCTGACCTCTGCTCAGGAGTCTCCTCTGAGGACACTCTCCTCTGTGCTGTCTCCCTTGTGCAGAGCATAAGCCTGGATAAAGCCTTGCCTGAAACTCACATTTGGCCTCTTGTCAATTTCTATCGTTTAGGGAGCCCAAGGGCCCAGTTTGGTATCGTACTTGGGGGACACTGCTAGGACCCAAGAGATCCTTTTTCTCCCATCCAGGGGGGAGCATGGGACCCATGGGGGCAGCCAGAGACAACCTCTTGGCAGCTGACTAGCCATCTCAGAACATTTGTATCTGTGTCACTGCGGGACGGAAGGCAGCCTCCCGTGTCACGGGGTTCCCACTACTCTCATTCAGACAATGCTGTCCCCTTTTCCATTCCTTCCCAATTTCCTTCCTTCCTAAACTCCTAACCTCCCTCTTCTTTTTCCATGCTCTTTCCCCTCCTTCTCATACTGTGGGCTGGCTAGAAGACGGCCACTGCTTTACTCCGCTTGGACTGGGAGGACAGGCTCCCAGCCCCGGGACCGGCCAGTGCAGGCAGGAGCAGCGACCACATACGCACACACGTGGGTCTCCATAAGCTTTCCCCAATGCCAGACTCGTGAGACCAGTGGATGCATAATCCTCGTGTCATGTAGTAGTTGGAAATCTGATAGCCACGGGAAACTCTTTTTTTCTTTCTACTCTGAGTAGCCTGAATAGACGCTTGCAGGAAGCCAGGTTGAGGCTGACTCCCTGGGCGTGATCACCCCAGTGGGCAGTGGATAGAGTGCCTCCCTCCACTGGCCACCATTTGGTTCCTTTGCCTGAGTAGACATCTGTGTGGGATGGGTCGAAAGGCATTTCTTTCTCTCTCCTTCTCCTTTTCCCTCTTTCAGCTCCCTCCACTTTGCCCACTGCCCACTTCCATCCCAGAGATTCCATGTTTTGTTACCCTCTTTGAAATGCCTGGGTACTTCTCCATCTTCTGTTCTCTTCTATGGGGAGAACTGTGTGGACTACCCTGTCTCCTCTCTAGGCAGATTTATCACCTGGTTAGACCTCACTGTTGTCTCATGGAGACCACCTAAATAATACCTGGACTCAAGGAGAAGCTATACTTTAACATTTACCGAGGTCAAAATTACTGGACAAATCCTTAGAGCGTGGGTTCTATTTCTGCCCCCAGCACACATTGTACATCTGCTTCATTTAAAAAACAACCAAAATGGAATTTTAACATAAAGAGTAATACCTCCCGAAGTTCCCATGAGGCTGAAGCCATGCAGCCTTGCACAAACTAAAAGGTTAAGATAAGGTCTGGAACTTTCTGAAATGTCCTTTGTCTAATGATTTGTAACTTTTTATGTTAACCCTGCACCAAATGTTCCTTCCCCAGAGCACTTTCTTCTTTGTGAAGATTGTGTACCCCAAGATGCTGTCCTAACTTGGACTGGAATAAATTATTTTCCTTTAAAATTAAAAAAAAAAGTTTGTTCATTTTACATCAACCTTTCTTGGCATAGTCGGCAGGATAACAGAGCAACTCGCCTGAGAACACCTGGGGGTCCTCTGGAACTCGGCATTTGCTGCCAGCCAAACCATTTGTGCCCCTCTGGCTTCTCGGCATCCCACAAATATAGGGATGAGTTCTCCTGATACCTGGACCTCCTCAGTTTGAGGCGATGGCCTGACTTTTATTCAAGCTGTTGTGAGTTACCGGTAATGTTCTGTAGGTGGGAAGAACCTAGACAGGCTAAACCTGATGGGTTGATTGTTTTCATTTCACTTTACATTAACTGATGTTATTGATATAAGGCTTGAGCAAATTTTCTGGCTAGAAATATGAGTGACTATGTCATTCGGCTCCAAAGAGAAATTACTCAGAAGTGACTCTGTACCTATCTCTCCTTGAAAGGAGGGGAATCTGGCTGGCTGAGAGGTACCTCATCTGTCTGTTTCTGGAATCTGTATAAGGACAGGAGAACTTAATTCCATCCCATCTCAGAGCCTGCTGCGGTGAGTTGCGTCTGATAGGCATACTTACAGTTGCGATCCTGTATCTAAAAGGAAATGATTGTTTCACTGTAACACTGCCTGGCCTATGTATATGCTAAGCTAGGAGAAAAGATGGCTGCTAACTGGCTCTCTTGCATTCCTTGCTCCCATTTATTTGCCTTCAAATAGGGGGTTTGAGTTTGATTCTCTTAGCTTATCAAGAAAACCATTTGGTTCAGTAGGTGAAGCTTCAACTTTTGGGGAGAAACACATGCTAATAGGGGTACTCTGGGCTTCATTTATTGTTCTTTCAGAACTTTTGCCTAGGAAGATGGGGACTTCTCTGCACCCCCCCCCAAAGTCCATTAGGACTTATTTTAAATAAATGGTGCAGAGGAAAAGCCTATTTTGCAGGAGGGAAAGAGAAGAGGCAGAGAATAAGGAACGTTAGTCCAGGCTTTAAATCTGCCCTGGCCTTGCCAGTTGCACCCCATCTCTGCACTACCCCCCACTCTGTTCCTGTACCACCGCCGGCTTGTGTTGAGTAGCCAGCTCCTAGATCATCATCCCTGATGCCCCCAGCACCATGGCTCTTGTTCCTCCTACCCTTTCTCAAGGAGCAAAAAACGCCCCAAGCTGTTGGGCCCCTTCCTTATGAGGTTCAAACTAAAGCACTTCCCAGATCGACATGAATGGGTCCAGGGGGCTCCCAGACTTACCCTGCCCACTTCAGATTCCCTCTCACAAGACCTCCCAGGAGTTCCCAGTGGGGAACAGACTGATGGCTTTTTAGTGGACACAGGCACAATGCATTTGGTATTAAACTAATTTAAGTTTGGTGCCTTAATTGAAAGAGGCATGTCTTTAGGGTTATCAGCATTAAACATAACACTATAACCTACCAAGGTTTACGAAAGGTCAAATAAGCTCCTGTTATCTCTGTTGCAATTTGTCAACAAAAAGATGACTTTCCATGATGGTTCATTTTTGTCAGTCTCTCTAAGTTTTCATAGGTAATTGTTAAGAACAAGTAGGTTGAAGAAGTAAAAAGTGTATAGTTTTCACAATCTTTTGTAACCTAAAATTCTGAAGTTTTGCTAAGCTAAGTAATAAACTGGGTTAAGTTCTTTAAATATCTAAGTCTTTCTAAATAAGATAGATTACTAGAGCATTGATTACTGAACATAGGTTTATCTACTTAGGCTTTTTTTTTTTCTTTTTTCTTTTCTTTTTTTCTTTTTCTTTTCTTTTTATTTTTTTGCTTTGGCTTATTATAGAGAAACTAAAGATAAATTTAGGTCAGCTAGTAAGTATGTCTTATGCTTTATTGAAAGTTGCACTCTAAAAAAAACCCCCACATTTCTAAAAATTATGAACAGTATGCATAAATTTCCAATCTAAAGAATTCTGATGTAACAATAGCTCACTGCTTAGTTTTTACTAGAAACTGAGGTTTCTAAGAATTAAAATTCTGATAAATGTAATTGATACTACCAGAAATGATAAGGGAAACAACTCTGTATGCAAGAAAGTGAGATATGTTTTTAATAAGAAAGGTATGAGAAATGAAAATATATTTCTATTGAAGGAAGAGAAAATAATTTTGTCCTAACACGAAACTGGTTATTTAGAGCAAGAAGGCTTAGGACAAAATCTAAATTAAAAAAAAAAATTTAGAAAACTTGTGAAAAGAGAATCTTTAGAAAAGAACTTTATGCATGATGAGGACTAAGACTGAGACAAATGAGTTTTAAAAGCACCCTGGTGGGGGTGCCTGGGTGGCTCATTCGGTTATGCATCTGACCCTCAATTTCAGTTCAGGTCATGATCTCAAGGTCCTGGAAACTGAGCTCCAGGTTAGGCTTCCACTCAGTGGGGAGTCTGCTTCTCCCTCTGCCCCTCGCCCTCCTCATGCTATCTCTCTCTCTCTCTCATAAATAAAATCTTTTAAAAAAATAAAAATAAATTTAAAAAGTACTGTGGTATAAGATTGAAATTTGGCTTTTCTCTGTTAAAAAAAGCAACAACCCATAGTTTTCTTAGCTTGTTGTTCTGCTCTTTGTTAGAAATTGTAAACAAGGATTTTCTTTCTGTCTGGAAAAAACAAAACTTCTACATTTTGTCTTTATCAGGTCTTTGATTACTTAATAAGGTTAAATCTCCTCAATTTCAAGAGCTAAGTTTTGCTAAAAACTATGTAACATCTAGCAATTGCATTACTAGGTATTTACCCAGAAGATACAAAAATACTAATTCAAAGGGATACATGCACCCCAATGTTTATAGGAGTATTATATATATAATGGAACATTACTCAGCCATATAAAGGGAATGTATTTGTTTTAGAGTCTTTTATTGCCACCTTGGTTAAATAGATAAGTTTTGAGTTTTATAATGATCTGTGATCTTATTTTGGCTTTTGCCTTAAAACTTTTTTTTTTCCCTAACAAACTTCCCAAGACTCAAATTCTAAAGTCCATTTTGACTAATTAGGCATGCTAACTGTTCCAGAAAGCATATGAAATTCTTAAAGTTTTAATATGTCCTGTTGTAATATCAAGTATAATTCTAACTATTAAAATGTTATATGTCCCAGAAGTAACTAGATTTCCTTGTCAATTGCATTATAATGAGCTCTCATCAGATTTTTAACCTTGTCATGTTTGAGTTTTGTCAAGTATAGTTATTGCTCTGATGCTCTTGAAAATGTGTTTCATCTTCAAGGAGATACAGATTTCTGTTATCGTTAAGATCATAAAACTAAACTGGGTAAGGATTTCCAGAACTAAGGGGACAACTATATTCAAACAGAATAAGAATTAATAATGTGGAGCTAAATAAATGAAGAAAAGACTATAGTTTTATGAGTTTTGTGTGAAACATTGCTGGCTCTCTAATGTTTGCTCTTCCAGATTTAAGGAAACTTCTTAAGATATTTATGACTTACAGAAATACGTTAAAATATTCTTTTATGAACAAATTGAAGCATTTATCTTTTCTCCCTACCTGAACCCTCCAGAATTCACAAACTCTCAGTGAGTATTCTTCCTTTCATGGTAGTTATAATTGCTTGCACAAAGTTCAGTAAGAATCTGCTCTCCTTGTAACAGGACACCATTGGAAACATGGGTTATTTTACCAAGGCTTTGAGTGGAATGTCTTATTTGAGAGAGACATACGTAACATAGATGTGAGCAGACAGCTTTAAAGAATTAAGGTTGACTTTATGGAGTCCATAGAGACCCCTTGAAATGTTGGCCTGATACCTTGCTTACAGAGTTCCCAGCAGTAAAGAATGTCACCTCTTGGCAAGTGCTGGAAACCTCAGAATATGTTGGGGATCTTGAGAAGAGGAATACACCCAAATCTACAGGTATTGCGAGCAAATCTGAAGGCAAGTTTTTGCCTTGGAATCTAGGCTTCAGAGACTGTTAAAAGTTCAATCTAAAATTCCTTATAAAAAGTTCCAATGAATCAGATTTAAAAACAAACAAACAAGGGGTGCCTGGGTAACTTAGTCAGTTACATATCTGACTCTTGATTTCAGCTCAGGTCATGATCTCTGGGTCCTGAGACCGAGCCCAGCACTGGGCTCCATGATGGGTGTGGAGCTTATTAAGATCCTCTCTCTCTCTCTCTCTCTCTCTCTCTCTCCCTCCCTCTGCCCCCTGCCTCCCTCCCGCCCCTGCCTTAAAAAACAACCAAACATACAAACAAAAATCTATATGGTTGGTCACTATTCTAGCTGTGCTTATGTAAATAAGCAGGCCAAGTTTGTTAAAACTGCACTTCTTTTGGGATACTTGGGTGGCTCAGGCCATGATCCTGGAGTCCCAGGATTGAGTCCCGCATGGAGCTCCCTGCTCAGCAGGGAATCCGCTTCTCCCTCTGATCCTCCCCCTTCTCATGCTCTCTCTCAAATAAATAAAAATCTTAAAAAAACCCCAAAACCCTATACTTCCTTTACAAACAAATGAGTCTTAATCTGACTCTCTGACAAAAGTGAGGGTAGAAAAAAAATTAAAAAATTAAAAAAAATTAAAAAGTGAGGTAGCTTTAGAGAGAAATCTTACATTTCAATAACACACATTTATGAATGTTAGATTCTGGTTCTGATTGTCTTTAAATGTTTGTTGTTTGCCTATAAAAGTGGGCTGGATCCTAAATTGTTCTGGAACAATCCTTGACTATCTGGCTATGACTCTCCAAACTAAGGCCTCCAATTTCCTTTTATTTTCTTGACTTGGAATCGTTCAGAACTAGAACTAAAACTGCCCTTTTCCCTCAAGCCCCGCAAACCGACGCTGGACAACTTGAGGTAAACTTCAGAGAAATGGCCATAGTGGCCCATGTTTACACAATCTCCGTGGTTGTGACTTGGTGGCGATAATAAAAGTCTTCCGTGGACATGATTATTTAAACAGCTGGACTGCGGGACAGACCCCCCGACAATTGTGTAAGTCTGCTATCACCAAGGCCCAGATCAGCGATGGGTCTGCTGATTGCCAAAACAGTCCGCTTGGTTGGTTTGTTTCCTTGAGAGGACTAGTCAGGGAAATAATTCATGACAGTGCTGTCATACATAACATCACAGCCACTGTGTCTACGGTGCTGGCTGAAACAGGACAAGATTTTAAACTCATAACAAAAATCATTTGGATTCTCTGGCTTCAGTGGTCTTAGACCAGTGATTCGTGTTGGATTATGTAGCTAAACAAAGAATATGTGTTATTACAAATACATGTGGTTGTTCTGGAGAGGTGGAGCAAAGGGCTGACATCATTCTCCAGCAGGCTACATGGTTACATAATTTTATCAATGTCACCACTCGGACCACCTGGGACTCCATTAATGGTGCCCACCAAATGCTACTTGTTTCTTGCCTTTCCTTGGGCCCTTAGTGGCCATTTTTTGGTTGTTACTTTTGGGGCTCTGTCTTTTTAATCTCCTGGTAATCTTGGTGTCTTCCTGGCCTCAGCAATTCCAGGTCAAGCTAATGGTGATATAAGGATTCCAACCTATATCAGTACGGGAGGATCCGAGTCCCTATAAATCACTGGAACAGTCAGGAGAGATTTTTACACCTCCAGGGTAGGATAGGGACAACAGCCCTGGCTCAGCAGGAAGCAGTTTCAGAAGATGAGAACTTTGGACCCTTCTCCTTAGGATTAATGAGAGTAAAATCTCTCAGAGGGGAAGGAGACAGAGCAGGGGTTGGACTCAGATCCCCTTAACCCTGAAGGCAAAACCCAGCATTCCTTGGCTGCCTCCATAGGAAAAAAAAGAAAAGCTCGAACTCCATTCCTCTTCACTACGCCACCTTGCGGGACTACAGAGAGAAGATGCTTACTGAAAGGAGGATGCTTGCTTACTAAGCCTGGCGAAGATGAGACCAAACCAGTCTGCACCAAGGTGGACCCCAGGGCTGACCTTTCACTGACTTTCCCCCTCATTAGAATACTAAAAAACACCCCCAGGGGTGGGGATTTCACATGTCAGTTAGACGTGGGACACAAGAAGCATGATCTTTAATTGCACAGGCGCTAATAAATCCCTGCCTCTACACACTTAGATGTCATCCTTTCCTCACCTCGGTGTCTTTAAAAACTCTCCCTGACCTCTGCTCAGGAGTCTCCTCTGAGGACACTCTCCTCTGTGCTGTCTCCCTTGTGCAGAGCATAAGCCTGGATAAAGCCTTGCCTGAAACTCACATTTGGCCTCTTGTCAATTTCTACTGGGCCCCTCTGGGATGAGGGACAGGGGACACAACTTTGGAGCTGATGGGCCTGTGCTCACCTCTTGGTTTCTCCACATTTTTCTTTGTGACTTTAAGTATAAAATGGGAAAAATTTTAAATGGGAAAAATATGTCCCTTCCAGAGCTGCAGAATGAAATTCGTTTCTCAGCAGGATAAATGTTAGTACTCCTTTTTATCTACATCAGTGAGAAAGGATGGGGTGAAATAGTCAAGAAAAACACCAGGGAAAGACCTTTTGTGTTTTGTTTTTGCCTTTTTTGTGTCCTAATTTCTTTTAACAAATAACAATAATTTCTCTGATTAGGAAAATAGCACATTTGTTGCAGAAGACTTGGAAAATACAGCAAAATATATTTTTTTGAGTAGCAAGTAATTCTCCCACCCAGAGATAAACACTGTAAATGTTTTTGTGCTTGTCCTAAGCATGGCTGCATGGAAACATTTTTCTTTCTTTTTGCAAAATTGGGATAATTTTATTACATAAGGTGTTATAGCCCATTTTTCACTTTGTGTGTACTCTTATTTTTTAAAGCTTCTTCAGAAGTTTTGCAATTTCTCTTATTTTAAAAATATTGTTGAAAAACATAACTTTATGGTTATATAATATTTCACTATATTGATATACCATATTTTCCTTAGTCCTATTTTGGGGCAGTTAGACTGTTTCCAAGTTTTCTCAAAATAGAAATTCTGCATGGTAATCTCACACACAAATTTTGGTGCACATCTGTTGATGTCTTTAGGATAAATTTCTAGGAGTGGAATGAATAATTTTAAGGGTTTTTAAGTGGTCCTGACACATTACTAAATCACCCTTCTGAAAGATTGTAACAATTGATGAATGATAATTTTTGTACCATCTGGTCTCAGAACTGAATGATCAACTACATTTTGAAAGTAATAGACTGAGAATTGATGGATTGTAGCTACGTATGGAGGTTCTATTTATCTTTCTATGAAGCTGTCTATGTGGTTTTCCACATTTTGTAAGTAGGATGCAGAGCTGCAGAAATTTGGGAGTGAGCCAGATGATTTCCGGAAAAGAGATTGGCATGGGCATGGAAGACGGGAAACATTTGTCAGTCCTGGAGATCAAACACAATCAAGTACTAAGACTGAGGAAGGTCCATACAATTGGGGAGATGCTGGGTCAGCCCCAAGTTTTAAAGGGGAACTTGCACTAGACTTGACTTCCGCACTTGGCGGATGAAGCTTCTGGCTGCCTGCCAATTAAGTGCAGCTACGAAGAGAGCAGCATGAGAAACAGTAAACCAAAGTGGGGGCTGGGAGATAGTGGCAAAGGGCTGGAGGAGAAGGGCCATGGAAGGCAAAAAGCTGCAAGAAGGAGGGGCTGGATCTGTCCAGGGCCAGCTGGACACCCTGCTGCAGCCATAGCAGCAGCCTGCTGGAGACAAATCACAGAACTTTCCAGAAAAGGCCAGGGTTCTCAGGTGCGATCTATGAGGATAGTTCTGCAAGTGCCTAGAACTGTCAGGAGGATGTCCCTGACCGATATGGGGAACACCCAGGAGGCAGTGTCACACCCTAAATTTGGCCTGAGCCAGCAGTTGCTGCTGCCAACAATGGGCTCTAGTTTGTGTGAAGATTCAACAGCAGAATTAGGAGTTTGGGGATGATAGGGAAGTAAAGAATTAATTTATATTTATTTAAACTAGAGATATGCACAAAACACAAGTCCTGGAGATTTAGAGTGCCTAAAAAATTGCCATGGATTTTGATAACTTTAGGAGAATTAGCAAGGTAGCTAAATAAGAAACTGGTGAAAATCATTCTCGGGTAGGGGGATGGGTGAAACAGGTGAAGGGGATTAAGAGGTACCAGCTTCCAATTATAAAATAAATAAGTCCATAAGAGACTTCTAATCTCATAAAACAAACTGAGGGTTACTGGGGGGTGGGAGGGTAGGGATAGGGTGGATGGGTTATGGACATTGGGGAGGGTTTGTGCTTTGGTGAATGCTGTGAAAGATGTAAGCCTGATGATTCACAGACCTGTACCCCTTGGGCAAATAATAAAAATAAAATTAAAAAATAAATAAATAAATAAATAAATAAGTCATGGGGATAAAAAGTACAGCATAGGGAATATAGTCGATAATATTGTAATAACTTAGTGCAGTGATTGATGTAACTACACTTAGATTGTGCTTTGCGTTTCCTATGTAATTATCGAATCATTATGATGTACACCTGAAACTAATAAAATATTGTATGCCAAGTATACTTAAATTAAAAGGAGAAAAAGAAAATAATCATGGGTCCCTTGGCTTTGGGCTCAGGAGCTAGAGCAAGCCGACTGGGGGTTTACATATAGCTTGGGCAGGAAGGGGGCTGACCAACTCCCTGCAAGGGTCCTTTGGGGGACCCCAGTGGAGGAGTTTGGGCACTCTGAAACACCCTCACTCTGGCCTCCAGACCCACAGTCTAAGCAGGCATGTTCTTGCTGGGCACAGATCCCTCCATGCTGCTCTTTAGAGACCTGGTCCTAACTGTTTTCCAAATAATTATGGATCCCTACTACTTAACCCACCCCAGGCATAAATACAAAATGCCCTTCACTGGCTTTGGGAATAACAAATCCTACCAGACGGGTAAAACTCTACTGGTTCTAAGTTTGGTAAATCAAAGGCTATCATTTACATGATATATATTAACTTCAGCAAGGGGTTTTAAACTCCTCCCACAAAAACCACTCGACAAGCAGAAAAATATGCTCAAAGTGTTGGTATTAGAACACACACACTATTTTCAAAGGCTGGTCTTGAGCCAGTATAGCTTAAATTTTCATCAGCAATGGTACAAGACGGTGCATATGAATAAATGAATCAAAGAGGTGACCCAGTATGGGGTTAGAACCTACTAGCACATTAACTCTTCATCTCAGGTGGGAGACAAAGACAAGGAAATCAAAAGTCATAGATATATGGAATGGAGTTTGACAGCATCAGGTACAATAAAGAACAAATTAAGCAAATAATGGAGTGAATATATAATATAGTAGAACTTCCACTTCTGGGGTCTCTAAGAACAAGTCCCTCCAGAAAGCCAAGTTTCTGGCGATTGAGATACCTTTAAGCATCAATTTTAGGTTTTTATCTATTTTTAATGGAAAATTTTCAAAAAGCTATCATTCGCTGTTTTTTGTTTTTGTTTTTGTTTTTTTAAGAATGAGTGTAACGTAGTCTTTCCTTGATGACGCAGGGCAATCATTTATGATCAATTTCAATTCAGTATTTCCTGAGCATCTCTTTGCTTTTTTCACGGTACTTTGTGCCAAGTACCGTATATTGAACTTTAACCATTTTTTATTTACTTTAAGTCAGATTTTTGGGAAAGAAGCCAGCCACGAAGGACCACATAGTGTATGACTCTATTCATATGAATGTTCCGAAGAGGCAAATCTGCAAAGACAGAAAGTAGGTGGGTGTCTGCCTAAAGCCTAGAGGGGATGAGTGGGGGGGTGGCATCAGGGCTTGGTGGCTCAGGGGCACAGGTTTCTTTTGGGGACAGTGATGATGTTCTAATGATTCACAGCTCTGTGGATATATTTAAAAACCCACTGCATTGTACACTTTAAATGGGAAAATTCTGTAGTTTGTGAAGTATATCTCAATAAGGCCATTAAAAAAACCACAGGTTGTCAATATGCAGAGAACAGGAAGAGACCCCTGAGCAAGGAAGCAGAGGGTGGCCTGTGCTGCACGGACTGGGGAGGAACCGAAGACACTAAACTCCTACTCAGTCTGTGCCCTGGACGAGTCTGCTCTCTCCTCACCCTGCTGTCCTCATGTCTGCCGGTGACACGTTCTGTGGTTTCAGCCCCTTGCCATCAGCTCTGGTTCTGGAAACCACAGAGCTTCGGGGCCAGGCTCAGTATCAGAAAAACCTGGGTTTAAGGACTGATGGTGTGACTTTGGGCAAGTTCTTTACCTTCCCCAAGCCCCACTTCCTTTATCTGTAAAACAGTGACGATAATATCTACCTCATAGTGTTGTTATACGGATTAAAGGAGGGAGATAAAGCTCAGAAAGTGGCGGCTTTGTGTCTGACTCACCCTAAGCGTTCAAAAGAAGTTTGTGTCTGGGTAGTGAAAGTGTCAGTACCAAGAAACCAGTTCTCAGAGTGTGATTGTGGTGATGCTCATTCCGACTGTTGGGCTGTTTAGCGGGGTAAGGACATCTGTGTCGATGGACGCTCCTGCCGCATGAGCTGTTACCGAATTGCCCGCTTTCCCTACCACAGTAGAAAAGGAATAAACACTAGTGGAGCCAGGTACCTGACGTTCAGGATCTCGTCGAATCCTTACAATAATAGGTCCGTGCTATAGATGGGGAAACTGAGGCTCGCACAGCCCGTCCCAACAAGGATGCTACTGAACGCTTTTACAATGTACTGCAGTCGAGTACTAACTCATTTAATCCTCACTAACCCTGGGAGGTCCTGTGATATGGTGACTTCTATGCAACAGATATGTGGTCTGTGTCCCCACCTCCAGCAGAGTCACCCAAACCCCCAGAACTTCCTGTGCGGGGAGGGATACGGGTCTTTTGTTATGTTAATAAAATGAATTTCCGGGCCACACCCCAGGGCAGGAGACCCAATCAGATTATAGGGGTGGAACTGTTAGTCCCCGCCTCCTGACTTCCGGTGGGGGGGCCGAGCCGAGAGGGGCTGGAGGTTAAATCAGAAAGAATTTAATCAGTCGTGTTTATGTAATGAAGCCTCCGTAAAACCCCCACGGACTGGGTTCAGAGAGCTTTCAGTTTGGTGAACACTGGAGGCTGTAGGAGAGTGATGCGCACGAGGGCAGGGAAGCTCTGACCTTTCCCTGCCCTCTCCCCATCCCTCGCCCTCAGCATCTCTTCCACCTGCCTGTTCCTTTTATAATAAACCAGTGATCAAGTGAGGAAAATGTGCCTGAGTTCTGTGAACTGCTCTAGCAAAATAATCGAACATGAGAAGGGGGTCATGGGAACCTTTGATTTAGAGCCAGTGGGTCAGAAGGAAAGGTAACAACCTGGACCTGGAACTGGCATCTCAAGTGGGGGTGGGAAGTCTCACAGGACTGCACCCTTAACCTGTGGGAACCGAGGCACTCTCCAGGGACACTGTGTCACGATCAAGTTGAATTGTAGGACACCCAGCTGGTGTCAGAGCATTACCTGTTGTAGGTGTGGGGGCAGCCCTACACACACACACACACACACACACACACCCCAAAAGAAGTAGTTACCCCATTATCGCATTTTACATATGAGGAAACTGAGGCACAGAAAGAATGAACTTGCCCAGGGTCACGTATATTAAAGTGCAGATCTGGGACACAAACAGAAATAAATCTGATTCCAAAGCCCGTGTCTCTTCCATGTCTGTGCTGTCCACTAGGAACACAGCAGAAGGTCCTAGTAGTCCCCGTATCTAACAGGAAGACATGCTTCAAAAGGCACGGTGGATGGGATGCTCTACAAATTAGAAGGAGGACAGTCCCTAGCTTCAGTCAGGGAGTTTGTTCTTTTGGGGACACGAGGAGGCTTCCTCAGGCTCTCCTAGACCTCCCTACCTGAGAATACATACAGAGAGTACCATTTTTAAAAAATTTATTTGTGATTATTATTTTTTTAGCTGAAGGCTACTTGTGGTTTTGGGTTTGTCAAAGGGCTCTTAACAGCTGTTAGTCATTGCAAGGCTGCTGGGTGGCTGGGTTTCTAACATCTTTCCAGCATGTTTGTTGTTGTTTCTCACGTGGTTTTGATAGAAGAGAGGAAATTCCTGGGGGACCTGAGAGGCTAGGTGACTTCTGAGGCCTCACCTACCTCCCCATCCTGCCCTTGACAGCCCAGGTTAGTCTTAAAGGTTTGTGTGTAGAGTATGAGGAAAGAGGTCAGGACTCCCGTTAGATCCTTTGATCTTCTGTTCAAGTCCGCTCTAAATGGGGCAAGAACAGTCCTTCATCTGCTGTCTCTACTCTGATTAATCCAGTGTTGGTAACCTCTGACATCTGGACGTGGGAAGTTTTCTTACCTGTAGATATCCCGCGAGAAGACAGATAGTGGCCAGCTGTTCACAGTCTCTGTGGAGCCAGCAATCCAGACAATAGGTTCATACCCTCCACCTGCTCCTTAAACCATCCGGACTCATACCCCTTCCTTGCCCGTCCCTGCTTCTAGGTCAGGCCCATTTGACAAGGTTGTCCATAACCTAATAATAACTGCATTTAATCGGCTTACCTTTGCAGGAGAAGGAATCGGTTTGGTAGAATATGTTTAAAAAATTTTTTTCATGGCTCAGATAGCTAGATAAATACAATTATAATATTCAGATTCCTTCCTGAAATGTGTTTTCTCCAGACTGAGGATTATTTTGCTGGGGTTCAGTGACCCAGGCTAGAGGAGAAATTCCCATAAAGCAAATTGCTGTTAGAGCTTTTCTTGTGGCTCTTTCCAGCCACAGATGTGTAATATTAAAAAAAAAAAAATCACGGCACTTACTTATGTGAAGAGAAGTACCGCAGCTGACTCCAGCATGGGCAGAGGTGGGAGAGGAGTCGTCCTCTAAGCTTCTCTCCCTACCCTCCACCAGAGGTGTGTCCAGGTCTCCCACTGTAGGAAGAGACTCCAGTCCCTTTCATGAGGATGGGGTAGGATCCAATTGGAGGCGGCCTGAGGGAACACCTGGCAGCAGTTAATATTTGACTCCTACATCACAGGACCACAGTTCAAAGGGCTTCCAGAGAAGAACAGTGACCACCTGGGGATGGCAGTGGCAAACAGGCCCTGGGAACAAGGCAGGTGCAAGATATGGCCTTGGGTGGGGACAGGACAGATGGGCCCGTCTGCCCTCCTGAGTCTGTTTAAAGGCGGCTGATGAGGTTCAAAGTACCACTCAACTTGGCTTCTCTTTTCCTGGGCAGGGTCACTGCCATGATCAGGGTAATTTATGAAGCTGTTCGCAGTTCCTTACACTTTAGTAATCTCCGAAGCACAGCTGCCAAGATCAGGTTTTAAGAGAGAGAGGGGGAGAGGTCTATGAGGGCTAGCCTGGGTGGGGACCCCTTAGAAGCAGAGTTGAGTGGGAGACACACTATGAGGACGCTGAGGACAGTCCAAGGACTGGGGCACAGATGGTGTGTTAGTCTGCTTGGGCTGCCCTCACAGAGACCACAGACAGGGGCTTACACAACAAAAATCCATTTTCTCACAATTCTGGAAGCTAGAAATCCAAGGTCAAGTTGCTGGCAGGTTTGTTTTCTCCTGTGGCCTCTCTCCTTGGCTTGCCCTCAGTCGTCCCTCTGTCTGGGATGTTTGTCTCCTAATCTCCTCACAAAGACTTCATTGGGCTCCTCATGTTGTCTCTGACTCTTCCATCATGGGGCCAAGATTCAAAGTGCTTCCAGGGAAGAACAGTGTCTGCCTGGGACTTGGGACAACTGTTGTAAACAGGCCCTGGGAGCAGGGCAGGTGCTTAACAATCCCATTTTCACCTAATTGTCTCTCTAAAGGCCTTGCCTCCAAAGTCAGTCATGTTCCCAGGCCCTGAGAGTTGGAACTTCAACATATGAATTTTGAGGGGGACGCCATTCGACCCTTAACAGATGAAGAAAAGGACAAACTCCTAACACAGCCTCCTTCTCCAGCTTGTGGCAAACATCAGGGTCACGTGGCCCTATGAAGAATTTCCTGGGAGATGGGTTAATTCTTCCATCCAAGATGTCCTAGGCCTAAGGGGCCCTGCAGACCAGGGGCAGTTGCTGTGGGCTCAGGGGCTGGCCTACCCCGGGAGGGCCAGGCTGCTGGGAGGGGTTCGGTTTTGTCTGAGCAGAAGACCCATCAGGGAACAGAGGCCCTCGCCCTGCTCCACAGTTATGAAACTTACTTAGGGGACAATCAAACTCCATGCTAATTTAATAGTTATTAATAATTGATAACATTCATTCCTCAAGGATTGTTTGCACAGTGCAAGGAGGCTTGAGAATTAGTGATAATAAAATTGTAGCATTAAGATAAAACTGGGTTGACAGTTTCCCTGCCTTCATTTCAAATGTGTGTATATATAAAATATTCATTTTGAGTTATAAACTAATAAATAAAGATGTCCCCCCTAGGCTCCAATGTGTGAAAATCTAATGTGATATTGTAAATCAAAAAACAGTAATAAAGAAATTATAAGAAAATGATCATTTGGTACACAGTGAATAAATTATTAGAGTAATAGGTCAACACGAAGAAGAAGAAGAAGGAGGAGGAGGAGGAGGGGGAGGAGGAAGAGACAGGAAGGGGAAGGGGCTGGCTTTTTCTTCTGCTCTGTCATCTGTGTTGATATGCGATTTGCAGGTTTTACCTTTACCTCAATAGGCATCCAGCGGGCAGCTGTGATTTGACAGATGCTGGGCTGGTCTCCCCACAGCTGGGAGATGGGTTCCACACGTGGTCCTCACTCACCGTCCTGCCCTTCTTTTTTCTTCTAGAGAAATTCCATGAATGCCAGATGAAAAAAAGGTAAAATGCAAATGCTTTTTGTCCTTAGGCCAATGGCACTGGATGTGTGCATTCTCCCCGTCTTGCCTCTGGTGGCTCTTTCTACCCAGTCTCTAAATGTTGGTGTCTCTAGGGGGTTTTTCCTAGAGCTTATGCTCTTCTCTATCAACATCCCTTTCCTAGTTGGTTTCTTCCCTTCTCCTGGCCTTACAAAATGCTGACACAGACAACTCCCGACTTAGATGTCAAGCTGAGAGCCTCCTCGGAGCCCCGGACTCACAGATGTGTCTCCTGGACATCTCCACTTCAATTCACTCAGTTCTCAAGGCTTCTCAAACTCCTCCCCTCCTGCCACCATGCCTCCTTCCATAAATGGCAACACAGCCACTCCCCAGCTCAAGACCAAACCCCAAGAGGCATCCTTAATTTCTCTCCTTCCCTCACTCCCCATATCCAACTCATTAGGGAGTTCTTTCAGTTTTACCTTCAAAATCCATTTGGAGTATGACTGAGTCTATCCATCTCCTCAATTGCCACACTGGGTCTGGTCAGCATCATCTCTGGATGACATTTGTGCAATAGCCTCCCAATGGGTCTCCATCTGCCTGCCCAACCAGCAGCTAGAGTGATTTAGAAACAAAAATTTGGTCATGTGATGCCACTTCTACCCCTTAGTCTGCATAAAATCCTTCAGTGGGTTCCTGTTGTGCTTAGAATAATATCCAAGCTTCTTACTGCATCCCGTAAGCCTGACCATGCCCCACTCCCCTCTGCAGCCCCATCTTGAAACATTCTCATGTCTCTCATGACATTCTGGCCAGACTGCCCTCCAATGGTCCCCTAGGACTTCCCTACTGTAACTTAAGTTTCTGGATCAGCAGTCTCAGAATTGTCTGGAACTTGTTAGAAATCTCAAGCTCTACTCCAGACACCCTGAACCAGAGTCAGGATTTCTACAAGATATCCAGGTGACTTGTATGCCAATTAAAGTTTGAGAAGTGCTGCTGTAGACTAGAACACAACAAACTCTTTCTACCTCAGGACCTTTGCACATACTGGTCTTCAAATGGCTCGTTCCTGGAATATCTCTGGAAATGGATGTAACAAACCATAGCTGCTTCTTGAGAGAGAAACTTGGAGTCTGGCATCAGGGATGGGAGGGAGAGTTACTTTTTATAAGATACTTTAACTCACCTTCCAACTTTAAAAAGACATTTAAATGGATTTCTCCTTTCCAATCTTCAGTTTTGTTTATGGCCATCACCCTATAAAAACCAAACCTCCAATTACTTGGTGTCACAGCATCCTTTTATTTCCTTCAGAGTACCTGCCACAATTCTGTAATTATGTGTCTTCACCTATCACTTGTCTTCCTCCCCAGAATGCAGGGAGGATTTTGTCTGTCTCAGTCACCACTGTATGTTCACTGCCTTCAGTTCCGTGCCTGCCCATGGGCAGCTCCTGGATTCTTTCAAAAGTGGCTGCTCTGAAGTCTTATATTTAGATACTGTCTCTGCCCCTGGCACTGCTCCCCTGCAGTGGGTATTTTCCGCCAGCACTCCCGTGTCATTCCTCCTGATGGCCTTTGGTCCCTTGCCTGCTCTCTGTCTGCCTCCCGCCTCTTGTCTCGAAGCCTCTTTGGTCTGAATCTCTGGTTCCGTGCTTCTCTCTTCGTCTCCTCCCTCACACCCAGCCCTTGACTTCAGCCTCAGTGACATGCAAGAATGAAAGTCTCCAGAAAGAAGTCCTCACTTCTCAGCTCTGAATCCACAAAGGCTTCTCTGTTTGCTGCCACCTATTCTTCTTCCTGTTTGCCAAGATGACACCCAGCACAACTGTCCATTTAGTGCTCTCACGTCAGGGCCCTGTGGTGCACAGGTGACTGCCTAACACCAGGCTCTCTGGGAATAGAGAAAGCTCTGGTTTGTACAGTCCACTGATTTCTGTGGTGTAAATACTCCCATCACGGCCAATTACAAGCTACCAATATGGTATCACTATGCGCAGTTTGAACACATGCGCGGAAGTGTGTCATTGTCTAGAGCACTTTTTTTTTCTTTTTAAGATTTTATTTCTTTCTTTGACAGGACAGAGAGTATAAGTGGATGGAGTGGCAGGGAGAAGCAGGCTCCCCGCCGAGCCGGGAGCCTGTGGATGACAGTCACGTCACATAGACAGAAACAAAACCTTTGCAGTGATTCTTCATGGATTTTAGAAACTCCTAAACATTCTCTCCCCCACAGGAACTCTTCACCCCTCAGCTCATTCTTACTCCTGGTTTGGGTCTTCATGCAATCCCCTCAGACATGGCATCGCCTCCTCCGCCCTCCCCTGAGTCGGGGTCAGGGAGGCCTTTCCCACCTGCTCCCACAGGGTCCTCGGTCTCTACAGCAGTCGTTATGTGGGTCCCTGCACGGGAGGGCCACGCCGTCTCTGCTGTGGGACCTGACTCTTTCTTCCGTGTCTCCCCCAGTGTGTATCCAGTCCTTGGCTCATGACGAGTGATCAGTACATGTTGTCCCCAGAAGCTGTTAAGAAGTGAGCCTTCTGAGGCCGTGAGCCAGGCCCAAGAACGCAAATCCCAGTGTTGTTGGTGTTGGAAGCATCTGGTCCCTGGAGTCCCGCCAGTCTCTCCTGGGTGCTGCAGACTGTGTACCCAGGGAGGCCTGAGGACTTTCAGAGGAGCCAGGCTCCCAGAGATGCCAGGAACACGTGATTATTTCCTCCCTCATGATCCACCTTCCCTTTTCCAGCCACATTCTGAACCTGTCTCAAATGACCACTCTGTGAAACTCTCCCTGCCCACCTTGGGGAAATACAAAGCTCCTACTGCCTGCCTCTCACTCAGTGCTCTCACAGATTTTCTTTCGAGCTCAAGCTCTAATTACTTTTTAAAAAAAATATTTTATTTATTTGAGAGAGAGCGAGCACATGCAGAGGGAGAAGCAGGCTCCCCTCTTGACATGGGGCTCGATCCCAGGACCCCAGGATCACAACCTGAGCCGAAGGCAGATGCTTAACCTACTGAGCCACCCAGGTGCCCCTCAAACTCTAATTTTTTATTATTTCTATGTGGTGGTGCATCCACTCACAGCTTAGTTACACACAACAAAGGGATGCTTTGCCTCCTCGTCGCAATGTCCAGGTGGTTGGATTGTGAACTGCTCCAGCAAGAAGGCCAAACAGTGACTTTGAGATTTAGCCGTCGGCATGAGGCCTCCCTGGGTAACTCAAGGACTCCTCGGGGTAGTTACAACAGTGGTGACAGAACGTCCCTTCATTCTCGATTTACTCTCTGGGGCTGCGCTAGAAGCCAAGCAGAACACAGCTGGTCAGGTTCCCGGAACCTGGGATCAGCTATTCAAGTCCAGCAAGAAATGGGTGTACCTGTTCTTTCTAAGCTGGATTCCTAGCTCAGGGTCCATGGGACCACAGAGCACCCCGGGAGGAGAATGGCCTTGAGAGACCAGGAAAGGTCCGGGTCCCCTGCAGCCCCCCTGCCGGTACCGAGGCCCAGGCTGGGCTGTCACCTGCAGGTGGCTCTCTGGCAACAATCAGAGGAAGCAAGTGTGGACCGTGTCCCCGTGAGGCTGGCTCTCACAGCAAACCTGCTGGTCTGTGGTTTAGTTGTAAGAAAGGTATACGACGCCAAAAGCCTGTCAGGAGAAGGCCCATGAGCACCTGTGTTTTATAGATTGCGTCACTCCAGGGACCTTGAGGTACAATCTTGGACAACAGCAGTCAGCCGTGTGTGGGAGGGTGGGGGGCGGGGAGGACAGTTTCAAGCCCTCCTTCTGAGCTGGAGGAAAGCCTTCGCAGGGGCAAGGGAGAACACTCACCTTTCTCCAGGCTGGCTGCCAACCAGAGGAGATTCCCAGGGCAAGTCAAACCCAGAACCTTGTTACTGCCCCTGGTTTGAAAAGTGGAAGTTATCCTAACGTTCTCCCCTGGGGCCCCTCTTGCCCCACTGCCCCACTTTTGTGTCTGAATGGGGGCAACTTCACACACTTTCTTGTCCACCAGGTTTCACCAACCTGTTTCCAAAGCAGGGGGAAATTACAGCAGGTAAATTATCAGTCTGAACAACCACTTCCCAATGTCATTCCAGAGTGAAAGGTGTGAGGACAGACAACATAGTCACTGTCCTTGAGATACAACACTGGAAATGAGTGTTAGGTGGTGTATTAGTAGGGGTTTCTCCAGAGAGATGGAACCAATGGTATTAGCTTGTTTACCTTTTTCTTTATTCTAAGGTATTGGCTCACAGGATTCTGAAGGCGGAGAAGTCCCAGTCTGCTGTCTGATGTGGGAAACAAAGGCAAAAGAAAAATTAAGTTTCTTGCTACTTACAGCCCACTGACAAGTCCTTGAAACAGGCCCAGTCACCTCCCTCCAGGGACTCAGCTGCCTGGATGTTAATACTTTGCTAAGGGCAAAAGGCAATCTTAGCCCAATCCCCAGGACCCTGTAAGTCTACTTAAACATATAAAAATTCCTTTGGCAACTTCCTTCATCTCCAACGGCCAAGATACTTGTTGGTAATCATCCCCCAAGCATATGACCCACCGATATACATCTGAAAAGTCTCATGACTGAGTTTTTCCTAAACAGTAATATAGGACCTCCTTTTCCTACGAACAGCTAGCCCCCTCAGGGTCCAGGAAGCCCAAAAACCTGGGAGGCTTACCCTATCCCTAACTCCCACCCAATTTGAAAGCATATAATGGGCCACTCCCCAGTGCACACGGCTCTTTTGCCCACAGGTCCTGTCTCCCTTAATAAAACCACCTTTTTGCACCCAAGACATCTCAAGAATTCCTTCTTGGCCACTGGCTTCGAATCGTAACATCTTTCCTGCATCTCTGTCTGCAAGCTGTAGGCCTAGGAAAGTTGGAGGTGTAGTTTCAAGGCCTGAGCAAGAGATCAAGAATGTAGATTCCAGTCTAGTCTGAAGGCCTGAGACCCAGGAGTCCTGTGGGTAGGAGAAGACGGGGGTCCCAGCTCTGCAATCGGCAGAGAGAGGGCAGTTCCAACCCCTCCTCTACCTTTTTGTTCTCTTAAGGCCCTCAACAGAGTGGAAGATGCCCACATTGGAGAGGGTCATCTGCTCTACCTAACCTACCAATTCAAATGCTAATCTCTTCCTGGAAACACCCAGACAGACACACCCAGTGATAATGTTTAACCAGATAGGTCCACGTATGGTAATCTAGCGAAGCTGATATGCAAAATCAACCGTCACAGGCCAGGGTGGTTTTTTTCCCTCAAAGTGGCTTAAAGAACGGTTAGGCAGTGTCCATTTTACATGGTTACAAAATGCAAACTAGTGAACACCTACATGCTTCGGCGTTTTCAAAACAAAGTCCCCAGTCTGGTGTGTCTCCGGATCAGTACTAGAAACTACTTTTTATTCTGAAGGCCCAACAGTGTCATAAACGTGCCCGCAGAGTGGTTACACTTTGCAGATAAATAATTAAGTGGTACATTATAGAATTAAAAAAAAAAGACCTTTTTTCCCCCCTATTTTAAGTAACATTCTTGGCAACACGGTTGTGCTTTCCATATGGACATAAGTGAATGCTGTGGCGAACACATCTGGATACCTTCCACAGCCTTAATAATCATGGCAGTTATCAAAGGCTCAAAAAGGCACCAGCACTAAATCATGGGACTTCAGAAATACAAAAATAAATCTGCAGTTGAGTCTTTGCAGAAGAAATATAAACTGTGAATCAACTGACCTCAGACAATTCATTTATTTAATTTATCCTTTGGATTTATGAAGGAGCCCAATTAATTTAAAGATGCCTTCATTACTCCTGGCTGCTGTGGATGGTTTTTCATCAAGAATGTGAAGTTCCTGGAACCAATGACTCACATCTTACACTTCTGTGCATCCTGCTCAGCCCCTTGAACACAGGCTTCTCTGTCTCAGAAGGTCAGGGGATTAACCCTTTCAACACCTTAAAGGGAATGCACCATTTGGATTGAGATGCTAGACGGACTTTTCTCCCAAGGGAGATTCCTTAAAGCCAACAGACCCATCCCATCACCAAATGCTGCCTGAGGGTTTCCAGAAGCTTTGCTCAGACTGCTGAGCACTGGGATTGCAGGAGCCAGTGTGTGAGCTCAAAGCTCCTATAGGAACAATCAACTCCTCACTTAGTGCAGCTTAGGCTGCTGATTTCGTTTGCTTTTAACTTTCCAGGCTGATAATATGGATCAATGATATCAATACGCAGGTAGGGAGGAGAAAACAGTTCTGCCTAATGGATTAATAATATTCTTTCAAATACCCCTAAAATATGAAGAACTGTGGCTAAGAACTTACTCTTTGGATAAGGGGAAATCCAGGTTGAAATTCTGTCTTCAAGGCGTTTAAGCACTGGCAAATCTTTTGGCAGTATTTATTCCTTATATTCAAATAATAGAAAAATCTAAGCAATTGTTTTATTTATTTATTTTTAAATTTGAATTCTAGTTAGTTGACATATAGTTCAATACTGGTTCAGGAGTAGAGTTCAGTAGTTCATTATTTACATATGACACCCAGTGCTCATCCTAACAAGTGTCCTCCTTACTACCCATCCCCCATCTAGCCCACCACCCACCCACCTCGCTCCCTCAACCCTCAGTTTGTTCTCTATTGTTAAGAGTCTCTCATGATTTATTTCCCCCTTTCTCTTTTTTTTCGCATCCTGATGTTCTTAAATTCCACATATAAGTGAAATCATATGGTATTTGTCTTTCTCTGACTTATTACACTTAGCACAATATACTCTAGCTCCATCCACCTCTATGAAAATGGTAAGATTTCATTCCTTTTGATGGTTGAGTAGTATTCCATTGTGTGATACACACACACACACACACACACACACACACACACACACACCCCATCTCTTCTTTATCTTTCATCAGTTGACAGGCATTTGCACTCTTTCCATAGCTTGGCTATTGTCAATAAAGCTGCTATAAACACCAGGGTGCACATACTCTCTCGAGTGTGCATTTTTGTATCCTTTGGGTAAATACCTAGTAGTAGGCATTTTTTTTCCAAAGGGAAAATCTAACTTGTGTATTTCAGTCAGTGGGAAGTTGTACCCCACAGCCTCAGTTTTTCTAGGTTCCTGCTGATGGTTTAAAAAGCAAAAGAAGGACAAGATTGAAGGTGAACACACACATTTACCTTGCCTCCTTCCCACAGTTTCACTGCGAAGACTACAGAACAAGTATGAAATGGAGTAATTCCACAAGACAGCAAAGAACAGAAGGGGATACCAACAGAGATCAGATTTGGATAGAATTCTGGAAGGTGGAAAGTGGATGTAATGACATAGCAGAGTGAGCCACAGCTCAGAAGATACAAAAGAGAAAAACTGCCTGACGACAGAGGCTTTGTCTTGGCTCCCAACACCTCTATGTTTGGAATTCAGTTTTGTGCCCGGAACAATTAAGCTTACCAGTTGATCTTCCCTGTCATGAACTTGGTCTTCCTATTCCAGAAGGAGATCTGGGGAGAAAAGGGCTATACAAGTACTGAGAAACCACAACAAATCCCCAGATTAACCAGTCTGGCTTTCATCCACAAATACAAACGGACAATGAAGATAGCTTCGAGGATAACCAACAGTTTCAAAGAGAAGAACTAAGACAAGAAACTCAAAGATGGTTCCCAGGGAAAGGATAGAGAGAATTCAAAAAATAGCAGTCTCGGAGTGCCACGTGAGAGCATTGCTTCCATGAAACAAGAATAGAACAACATGGAAAAGGCACAGAGAACCAGAGTTCTTGAGGATTAATGATGGGATTTTTAGGATAAGACTGCAAACTAATGCAAGATGCGATTTTGAGTATTTGTTGGAGTATAAGAAAAAACAATCCACATGGGTTTGATGCTTGGAACATTCTCTGTGGAGAGGTGGATTTAGTACCAGAGGATTACATTTCTTTCTCTGATCACACTACTTGGTTCTATAGTGATTAATATTTATATAATTAAAATGTTGTGAATGGGGGCGCCTGGGTGGCTCAGTGGGTTAAAGCCTCTGCCTTCGTCTCAGGTCATGATCTCAGGGTCCTGGGATCGAGCCCCACATCGGGCTCTCTGCTCCTTTCTCTGCCTGCCTCTCTGCTTACTTGTGATCTCTCTCTCTGTCAAATAAATAAATAAAAAATCTTTAAAAAAATGTTGTGAATGCTTATTTCTTAGTTCGCATTTTTGGAATCAACTTCTGGCAGAGCACCAAAGACTTAATCAATATACAAAATGGAATGTAAATATTATAACATGCATACTGGAAAGTTAGCGGGAGTTAACAGCAGTTGAGCAAGGATAGGGAAGAGTATAATGTGAAGAAGGAACAATCAGATCCTCACACCATGGTGAATCAAGAGGAATGCTGTCCTGCTAACAGAAAAAGAAACAACAAAGTAATAAAGGTAAACAAAAGAAAACCTATAAATATGTATGTTTATAAAAGATGACTCTTACGGAGTAGTGGAGGGACAAGGTAATATGAGTTACACAATTTTCTCATATTTCATAGGGGGCTCAGTAGATACCATGTAAGATTAATAAATCAGGAAATAAAGTTATAAGCATATTGCTTAGAATTATGGGTGTAATCATCCAAAGAATACAAAACTGGATAAATGTGCTTATTCTGGTGAGTGGGACTGCCTCTGGGAGTGCAAGGCTTTGATTTTCCATTTCATATTATCTTGTAGCTCAGGGGTCAGCAAAATATGGCCTCAGACAAGCTACCTGTTTCTGTAAATAAAGTTTTATTGGGGCGCCTGGGTGGCTCAGTGGGTTAAAGCCTCTGCCTTCAGCTCAGGTCATGATCTCAGGGTCCTGGGATCGAGGCCCGCATCGGGCTCTCTGCTCAGCAGGGAGCCTGCTTCCTCCTCTCTCTCCGCCTGCCTCTCTGCCTACTTGTAATCTCTCTCTGTCAAAAAAAAAAAAAAAGTTTTATTGGAACATAGTCACACTCATTTATATTACCTATGGCTGATTTTGTGTTAATAATAACAGAACCAATTAATTATGGCAGGTACTCTATGGCCTACAAGACTAAGATAGTTACTATCTGGCCTTTTACAGAAGAAGTTCACTGGGATCACCAAAGAGATTATGATTTTTCAAAATCACATGCATTATCCTTTAAAAAAAAATCTCTACACCAGATACGGGGCTCAAACTCACAACCCCAAGATCAGTCACATGCTCTACTGACTAAGCCTACCAGGTGCCCTGCATACATTATCTCAATTCTTTTCTTTCTTTCTTTCTTTCTTTTTTTTTAAAGTAGGCTCTATGCCCAGCATGGAGCCCAAGGGGAGGCTTGAACTCACAACTCTGAGATCAAGATCTAAGCTGAGATCATGAGTTGGACGCTTAACCGACTGAGCCACCTAGGCACCCCATGCATTATCTTGATTCTTAAAGAAGAAAATTAAAGTGGGGGGGGGAAGTACACTTCGCACTTTTCAATACTTATTTCCAAACCACTGTAAACTTGAACTCTAAACCCTAAATACAGACCACACTAGACTTGTGTATTAGTTTGCTAGGGCTGCCATGACAAAGTACCACAGAAATTTATTTTCACTTAACTCTGGAGGATAAAAGTCCAAGATCAAGGTATCGGCAGGATTAGTTCCTTCTGAGGCCTCTCTCTTTGGCTTGTAGATGGCCATCTTCTCCCTGTGTTGTCACATGGTCTTCCTTCCCTGTGTGTGTGTGTGTGTGTGTGTGTGTGTGTGTGTGTGTGTGTGTGCATGTGCGCCCTAATCTCTTATTAGGACACTAGTTATATTAGAATTGGGCTCATCCTAGTGACCTCATTTAATTTAATTACCTCTTTAAAGGTCCTGTCTCCAAGTACAGCCATATTTTGAGGTACTGGTGGTTAGGACTTTGACCAATGAATCTGGGGTGATACCATGAAGCCTGTAACAGCTTACAAGTCCAGTGCCCTGTGGGAAGAGGTCATAAATAGAAGAAAATGTCTGGAAACCTACTATAGCCAGTGCATGCACAGAACCACAGCCTTTAAGGGCAGGAGCTGCTGGGACCTTCACAGTCACCATGTGACCCCGCATGCGGACTGCCAGGAAAGCTGGCTCCCAGTTGGCCACTTTGAAGTTAGTGCTTGACCTCACCTCCTTTGTAAACTCTTGCTATGCTTGGAGCTCTGAGAGGACAGGGCAATTTGAGGCAGGGACTCTGAGGGCTGCCTCCACTCCGCATGGCCTCCTGGGGCCTGGGCTGCCCACCTGGCGGGAGTGCCTGATCCTTACAGACAAGGTGGTAGATGACAG
>LNAC01000393.1:886835-920704 GCA_002007465.1 Ailurus styani | reverse complement strand
GGGGTGGGGGGCTGTAGGGAGGGTGGGGTGAGTGGGAGGGGTTATAAGGAAAACAATCTGATCTGTTCCCTCCTCCCCTACCTTTGGGAAGAAAGATGGGGCATCTACATTTAAAGGCTTCCGCTTCTGAAAGATTGGGTTTATTTTGTCTAAAGGACTCCCTAGTGATTTGCCTCCAGCTTTCTTTGTCTCTGTAGCAATTTTGCATTTTCCTAAGTTTGATACCAGAATTCTTATCCTTGTGGGGAATCTTTCAGATGCAAGTTGTTCTTTATTAGATCCTGGGCTAAATGTTGAATTTCTGTTTTTCTGCAAATGTAACAACAATTGTCAAACCAGGCACTGGGCAGGGAGGGCTGCTCTCACTCACAGGCATGCGAGTCTGGAGGCTTCTGGCTTCTCTGGAAATACTTCAGGGTGCTCTTAGGAGAGGTTAATGAGCAAACCCCAACCACCAGCCTGACTGTTGTTGTTTTTAATAATCTTCTGGGCATCACAAACATATCTCTCCTTTATTTCCATGCTAATAAGGGTAATTTCCCTAAGGAGAAGGCAGGAAGGATGCTAGACAATGCATATAAAGCAAATGTCAAACATTGCCTGAACACCTGTGCTATTACCCCAAATGCATGCATTCAGCCTGCATTATTTTTATTATTTGGTTCAAAAAAAGCCTATTCACTAATTATTTTCATCTACCAAGGAATAAACAAATATTTCCCTACACTTGGGAGTTAAATAGACTTACTGGGCAATTCAGGGGTGCAGCTGGGGAAGCAGATCTGCATACCTCCCCCCACCATGTTCACCTGCAGAGAGGAACCATGAAGATCCCATTTTCTGACTGGTTGGTTCTGCATGGCTTCCTTCTCCTGGTAATAAAAAGCTTTCAAAGTACTCTGGACAACTACATTCCACATAAAAGCCCATTTGGATCATTTTCTGGATGATTACTTCTTGGTGATAATTAGTATTAAGAGGAATGTAATGTAATTACATTATAAAACTAATATAGGAGGCCCTGCCTCAGACTACTCCATGTTGTAGAGACAGAGTAGCTCTAGTCCCGGGGAGGCCACCAGGTCCAAACTCCTTGCCAAGGTGAAGATCTGGACAGCCTCCCAGGGGGACGCTGTCCTCCCTCAGCTTGTTCACTTTGAATGTCAGGGAGCTCACTCCTGACTGGGCATCCTGTCCCATGATGGACAACAATAACGGTTAGAACATTCTTTGTCCTTCTCTTGAACTTTCATTTCTGGTCCTGGTTTGTTCCCTGGAGAATAGCACAGAATAAGTCGATTCCTCCTCTTTCTTTAAACATCTGAAGATGCCTCTCCTGCCTCCCCTTGGTCTTTCTGAGCTTAACATCTCCTTTCTCTGAAATCTCTTGCACAGACATTTCCTTGCCATCTTGGGTGCCCTCTCCTGAGCTCTATCTAGAAAATTAGGGCTTTGTATGTGGGATGCACTTCACTGCCATTCCCAGTCCCTTAGCCAGAGCTCAATGACAGCGTCCCACATGTAGGTAGATGTGCTGGGTGGGAGAGGGCTGCAGCGGGAGATGTAGTCACTGGCTGGACATCTGCTTCTAGAAACAACTTCATACTATGCAAAGGGATTGCAGGTCTTTGGTATATCCCCCTCACCCACCCCCACATCAGTTATCTCTGCCACAGACCCTAGGACAGATTGCAGTTTGGGAGGTGTTAAGTAAAATTCTCTCACACTGTGCTTGTGGTTACATTCTTAACCTCAGGTAAATGTTAACTTTAAAACAAGGGAATTTTCACTTTATGACCCAGAAAAAGTATATGAAACTACTGTTTTAGGTACCTGTTGCTACGTACCTCCAAACCTTAGTAGCTTAAAGCAATATTAAGCATTTATGACCTAACAATTTCAGTGGGCCAGGATCAGGAGCAGCCTCACTGGACAGTCGGGCCTGGGATCTCTCATGAGATTGCAGTCAATATGTCAGCTGGGCTGCAGTCATCTGGAGGCTTGACTGGGGCCAGAGGGGCTGATTCTAGGGTGGCTCGTTCACATGGCTCGCAGGTTGGGGCTGGTGATTGGCAAGTGTGTATTAATTTGTTGCGCTGCCATAACAAAGCACAACTAGGAGAAGAGAAATGTGTTTTCTCACAGTTCTGGAGTGGGAGTCTGAGACAAGGTGTTGGCAGGGTTGATTTCTTCTGAGGCTCGTAGATGGCCATCTTCTCCCTGTATTATCCCATGGTCTTTGCTTTGTGTATATGTGTGTCCAAACTTCTTCTTATGAGGACACTAGTCATATTGGATTAGAGCCCACCCTGATCACCTCAGTTATACTTAATGTCCTCTTTAAAGGTCTTGTCTCCAAAAACAGTCACCTTCTGGGTACTGGGGGTGGAGTTAGGACTTCCGGATACTGAGGGCAGAGTTAGGACTTTTGACATAAGAATTTTGGGAGACACAATACAGCCCATAACAGGCCTCTCCACAGAGAGGCTGTTTGAGTGTTCTCCAGACATGGTGACTGGCTTCTCTCGGAGAGAGCAGTCCAGAAGGTAAAGGCAGCAATGTCTTTTATTACCTTGCTTTGGAAGCCTCACATGGTCACTTCTGCTACATTCTAGGGTTTGAAATGGGAATGAAGTCTGTCTCGCACTCAAGGGAGGGGGAATTAGTCTCCACATTTGAAGGCAGGATTGTTAGAGAATTCATGGACATATTTTAAAACCACTACAGGTGCCACAGAAATATTTCTCTATTGTTTTCTCTCAGGATCCAATATAAAGATTTCAGGTTTTCCATTTTTTTTATTCCTCCATCTTCCACTTAAAACTGCTGCAAATCTAGAACCATCTCACCAATTGCATTTTTCTTAAAATTTCAGAGGCACATGCATTTATTTACTCAGTATCTTTTTTTTCTTCTTGATGACTTCTGTCCTATGAAACAGATGAGCAGTCTCTCCTTGGTGTGGCTGAGGGAGCCTTGGTTATCCTGCAACTGGCAGCCTTGCTCAAGCTACAGACAGTAACTGTAGTCTTAGGGAGAGACTTACTCAAGCGTGTATGAAGTCTGGAGGGAGAGTATCTCCAGGGCTTTATATGAAGTCCTATAAATGGATGTTTTGAGGAAAGAAGCATGACAACTCAGGATGGATGGAACCACAAGAACTTCCCAGGAGCTGCTGGTGGTTTTAAACATTAATCAAAGGGTAGGCTTGAATGAAGTGGAGACAATTTTATTCATCAAAATTTCCCTCAGCGAAATGATTCCATTTGTTTTGAAGAAATTCTGTTAAGCCTCTTAGTGTGGTATATGAATGTGAGAGACAAAGGCAGGCCTGAGGTGCTCAAGACAACCAAGAGCAGTTTGTCCTGATGGTGGGGGTGGGCTATGGGACTGGGAAGCTAGGGAGGGATATGGCCTCTGGGATAGGTCCCTGCTGTGTGACTCCACCCTCGAATAGTTAGTAGACCTGACCAAAGAATGTCAGGTGTGCATGGATTTCTTCTGCAGACTGCCAAGAGCCAAGTTCTGGAGAAGGACAAGAAAAAAAATACATGAGTCCCAAGAATGAAGGTGGCTATGGGAATGGAAGACCGAGGGCAAGCTGGAGAAAGACATAACCAGGACAATGTCATCACAGTTGGGCCTCCCTTGGCAGCTGGATCAAAACCTGGGGCTCCTATTTCTAGGAATAAGAGCAGCCCACAAGTACAGGCATTCATCCTTGTGGGAAGTTCTGGAAGGCAAGGTGTGCTTCAGAAAGACCTGCCTCAGCAATTTTCCCTTCTCTCCTCCTATACATTAATTCGCTTCCACGCATAAACACACTCTTGTTTGTTGTTTCTAACAAATGAACAAACAATCCCTCTGTTGGCCACACACCCCTTCCCCTTTCTAGTGCCACTTCTTCTCCCATTCACAGTAAAATTTTGAAAGTTGAATACAGTCGATGTCTCAACGGGCTGGCTGACCTCGACTCACTCTACCTGTGCTTCTGCTCCCAGCATTCCACTGAAATTGCTCTTGTCAAGGTCGCCTATAACTTCCACATTCTCCAAGCCCGTGGTCATTCTTATTCCAATCTGGCTGGATCTCTTAGATCCCAGCTGACACAACTGATTCCTCCCTCTTCCTTCCAACACTTTCTTCTCTTGCCTGCTTTTCCTCCTCCTTCATAGACAATTCCTGTCTCCTTTGCTGGCTCTGCTTTCTTTAGATCCCGAAGTGTTGGTATATCCCAGGGTTAATCCTGAGAACCTTCTCTTCCTTTTCCAGACCCTTGAATCCCTAGCCAATCTAAATGCTGATGATTTCCAGCTGTATAACTTTATTTTGTATTTCTACTTAGCTGTTTAATGGGAATCTCAAAATTAAGGTGTCCAAAATCGTACAAGAAAGGAGGCAAGGATGTACAATGGGGAAAAGGCTATCTCTTCAACAAATGGTGTTGGAGAAACTGGATAGCTACATGCAAAAGAATGAAACTGGACCACTTTCTTACACCACACACAAAAAATGAACTAAAAATGATTTAAAGACCCAAATGTGCCACCTGAATCCATAAAATTCCTAGAAGAAAACATAGGCAAGAATCTCTGACATCAGCTGTAGAAACATTTTTCTAACTATGTCTCCTTTGGTAAGGGAAACAAAAGAAGAATTAAACTATTGAGACTATAACAAAATAAAAAGCTTTTGCACAGTGAAGGAAACCATCAACAAAACAAAAAGAAAACTTACTGAATGGAAGATATTTGCAAATGACATATTTGATGAGGTGTTAATTTCCAAAATATATAAAGAACTTTTACAACTCGACACCAAGAAAACAAATAATCCAACTCAAAAATGGGTAGAAGACATGGTAGACATTTTTCCAAAAAAGACATACAGATGGCCAACAGATACATGAAAAGATGTTCAACATCACTCATCATCAGGGAAATGCAAATCAAAACCACAATGAGATACCATTTCATTACCTGTCAGAATGGATAATATCAAAAAGACAAGAAACAGCAAATATTGGTGAGGATGTGGAGACAACAGAACTCCAGTGCATTGTTGGTGGGAATGCAAGCTGTGGAAAACAGTATGGATGTTCCTCAGAAAATTAAAAATAGAATTATTATATCATCTAGTAATTCCAGTACTGGGTATTTACCCTAGGAATTTCCAAGAGATATATGCACATCCATGTTTAATACAGCATTATATACAATAGCCAAGATATGGAAACAACCCAAGTGTCCATCCATAGATAAATGGATAAAGAAGAGGTGGTATATATACACAATGGAATACTACTCAGCCATAAGAAAAAATGAAATCTTGCCATTTGCAACAATATGGATGGATCTAGATGGTATAATACTAAGTGAAATAAGCCAGTCACAGAAAGACAAATACCATATGATTTCATTCATATATGGAATTTAAGAAAAAAACGAACACAGAAAAGAAGAGATAAGCAGAAAAAGAGACTCTTAACTATAGAGAACAAACTGGTGGTAACCAGAGGGGAGGTGAGTGGGGGGATGGATGAGCTAGATGAAGGGGATCAAGAGCACAATTATCTCGATGAACAACTAGAATTGTTGAATCACTATATTGTACACCCGAAATTAACATAACATTACATGTTAATTACAGTTGAATTTTTTTAAATGTCTAAACTTGAACTCCTTTTTGTGGCAAATCCTCCCCCAACTCCGTTTCTGTAAATGATATCACTACTCATCTGGGAGCTCCAGCCAAATAATTGGCTGTCATCTCTACTTCCATCCTTTCCTTTTCACACCAAATCATGATGGGTTCACACCAGCAGCATGATGGGTTTAAAAGTATTTTGAATCCATCCACTTCTCTCTGCCTCCATTACACCTAAACCAGACCACCATGATCCCACATGGACTATGGAACAGGCTTCTAGCTTCCTGTTTCCACCTGTGCCCCCATACAATACATTTCCACCTCGAAGCTACAGCCATCTTCTTAGAATGTAAAGCACATCACCTCCCATCACTTCTTGTCATTGATCTCCCAAGAACTTAGAACAAATCCACCTCCCCACATGGCCTGGAGGCCCCCCACAACTGGTTCAGCTTGCTTCCTGGTATCTGCACCTGCTCCTCTCCCTTGTCCTGTATACACCATGTACACTGCTTCCTGAACACGCCAGGTCTGAGAGCCTGGGACTTTACAGAGCTGTCGCCTCTGCCCAGAGTGTTCTCCCCTAGGTCTCTGCATGGCTGGTTCATTTTTATAACTAGGTCGCCTCTTCAGCAAATCCTTTCCTAAACACCCACTCTCACATAACCTTTTCTGCCACAACAAAGTCCCTCTGTTTTAGGCTCACCATTGCAGGTACTGCAGTTTTCCCATGTTTTTCTCATGTTTCATGTCTATTTATTTAGTGCCCCCCACCCCAACTAGAATGCATATTATCCATTTGCTCACCAGTGTACCTCTCTGGTCAAGTACCTGCACAGAACTGTCACCGAATGAAAGAATGAATGAAAACATCTCATAGTTCGTGTAGGTACTCCTGACTAAAAATTGCAAAAGAACCCTCATACTTTCTCCAGTCCTTCTTGGAAACTGAAGGATAAGGGTGAATGTAATCACCCAGCGAAGCATCATGAGGTACATGCTTGTCTCTAGAACACGTTGTGTCTTAGTCTGTTAGGGCTGCCACAAACTGGATAGTTTATAAACAACAAAAATTTCTTTCTCACTGTTCTTGATGGAGGCTGAGAAGTCCAAGACCAAGGCGCGGGCAGATCCAGTGTCTGATGAGAGCCCTCTTCTTGGTTCATAGAGAGCCGTCTTGTTGCTGTGTCCTCACATACTGGAAAGAGCAGGAGAGATCTCTGGGAGAGAGCAGGGAGATCTCTGGGAACTCTTTTATAAGGGCACTAATCCCATTCATGAAGGATCTACCCTTAAGACTTACTCACCTCCTAAAGGGCCCCACCTTCTGATACCATCACACTGGATGCTAGGATTTAACATGAATTTTGGAGAGACACAAACATTCAGTCTATAGCCACATAAGAGCCGTTAAGGTCAAGTTCAGGGCTTCCTTGTCTATATTATGTTTTTGAGGACATAGATTCACCTCCATGCTAATGGTTTTTAAAAATGGGGTTGTCACTGAAGGGTAGTATTGAAAGGCTGGAGTCAATCACTGGGTGCTCACCTCTTGTGAGATCTTGGACAGGAGACTTTAACCTTAATGTGTCTCAGTTTCCCCATCTGCAAAGTGGAGATAAGTACTTACTCCCAAAGGATTGTGGAGAGAATCACAAGTTATACATATGACACATTCAGAGCAGGTCCTGGCACACAGGAGGCGCTCAGTAATTGTTCGCTCTTTCTTGTCAGGAAAACCAAGTGTGGAAATTCCCTGCAGACTTGGACAATCTCCACTGCCACTCTAGACTTCATTCAGCATCTCCAAAATTTGGTCACTGTCTCAGCTTCTCCTGATGGCAGAAGATCACAACCTTCAGGCATGGGGGTGGCAGATACAGGGCTATCCCCCCACCTTGGATTCTCCCAATGTCTTAAAAATCTGTATCTTTCTAACTTACCAGGTGCCAAAGAGCATGAAACCAAGTCCTGAAACACACAAAGAATACCAACCTCTATTTGAATAAATTGAACCAAGTACTTTTGATCTTATGGTCAAATCTACTGCCTCAACATATAATTCATCTGAAATGTTCTGCTAATAAAGGAAAAGGAGGTTTGGGATAGTAATAGCCAACAAAATTTTTTTCCTAGTTAAACTTATTTATGTCTAAGCTGTTGGAGCAATTCTAGACAGACAGAGTTCTTGCTTAGAGCACATTTACCATGGCATTCAGTATTGATGTTCTCTAAGAGAATGAAATTAATAAACCAATCTGATTAGGAAAAAAAAGAGCTATCCAGGGACTTGTTCAATCAAGGCAGGCTTGATCAAGTTCTAGTTGATCAAGATCAAGTGTAGTTCAAACAGCTAGAAAACTAATTATTCAGAAGGATAGAAAATACAATAAAAGTAGAACTCAGGGTATATAAAATCAAATTATAATTATCTATAAAGTCTTACTGATTTTGGTGGCTACATGCTCCCAGCTGTACATATTCTCATGAAGACTAGCTTGTTCAAAGGAACAAATTAGAAATATTTTTTTAAAAATAGAGGTATTATATAACTGAGACACAATTCTGAGATCCTAAATATACACTCTTTCTCTGCTGGCTTCTCCACATTCTACATTCGTAGGTCATCCTGGCTAATACACTGATAACCCAGTTTTCAACAGAGATGTGTGGGTTAGATTAATTCAGTACTCGAGAATTACAACTTTTTAGAAATTTTATATTTTTAAGATGTTGCACCAAGTAGATGAAAACAGAAAAAAAAAGTACATTATCTTCTGATTTCCAAAAATAAACACTGAAATTTTATTGGAAAAAAGAATCTCAAAAACCCCAAATCAACCCAGCTGAGATTCTACACCACACACACTGAATTACACACACACACACACACACACACACACACACACACACACACACACCCCGAAACTCTATGCACTGCATTTCACTCATTGCTGGGGGACATTCTCCACGTGTCAGTAAAAAGAACATTGACACGTATGACAGAGGCATGTTTGAAACCTTTTATTGAACAGGCAATGCATTGTGCAATGGTTAAGGACACAGATGCCTTGTGGAAAAGTTTAAAAATTATTTTTGGAAACAGTCTGTGAATTGATGAACCCGGCTATGTTCCTTCCACTCCTTCTTAGAGTGACTATCTTCAGGAAGACGGTTTTATAGCTGCTCTTGGAAACGGCATCCCTGTTTTACCAAAAATGTCATGCCTAATAGTGAACATGAAAGGAGAAGAAGGGATCCACAGGCAGGACAACAGCCGGAGACACAGGTTGATCTCGGGTGGAAGCACAGACACTCGTTCTCCTGGAAGACCTCTCCGCTGACCTTGCAGGCGCTCCTTACTTAGGCATTCATGGTTCACTGCCACTCTCTTCCTGTCCGAGCCCTCTTTATCAAGGCAATTCTCAAAGCCTCACATTCATACCTTTGGGCACAGGACCTTGTTCCTGGCCCTTTTCAATGGTGTTCTTGTTTTAGGACACCTCTGGCCCAGGATTGTGGCTGTGTGTCTGTCTTTGTTGGCCTGGTTCCTTCCTCTTCCCCAAGCTCGCTCTCCCCTAACTTGATGATAAAATCACTCTTCAGTTTCACAGTTTGTTTGCCTTGATTTACTGGCAGTTTTTGACTCAGTGACCCGTCAAGGTAGTGGACAGTCTTTAGCAGCAGGCTGTCATCCTATTTTATAATTTGGGGCATGTCACTCCAAGCTTGAGATTTCTTTCTGGCAAGTTCCATCCAGGATGGCTGATCTGCACTGGCATAACTGGCTCTCTTCAGCTGATGCAACTCCTTCTCCGTCATCACTGCAGACTGAGCTGCTGGAAAGAAGACCAAACAAACAGAAACACGAGAAATGAGTTTGGATTTCCACTTAAGCCTCTTGTGTTCCTTTAAAATATACATCAAGGTCTTAACTGTGGTCTCAAACATAAAATCCATTAATGCGTAAACATGTAAAGAAGATTTAGGCATAGAATAATTTATATAATAAAAAGACTTAAGAACAGCAGGCTCAGAAATGGTTCCAGCAATGCAGTGAGGTGAAAGAAACTTCCAGAATAAAACTGCAGGAACTCTGAAGATTGGTTTGCACCACAGTGTGAATATTCTTAACACTGCCAAACTGTATACTGACGAATGGCTAGGATGCTAAATTTTGATGTATGTATCTTAACCACAGTGAAAAATAAATTTAAAGGTACGGATACATGTGAACAAAGATGAATCTCAAAAGCACTATGCTTGGCCAAAGAAGCCAGATACAAAAGAACACATATTTTATGACTCCATTTATGAGAAATGTCCCCAAAAGACAAGTCATACGGAGACAGAAAGTAGATTAGTGGTTGCCTAGCCCTGGGGTTGGGGACAGTGAATGACTGTAAAAGGGCATGAGGTTTCTTTTTAGGGTGAGAGAAGTGTTCTAAAACAGGATTGTGATGGTTGTACAAGTTACTAAATATATTCTCATTGTCAATATATGCTTGCTGAATTGTACACTTAAAATGGTTGAGTTTAATGGCCCCTAAATGACATGTCAGTAAAAGCTGTTTAAAAAATCAATGTAGCAAAGTAATTGGAAAAAGAAAACAAACAAACAAACAAACAAACAAAGCAGGACCAATCCCAGAAACGTGTTTCAGTGTCTGGTACTGCTTGCAGGCTTCTTACCCAAGTTCTGATGGGACAACGAGATTCCTCTTTGCAGCCCCTCCTGGAGGCAGAGCTTTGTCCCCTGCCTCCCCCCAGGGGGCTTGGCAGGAGCCACCAGGAAAGATTTGCTGCGGACAAAGTCGGCTTGTTTCATGGGCTCCTATTAAGACACAAGAGAGACACATGCTGTTTGGTCACCTGAGAGTCCCACAGGGGGCAAACACTACCAAAGACAATGGGCTACGGCTACTTCTAGACAAAGATGAGTCGTGCCCCTGGTACTCTCTTGGCAGAGCTCTGATTTGTGCCCTTGCTGAGAGGGGCTGGCACAGGCTGCATGGGGCCTTGCGTTCAGCCCACAGACATCATGGCTTCTGCCCTGTCCCCACACCTGGCCTCAGCCCCACATGCTGGATGGCAGGGATTCCATTTCAAAGTTAGAGTGAACTGTGTCAAAGCGAAATAGTTTTGAGGTCTGTGATACCTGGCATGAATGTGGATGCCCCAAATCAAGATGACGGGTTAATATTTGCTTTATACATTCCCTTAGCCAGCAGGAAGGATTTCAAGGTAGGTATGATGGAAGCTTTGTTCCAGTGAAGGGAAGCAGGTCCTACTGGAGGCTCAGGCTCATTTCCTCATGCAGCTGAAACATGCTTATGGGTTTATCATGGTGGCTATTAGGGGGAATACAAAAGCTGTGGGTCTCATCCTGCTTCTAAGCATAGTTGGTTTGAGAGCACTGTTTCAGTCCAGAGTGCGAAGAGGGAACCCAGGTCCCAGCCCTCTAGCCCAAGGTGAGGAACAAGGAGCCCCAGCAGGCCGCCGGCAGAGCAGCAAAAGCAGGGCTCGTCCATCACAGCACAACGAGCCGAGATGGAGCTGCTGACGTGCTTCCCCATGCTTCTAAGAAGTTCTTTTAACCCCGTTCCATTTCTCCAGAGGCTGAGCTGCATTGCCTAGGAGGCAGGGAGCAGAGAGCTGTCTCCACTGCCTCAGCAGTCCAGCTACTTCTAACAGCCCAGCACACAGAGGGGGCAGGCGTCAGCAATCACCACAGGCAAGGGTCTGGGTGATGACCATACAGAATGTGTGGGGTGCCGGGCCCCAGCTCCAGCTGCCTGGTCCCTCCTGTACCCACAGAGACAGAAAGCATTTGCTCTAAGCACCTGGGCTCTCTCGGGTGCCTTGGCTTGCTTTCCTATTTCAGACTTCGAGGTGCGGGCCCCAGGCTTGTCTTCCTGGTTTGGAGGCTGGTCCGAGGTCCCTCGTCGCTTCTGCCGAGCAATGGTGATCCAAGGTGGTGCGGGCTGGCCCTCGGCCGCAGGAGGAGGACCCTTCTCTGCGGGTAAAGACACAAGGTCATGCAAAACATCCCAGTCCCTGTCCAGTCTCACCTTCCGCTTCTCCCACACACAGAATACTGCACAGAGGGACCGCAGGCCGGGGAGGGTGAGGGAGGAGGAAAGAGGATCTGGGAGCCTTTCTGGCGAGACTATTACTTTTCTTCAGGGGACTTGGTTTTCTCATTTAAAGATGCATCAAAGAGATGATGCTCCTCTAGTCTGAGCCACAAAATACTAAATGCAGCTGTTCCTACACGCACATGTTAAAGCCACCTTCCTCCCATGGAATACTTTCTGGAATGAGATAAAAGTAAGTACATAAATAGATAAGATTTCTTTAATATAAGCCTGTCATTTTGGGCTAGTACATACTATGTGATTCCTGATTCACTTGGAAGTTTTGTAGACACACTTGTTATTGTTTTTTTTTAATAAATTGTAACCATAACCTTCCTTTTGCAGAGAGTAACACCATAACAAGCCACAGTTGTTTTCCTTAATGTTCTAGAGAGAAGAGAAACAGTGCCTTCAAAACCATAAGGTTTTCTTGAATCTTCTTGTGTGTCCACAATGCTTATCTTTGTAAGGGAACACTGTGGGTTGCTGTCCCTCTTTTCAACTCTTCTGTATTTTCTTATTTTCTATGAGGAAAGTTCATTACCTTCAACCATAGAAAAAAAGAAACAAGCGTACTTTCTTCAAGGAAACCTATGATTAAATAGTGACTTCTCACAGGTGTATCAAAAGTACGCCGAGTCCGAAGGTTCACCACGAGCCTGCCCTTGGAACATTTGCCTGCCACCACACAAAACAAAGACAGAAGTGTATCCCCACCAACAGCATAAGAGGGGTTGATGCAACAAGATGTTAGGAATAGAGGTACCCTATGACCCAGCAGTTGCACTATTAGGTATTTACCCCAAAGATACAGACATAGTGAAAAGAAGGGGCACATGCACCTCATTGCTCATAGCAGCAATGTCCACAATAGCCAAACTGTGGAAGGAGCCGAGATGCCCTTCAACAGATGAATGGATAAGGAAGATGTGGTCCATATACACAATGGAACATTACGCAGCCACCAGAAATGATGAATACCCACCATTTGCATCGCCATGGATGGAAGTGGAGGGGATGATGCTAAATGAAGTAAGCCAAGCAGAGAAAGACAATTACCATATGGTTTCACTCATATGTGGAACATAAGCAATAGCACAGAGGACCATAGGGGAAGGTAGAGAATCCAAAGGGGGAGAAATTAGAGAGGGAGATAAACCATGAGAGACTATGGACCCCGGAAAACAAACTGAGTGTTTCAGAGGGGAGGGGGTAACAGGGTGATGGGTATTGAGGAGAGCACGTGCTGTGATGAGCACTGAAGATTATACTTAACTAATGGATCATTGAACTCTGAATCAAGGATGAATTATGTACTATACAGTGGCTAACTGAACTAACAAACGAACTTAGTTGACTAAATAAATAAAGAAGTGCATCCCCACATGCCTGGCCCCTGGCCCTTTTCCACTTTCCCTTCGACATCTTGGTCGGCAAGGGGAAGGCAGGGTCCATGTCACAGCAACACATGCAGATGTCTGGGATGAGTTAGTGTTGTTCTTGGTGGCCTGACATTCGCCACCCCTTGCTCTGCTGTGATAGGATAATACTTTATTTGTTCTTGTTCCTGCCTCCAGTTCAGCCTGCAGTCTTTTTCTTTCCATCCCCGGGTCACCAAGGAAGGGAAGGAGACAGAAGCCACAATGCTGCAAGCTTCAGTCTTATGTCAGAGCTGGGAAGGGCCTCTGGCTTCATACACTGACCTCTCCCTGGCCTGGACAGCTGGGAATGGCTCCTGCTTTCCTGGCTGCTCCCTGGGGCCTCCACACCACTGGTCCCCAGGGAATCCTGCTCCATCTCTGGCACTCACCCCTTGCCGGTTTCTGCCTCTTCAGGCTCTCCCTGGCTGCTGACTTCTTCCTTGATTTGCAAAGTGCCTGGTTCTCCCATGGCTTGAAAGGAATTGTCTCCACTGAGCCTCACCATCCCCTTGAAGCCCCAGTCCTCTGTTCTCCTTCACCCTCTGCTCCAGTGGCCTCTGCCTGTGTCTCTCCAGCTAATTCCTGATGGGGCCACACCGTGAATGCTGCCGTCTAGATCCACCTGACCGCCGAACCGTAAATCCTGAGGTCTCCCCATTCTCCCTCCACCTGCTCTACCCCTCACAGCACTGATGGAGCTGCATAACCTTGCTTGGGAGGCCTGGCCCCCATGGGCGTGCCCTCTCCAGGTCCTTGTCCAGGACTCTTGCTCCTAACCTGGGAACTCCTTGCTCCTGACCCTAACCTTCATCTCTTCTTCCCCAAAATGTTCTTTGTTCCATGCTTGGTTTCAACACTCAGATTTGCTCAGACTACTTCTAAGTGTACAGTCCTATTAGCCAGAGCCCAACATTTCTGCTCTCCTGCTCCTCCTGCTCCCTCCTTCCTTCCATCCTTCCCGCCTTCCCTCCTTCCAGTGTTTGCAATATGCAAGGACTGTGTTAAACGCTAAGGTGGAAAAATAAACAACCAATTGTCTGTTCTGTCAAAATCTCTAAGTCTATCGGGGGAGACTAAGTACAAGTAAGCAACTGTGGTGAAACTGGAAGATGCTAGAGTTTACAAAGTGCTGGGTGGATGCTAGGTGGGTACCTAACACTGGTACGTGGAAGGTGAGGTGGTGTCTGGGTTAGGAGCTGGAGAAGGAATCTTCTGGGCTGAGCAGAGAGGCAAGGGAAGGCCTTCCAGGTGAAGGGGGCAGAAAGCAGGGCTGTGGGCAGGCTGGCCATGAGGGGCTGAAGGATTAGGCATGGGGTGAATGAGAAGGGTCTTCTTGGCCTTTTTTCTGTCCACAGTGGGGAGCCATGGGGTTTGAACCAAAGGCACACCCTGGAGGCTGTGTGGAAAAGAAGTCTGACCAGGAAGGAAGGGATGGGAGATTGGGAGGTGTGGAGGGAGGCTGTGGCCACAGTCCCGGAAGTGATGAGGGATTGGACACCCTTTTATAGAATCATCCCTGTTTTCCCATGAAGGGTCTGCCCAGGTGCTGCCTCCTCCATGAAGCCTGCCCTAGTCAGCCTAGCTGAACATGTTCTGTCTTTCCTAATCCTTCTGTGACTCTCTTAAGAGATTTGCCCCACTGCTTGCTGCTAAATATATCTGCTCCTTCACTGTCTACCTTGTTGATCTATGCTTTTGGTCATTAGAACTTCTTATTTATTTAACAGATGCACTCCAGAGACTATGCACCCCGTAGTGTCCTAATATTAGCTCATTTATGATGTCCTTTTGTGTTTTATCTCTTGTCCAGAGAACCCAGTGACTGTTGCACACACAGAAGGTGGTTCCGTGTTTTATAGCAAGTCTGCATTTCTCATCCCTTAATCTCAATGCCTCATTACAGGGAGTCCTCATGGCCTTTCTGGACTTGAACTTTTTTTCTTACACAGGTTTCTTTCCACTTCTCCTTTGATTTCTTCCTCATGCCCAGTGACAGTCATGCTCTGCTCCCTCCTGGCCTGAGGGAGACGTCTGGTGGTGCCGTCCTCCCCGCTGTGCCCTGCTGGTGCAGGTCAGGAGCCTTTGCCACAACACAGGCGGACTGGAGAGGGCTTTCACTATGGGTTCAAAGTCATTACCTCAGTCAACAAAATATCCTGGATACTTCGGTCAAGACCAAGCGTGCACAGAGAGAAAATTTCCATCCCGAGTTTTAAACTGGACGCTGAGTGGCACCTCCCAGTGCTCTGGCTGGCTCTCCAGCCCCTCAGGTCTGTGTGCAGCCACGGACACATGTGTCACTCTCATTGCAAGGGCGCAAGGAGTTGATGAACTACTAGACAGTATCTGAGCCAAAGGCAAAGTTTCTGTAGAACAGGGGCTCTGTGGCACTCCTGTGGACCGTGCTGATGGGAGGTCTACAGCAAGCCTGGGGACCCCAAGGGCAGACTGAGGCTGGGGGCCCTCCAGGACCAGGCTCACGGCTGGCATCTCCCTGGACCAGGGGCACATCCTGTTCTTCTGTCCAGTGTGCTCATGGGAACGACGGCAAACAGGTCCGGCTTGGCGAGAAGTGGTTTTTCCTTCCTCACACTGAGAGCATGCTGGCAGACTTCAACCTAGCAAGGAAGGGGCACTGGCCTCTGCTCTGTCAGTGGGCAGCCACATTTCTGGCTACCCGGTGTGTGTAAGTGTGCACACATGCGTCCAGGGTTCATGGGCAGACGCATGGGAGTGAGCGAATGCTGCTCCCGTGCTGGGCCGGGCTAGTGTAGGATCAAGTGACCTATTGACGGCAGCCTCACCAAACCTGGGCCAGGCATATGGCCAAAATCTTTCACCAATCACTTTCTTTTGGAAGTAGGTGGCCTTTCCTTGTATTCTGTGTTCTGTCCCCACCTGCTTTCTTCCTTGTCAGGAATGCAAGTGGGCCACAGGGACCCTGACAGCCTCTAGACCCTTTCACAGGACGGCCCATGGCCAGCCTCCTGGGTGGAGGGCACGGGAGGGGTGGATGAGATTCCAGACCCTGGATAGGAGGGAGAAAAGCCACTAAGCATCCTGCCATCATACCAGGGTTCAGAGAGGCCTGAGATTCCACCTGGAGCCTCATATAACCTGCGTAAGTGCCCGTCCCAGGTCAGCCCAGGCAGCGCAGCAGCGGAGACCCCGTTCTGCTCTGCGGTGGAAGGCCCTGGTGGCCACTCTGGTCTGAACCTCCTTCCCTGCACTCGGCACCCCAGTAGGGGCAAGTGTTGGTGGGGGGCAGTGCGTGTGCCATACTCCACAAGGAAAGGGAGGAGAAGGGAATTGAAGACACAGGGCATGTGCAGCATAAGGCAGGTTTCAGATGCCAACAACCCTCCTGGGCGATAACTCTACAGCAGGAATATTGTAGGGTCAAGGTTCAGCCATAAAATAGCTTCTGAGATTAAGCATGTTCAAAATGTCATTAATCCCAGGATAATATAGATGTGGCAGCAGATTAAATAAAAGGAGATAAAAACATTCCTTTGTTAACTCCTTCTGCCTCAACACACAGAAAACCTTAATCTTCTGGGGATTCGGCTAAAGGGCTCTGACATCTCAATTTCTCCTCCCCAAGTGACAACAGGTTTTGCAAGCTGTCAGTTATGCCTGGGTTTACAATGAACAGCCCAGAAACGGTTCTCACGCACAGGAAACCACCAATTCACGTCTGTATCTATGTGATCTCCTTTACTGAGAGCCTGCAAGAGAGGGACTCCCCCAAACACATCTCCCTTGGAAAGAAAAGCAGCAAAATTGACCTGTTGTACAGCACACATTAGAGTAAAATTTCAGGAAGACCGAATGCTCTAAGTGCGGAAGCTGTGACAGCCATAAAGCTTGCCCTAAATAACTTAAGTTCACAGGAGGGCAACTTTTGGTAGGGCAAACTAATTTTGTTGTTGTTGTTGTTATTTTGAGGATATGTTCTGTCAAAGCAGGAGGCTATGAGTTCATACATTAGCTTTTCTCCAGATTCCTTCTTCTTAACATGCTCTCCCACCGCAAGTGTTTAGTCTGAAAAGTATATTTATTGTTCAAGCATTCATTTCCAAGAGCTCTTGTTTTTGAGGTTGGTTCAGTAGGCTGTGGTAATGAGGACTGCTTCCTCCTGGGGCCAGGAAACAGCAGCTACTGATGTGGCCCTGGGGCCTCCATGTCTAGGAATAAGGCCTAGGGGTAGCAAGGTGCTTTTGGGTTAATTCCAGAACATCTCTGTGACTCAATTTCAGTGTAAAACGAGGAAAGGAGCAGTGTGCACCTCTCCTAGCAGGACTGAAGCTTGAACAAGATCATCCACTATCCCTGCTTCCTATGTGGTGGTGAAGATGTGATGGGATAACCCACAGGATGCACTCAGCACAGCGTCTGGCTCCGTGTGAGCCAGGCAGGGCGAGCGGCCCCGCAGCGGGTGCTGTTGTTATTCCCACTTGAGGAGAGAGGCAGATTCTGGTCAAATCCTAGCCAGGACATGATGGTGGCTAGGAAGCCCTTTGCTAGTGCCCTCTCCTGTGATAAAACAAAACAAAACAAAACAAAACACCCAAAGCAAGCACTGGGTTGTCCCCCAGTCTTCTGCCGGGCCAGGGGGCCAGGCTGACTCTTGGTTCCCAAGGACATGGTCCATGATGGTTCAAGCAGATTACATCCTGATGCTGTGCGTGTCCTTGTCTCCTCCTGAACCATGCTATAAGGACAGGTGCCTTGCGCTGGTCATCTCTGGGTCTGCTGTGTCCCTCCTGGGCTGGGGAGGGTGGAAGGGCCAGCAAGGCCTGAACAAAGCCACGCAGTCTATGTCATGGAGGAGCTGGCCCAGCAATGCGGTGCCCAGTGAAGCCACACTCTCTAGAATAGCAAGCACTCTGCTCCTTCTTATAGATGCTATGCATTGTGGACAGGCAGCTGGCAGGCAGGCTCAGATGCAGCTACTACTGCCCAAGATGGGAGCCCAATTTTCATACATCTTTTTTTTTTTTTTTTAGATTTTATTTATTTGGCAGAGACAGAGAGAGACAGAGAGAGAGACAGAGAGAGCTCACGCACAAGCAGGGGGAGGGGCAGAGGGAGAAGCAGGCTCCCTGTGAGCAGGGAGCCCTGTGTGGGGCTCGATCCCAGGACCCCAGGATCATGACCTGAGCCGAAGGCAGACACTTAACCGACTGAGCCACCCAGGCGCCCAATTTTCATCTGTCTTCCCGGGAGCCTACCATATATATATATATATATATATATATATACATATATATATATATATATCACTGTGAAAATACCTCCCCCTGCCAACTCTAAATACAATGGGGAAGAAAACCACAGTTTTTGGACCCATGTTTAGCATTTTGACCAAACTATTTGTATACAGGAAGACTGAAAATTAACCATTCACAAAATCCTCAATGTTACACCATTTCTAGAGCTATTCAACTGGCCCTCTGTGAGAGAGATGACTCTTATCACCTCATTTTGACTTACTGGTCAGTGTTCTTTTTTTTTCTTTTTTCTTTTTTCTTTTTGGTGCCTATTAGTTTGGCCTTGGGTATGGTTTCCTTCATCCAGAAAGACTTCTATAATGACCCACGGAGGGGATCAGGGTGGGACTCCAACAGTGGTCTACACCCCATGTGACAGGCAAGACACAGCTGTTAGTCTGGAAGCTGGGACAGTCATGAAGACTGTCTCCTGAGTGAGAGGCAGTGAGCTGTACAATGTAAACTACCAGGGCTTCCTGCCCTTTGGCTGAAAAAAATAAAGCAAATCTTCGCCCTAAGCTAACACCCAGCGGGACGGCGGGATTCTTACGCCTCTAGAAAATTCAGCATATGCTGCCATTTTTGAAGCCACAATTTTTAAGACTCTTTTTCCTTTCACAAATGTCTTCCTAGTTTATAAAAGTACACATGCACATCATACAAATTCAGAAAGCAGATACAAGTATAAAGAAGGAGAATAAAGTTTCCCATAAATCAATAACCCCGAAGAGCTGTGCTAAATAATACTTTGGCACGCTTCTTCAAATCTTTTTCTGTTATGCTATCATCTTAAAAATACGTATCAACGGCTCATTCCCAGCTTTTCAAAACATTCTTTGTGGAAAGAGAGGCCTGTGTTTCCGCTCTAAGATTTCTGATCTACGGTTCATGCATTGTTAACATCTGTCACAGCCAGCAGAAGCCACAGCACTGCCGGGGTGTTCCAGTAACAGCAAACATCCTCTGTTTCGGTCTCCCCTCCAGGTCCTCTGCCACCACCCTGGTTTACATGGGGGTGATGAGATGGAGTGGGGGTGGTGGACTCTGGGGACATGTGGGTCCTCACCTATGCTGAGGGTTTATGCCAGGGTTCCTATATGAAAGGTGAGGGTTTGGGTTTTTTGGTTTTTTTAAAGCATTCATTGATCGATTGTTGGTCTCAGCTTACACAGACAGTGCTGGATCAATACATGCTGGCCAAGTCTGCAGTTGCTTCTCACCAGTTCTGTCTGTGGGCCAGGCTGGGCAATCTTGTAGTAGAACTTGGGCTTGTAATTCTCATGCCAGCATTTATCTCCACACTGTGCGGCATGTTTGGGAAGTAAGGGCTTTTCACTGAATGATGTGCAATGGGGCTGTGCTCTACCTCTACCTCCAAACTGAACTAACTGCCATTCCTCCCTTTCCTCATTCAACCAAAACGGTTAGTCCTCACAGTTTGTGGATTCTGTATTTGTGAATACACCTACTCTCTAAAATGTATTTGTAATGCCCACACCGGTTCTTGGGACCCTTCGTGGTCATCTGCAGACATGCGCAGAACAGTGAAAATTTTGAATATCTGGATGAGCACGGTCCCAGCTGATGTCAAACAAGGGGACTCTCTGTTTCTTTCCTGTCTCTGCTTTCATACTGTAAAAAAAATATCCTTTTCGCGGTAAACTTAGTGCCACATTTTTTGCATTTTTGCTTTTTGTTTTTGTTTTGGGTTTTTTTTTTTGGTGATTTTGCTGTCTAAAATACCCGCCGCATCTGCTGCTAAAGTGCTCTCCAAGAAGACCATGAGGAGCCTCATGGAGAAAATATGTTGGTCAGGTGAAATTCATTTAGGCCTGCATTTCAGTTTTGTTGGCTACAAGTTGGATGGTAATTAATCAATAATACATACAATACAGTGTCTTTAAACAGAAACACACATAAAACAAGGTTATGTGCTGATCAGTTAACAAAATGTAATCAGAGGCTGACTAACTCTGATTTCTACTCTATTTCTTCAGGAGCAATGATTCGGTGTTCACTAATTCAGTATTCACAGCAACTTTATGGAGCATAACCACTTTAAACAATGAGAATCAGCTGTACCTGGTGAGTGCCCACGAGGCACCAGGCCATGGCAAGTGCTGAGTCTACAGACAGGAAGGCTGTTTCTAATATAACACTTCTCTCCAGGGCCCTGCACACAGGCTCTCCTGAAAGAGCAATCAGGAATAGAGGGATCTTTTGACAGCTAACACGTGGTCCACGGTCCAGGAATGAGTTCCAGAGCCTGTTGGCAGGGGGCACAAGGGGCCTCTGGGGCACTGGTCCCATTCTGTTTCTTGTCTGGTGTGTTGGGTGTGTGAAAGCTCACTGAGCTGCACACATATGATCTGTGCCTTTCTTTGCACGTGTATCATTCTTAGTAAAAAGCAAACAAAACAAACCACAAAAACTAAGATAATCAGGACTCATTTGGTGCTTGGATAACAAGGAGGAAGAGTCCAGCTGCCTGTTCAGATACAGAAACGAGGCAAGTTTTCACCGTGGAACTGTTTCCACACTGCAGTTAGGCCAGGCTACTGCCGAAGGGGGCCGGGGTTCTCCCAAGGATGTCTCTTCCCTCCTCTGCAAAACTGCCCATCCTCTTCACATCCCCTCAGCCTGCAAAGGAACCAGGAGGTCTTTGGGCCACTTTCCTGTCCTACTGCTGTCCCCCCTCACCCAGCCCATCTCCCTCTTGCTCCATCCTCTGAAGGTTTATCCTGAATCCCTCCTCTTCCATTTCCTCTCTGAAGACTCCACAGATGAGCAAGGGCAGAGAACATACCTCTCTAAACACTTAGCTCACAGCCTGATGGCAAAATGGAGCTCTCAAGAAGACAGCAACTGTGTCTGGGAGCCTCTTTCCCGGCCAAACTGTACTTACAGCTTTTCCCTCCTCCAAGGTCAGGAGGCACTGCCAGGGTCTTGTCCTCACCCCAGCTCCTGAGACCCACCTGCAGACCTACAGATTTCCTTTCTCACAATCTTCAAACCCACGGGACAGGAAAAAAAAATGCCACTGTTGTTTTAAACAGTGCTGGTAGCTTGTTTATATCATAAGGGGTGAGAGCCTGTGAAGGCCAGGACTGCCCCCCTTTTCCTGGTATCACGGACAGTTTCCACGGAGCATGTCAAGCTTGCTCACCCACATGGGGGCACACTCCATCAAACAGTACAGCTAACTCTCAGGGCATCATGATTTTATGTGATTCAGGCCTGGGGAAAGGGCCAATGGAGTCAGAAGGCTTCCCAGTGTCAGCATTTATGAGGGTCTGATAATAGCATATTCCTCAGGGGGCAGTGGTCAGTCCTTGTCCAAGGGCAGGGGTGTATGTAGGCCTCCACAGTGGCAATTTATGTGAGTCTTTCCCCCAGTGGGGGCCTGGGGTCTGCTTTGCTTTTCTTCCTCTTGTTGCTATGGCACTAGCTATAACTGCTTTAGGGCTCTGTTGCTCCCAGGTAAAAAATCTGTGAAAAAGCATTTATAAACAAAAATCAATGCATGAATCACATCTGGATTTGGATGTGTAAGGTCGGGAACCTGGTCACATGCAGGCACATTTATCGAGGGCGCCCCAGGCGTCAGATGCTTTGCCAGGCCCTCCGCTTAACTTTAGGTGCAGCTGCCCAGTGTGCTGCATGGCAAGGCTGCCAGACATTCCCAAGCTGTCCAGCCTGATCCCGTCATCTCAAAGTGGAGACCCCAGAAGCCACAGACAAGGCTCAAGGATATAGAGTTGTGATACACAAGCTTGGACTCAAAGTCCATTTCCTTACCTGCCACTGTGTAATTAAAACAGCCTCTGAGCAGAAGGCAGTGACCAAAGTCCCCCTCTGGGCACGGAGACAGCTGCTGTCTGTAACCTGCCAGGCAATAAAACTGGGACCTTATAAGGATATGGGGACAGAAAGGCACTGTTGATCTGAAAATAATTCTGAGCTACAGCAGATGAAGGAGAAAAAGTAGTGAAACTCTATTACATGGCACTCTCTCATAATTCAGCATGTACACAAACAGCCACCTTGGATTTCTTGTGGTTCTCCAGGGACAGCTGGAATTCTGCAAGATCTGTCTCAAGTGGCCACGGGAGAACAAGTGATTAGTTTTAGGGATGGCCCTTGTCCACAGGGCTTAGATTTTCCTTCCTCTGTTATAGCTTGGCCCTCCCTCGCTCCCCCTGGACAGGTAGGGAAATCTCTCCCCATCCAAGAGATGTTCATGGTAAGGTTTATTCTCAGAGCAATATCATATTCCTAATGACCCTCACAAGCCTCCTTGTCATGTAAGAACCTTTTCAATCCCCATTTTAGAGACAGGAGCACAGAATCTCATGGAGCGAAGGACTTGTCTAGCAACACATGGCTGATACATAACAAAGCTGGGATTTGAACATGGCTTTGTCTTTACTCTTCATTCATTATACCACAGACCATCTCCTATTAAGGAGTATGAGACACACCCCCCCACTTTCCTATACACTATCCTCTCCCCATGATAACTTATTCACTGAGTGGCAAACAACAGTTACTCAGCCTTGGCACTATTGACACTTGGGACTGGATGATTCTCTGGTGTTGCGGGCTGTCCTGTGCACTATGATATGTTCAACCCTTCGCACTAGATGCTGGTGGTGCCTCCCTCCCACCACAGCTGTGACAATCAAGTATGTCTCCAGTCATTGCCAAATGACTGCTGGGGGACAACGTGGCCACCAGCTGAGAACCACCACAGTTTGGCATAACAGTGAAGGGCATGGCTGCAGAGGAGGTCTACGTGGCACCAAACTCCCCTCCCCAGGTCACCTGCTACGGTCCTCTGGGCAAGTTCTTTTGCTGTGCTCCAGCTTTCCCACTTACAAAATAGGATTGCTGTTGGAAATTAAAATTGAAAGCACTTAATGACTTTTGGCACTTAGTGAGTGCTTAATATACATTAACTACTATTGTCATTATTTACCTGTATACTGAGTATAAGTGGTGGGTAAAGCCACTGCAGACCTTGACTTTCGGAAGCTGATGTAGTGTGGGAGACGGACACACAGACAAACAGGTGAAAGTATTATGGGAAGAGCACAACCCTTATAGAGTGGCAGGAAGCTGCTACTTCCCCCAAACAGTGCCACCTAACAGAACTTTCCACAGTGGTGGAAATGATCTCTGTGCAGCCAACTAGTCATAAGTCTCAGACGGGGCTGCTGAGTCCTTGAGATACGGCCAGTGTGACTGAGGAACTGATTTTTCAAATTTAATTTTAATTCATTTAAGTTTACATTTAAACAGCCACACTTGGGGCGCCTGGCTGGCTCAAGTTGGTAAAGCGTACAACTCATCTTGGGTCCTGAGGTTCGAGCTCCATGTTGAGTTTATTTAAAAAAATACACAAATAACCACATGAGGCTAATGGTTCCACGTTGGTAAACACAGATTTGGATCCTTGCTACTCAAATGTTGGTCTAGACACGAGCAGAACTGTCCTCATCAGAATCAGAATCTTCATTTAAAGGAGATTCACAAACGTTTTAAGTTTGAGAAGTGCTGCCCTAGAATAGGCGTTCTCACCCCTGGCCTCACATCAGGATCACCTATGGAGCCGTTAACACTCCCATTGTCTGGGGTCCCCCTGCACCCATCAACCTGAACCTGTGGGGGTGATGACTCCAATTTGGGGCAGGCACTGGGAACCAATGATCTCAATGCTGCTCCAAGCTTCTGGCCTGGAAGAACTTTGGAGAGACCACGATGCCTTTTGGCTGACAGAGAGGGCCCGACTGACCAGATGGTCCAATTCTTGAGCTGGGCTGATGCCCCTACTCCAGGCAAACCCTCCCTGGAATCAGCCGGTGCCCCCTGCCTTGTATCTGGACATCCACTCCAAGGGTGGCCCCACCAGTGCCCCTGCAGTCCTCGACTCTGGCCTCACCCTTCTGGCTTTTGGCACCCTCTGCCTGGGATACCCGCCCGCTTCTGTCTTGAAGATGCTGCCTTCCCTCTTCAAGCCCTCTCTCCCACTGTACTGAGCCCTGGGCTAAGCGCACAGGGGGCTTTAGTCCCCGCCTGAAGTTCACGGCTGCCCTGGAGAAAAGTGCTTCATACACTTGAAAGCGGTACTTTAGTGCAGCAGACGGACAGTGGGAGGCACTGCCCCTCCACGCTCTAGGGGCTGAGCTGCCAGGTTTTAGACAAAGCAAAGCATGGCATGACCCTGATCTCCTATGGTCCATCATGCTGCCCCCAGATGGTTACCAGAAGATTCTCAATATCTTCCTGGTATCCACATTAGGATGGCCAGGGCCTGCTGACCAAAGAGGATATTTTCATCCAGTGGATTGAAAAAAAAAATGATAGGCTGACAACACCTCGTGCTGATGAGAGCGGGGAGAAACAGTCTCTATTCTGCTATATTCTGCACACACATTCTCTTTAGGGTCTCATATTCCCATGTTGGCGGCTTCATTGGTTTAAACCAGGACAGAGAGAATCCCATTCCCACATACTGTTTTCTGCAGCTCAGGTGAGGATATTTTGGTACATCCTTAGGAAATCATGACTGTGCTGTTGGAAACTGTAGCACATTTTGTAGTTACGATGCTTTTGCAGCCCTGCCTATTACTTTTACGAATAACCTCATTTTACAAAGGAGGAAATGAAGACTCAGAGATTAAGAAAGTCATTTGCTCAGAATCCCACAGTCCCCAAAGGGGGGACCTTGGAGTAAAACACACTCTTCTCAGGGGGCTCAAGATCGAGTTCAAGAATGGCAAGTGCGCTGGGGGCAAGCAGGAGTGTGTGCAGAGTGCGGAGGGGAGCTGGCGGCAGACGTGGGGCTGGAGATGTCAGAGGAAGTGAAGGAGTAACAGGCGAACTTAGGAAGGCAGAAATGTTGACCTTGGCCAGAATCTTCAAAGCCTTAAAGGCCTTCCCCAGGCATCTTTTATTGCTATATACAGTGGGAAGTCACTGAGAGTTTTAAAGAGGAAAGCTCCATGGTTAGACCCAGACTGGGGAAGAGAGAGTGGCAGGGAGGTGCTGCGGGCGTCGGGTTAAAGACCAGGAGCGCTGACATGGGAGCAGGTAAAGGCACTCCAGGTTAGCATGGCCAGGACCTGCTGACCAAAGGGGACATTTTCATCCATCGGATTGAAAAAAAAATGATAGACTGACAACACCTCATGCTGATGAGAGGGGAGAGAAAGTCTCCATTCTGTGCTAAGAGGTGTGAACTGGTACTACCTTAATGAGAGGGGGGCAATTTGAAGCTGTCTATTAAAACTGTGTATGCCCTGAGCCAGAAAACCCACTTTTAAGAATCTATCCTAGAGAAGCAAGAGTATGACTCCACTGAGATAAAAAAAGACAAGAATGGTTATTGCAGCAAAAGGAAAAAAAACCAAAACCTCAACGTACTCGGAATGCCCTTCAGTAGGTAATGGTTAAATAAAATACAGTACACATACTCTGTATCCCTTAAAGGGAATCAGACTGAGTGACCCATTCTGATCAGAAAACAGGCCCGTGTCTTACTGTGGAGTAAAAATATCAAACTGTGAGCCAATACGTATAGCATTTTTGTGATTAAAAAAAAAAAAGATTCGTGCACCTCTATCTGTATGTTGATAATGATGTAGCTCTGACTGCAGTAGGCACAAGAGGGAGCTGGTGGTGGTTCTTTCTGTGGGTGGGATTTCTGAGGTTCAGAAAGGGGTGGAGAAGAGGAGACTGTCACTTTTTCATGCCATTTAAAAGATTATTTTAAAATTAACATAGAGTAAAACTTATTTTTTTTTGTTATAGAGTTCTAGGAGTTTCAACACACTTAGATTCTTATAAAAAGTCACAAATAGGATACAGAACAATGTCAACACCCCAGAGAACTCTCTCATGCTAACCCCTTTGTAGGGACCCTAACTCTATCCCCAACCCCTGACAACTACTTGTCTGTTCTGTCTCTATATTTTTGCATCATTCAGATGTCATATAAATGGAGTAATATAGTTTTTAATCATTTAAGACATGTTCCTTTCAGTTAGCATATGCATTTAAGATGTTATTGTGTGTACTGACAGTTCATTCTTTTTTGTTGCTTAGTAATATTCCATTGCTTGGTTGACTGAAGGATATTTGGGGTGTACACAGTTTTTGGTGATTATCAATAATGTTGTTGTAAACATTCACATGACAGGCTTTTGTGTGAACCTAAGTTTTCACTTATCTGGGATACTTAGATGTCGAATCGCTCTGTCATAAGGTATAAGTGTATTTTTAATTTGGTAAACTGTTTTCCAAAGTGACTGCACCATTTTGCATTTCCACTAGCAATGTATGAGAGCTCCAGTTGCTCTGCATCCTCTCCAGCATGAGGTCATACTAAGTTTTTTATTTCGGCCATTCTAATATGTAATATCTCATTATAGTCTTAACTGGTGTTCCTCTAATGGCTGATGATGTTGAACATCTTTTCATGTGATTACTTGCCATCGTTACATTTTCATTGGTGAAATATCTGCTCGTGTATTCTGCCCATTTTCTAATTATATTTTTTGGCTTTGTACTGTTGACTATTGGGAATGCTTTATATATTTTAGATACTAGTTCTTTATTGGATATGTGGTTTGCAGATATTTCTCACATTTTGTAGCTTTTCTTTTCATCTTTTTAATGGGGTCTTTGGCAGAGCAAAAGGTTTTAGTTCCGGTAAAGTCCGATTTATTCATTTTTCCTCTTATGGATCATGCTTTGATATCAAGTCTAAGAATTCTTTGCCTGGTCCTATGTTCCAAAGATTTTCTCCTAAAGTTCCTGAAAATTTTATAGTCTCACTTTATATTTAACTCATTGACCTTCTTTTGAGTTAATCATGGTACATGCTGTGAGACTTAAGTCAAGGTTCCTATTTTTGCTTATGGATGTTCACGTGCTCCAGAACCATTTGTTGAGAAGATGAAATAAATCTATGCAAATACAGCTTTTTTAAAACAAAGGCAAAAATACTTCACCTGAGCTTCTTGGATCTGCAAATTAATGTTTTTCAAAAATGTAGGAAGTTTTCAGTCACTATTCCTTGAGATATTTTTTTCTGCTCAAATCTTTCTCTTCTCCTTCTGAACTCCTATATGAATGTTAGACTTTTTAATATTGTTCCAAAGATCTCTGAGGCTTTTTTTTTTCTTTTTACACTCAGGCTAGATATTTCCTACTCATCTGTCTTAAAATTCATGGGCTCATCTGTGATGCCTATTCTACTGAGTCCTTCTAATGACTCTTTTATTTCTGTCACTGTGTTTTCCTTTTGTGAGATGCCTATATTTTTTAATAGCTTCTATTTCTTTATAGAGAATTTCAATCTTTCCATTCATTTCAAGAGTGCTCACTCCTCCTTCATAGAACATGGTCTACTTGTTGCTTTCAAGTCTGTCTAACTTTAATTCCAGTTTCTGCTGCTAAAACAGAGTACGGCAAAGTTTGTGCCTAAAAATAGAGGATAAATAATAAATTTTATATAGTGGCTCTAATATTCAGAGAGCTTTATATTCAAGCATAAGAAGGCACAAATCAATGGGATGGGGGAGGAGACAAACCATAAGAGACTTCTAATCTCATAAAACAAACTGAGGGTTACTGGGGGGTGGGAGGGTAGGGATATGGTGGATGGGTTATGGACACTGGGAAGGGTTTGTGCTTTGGTGAATGCTGTGAAAGATGTAAGCCTGATGATTCACAGACCTGTACCCCTTGGGCAAATAATAAAAATAAAATTAAAAAAAAAAATAAAAAAAAAAGAAGGCACAAATCAAGCAATTTTTTTTAAAACCACAACATCATGAGTTTGTTGTTTTTTAAAAAATAAATACCACTGTTAAAAATAAAAATAAATAAAAAATAATACATCTAATAATGCTAATGTTTGGATCACCTCAAGGCTGGCATCTGTTGATTGCTTTTTTCTTAGAGAACTTTTTAGGATCTCCTGATTTCTTTTGTATTTGAATACTTTTGGTTTGCATCCTAGACATTTTGAGTGTTATATTGAGACTCGGTCCTGTTAAATTTCTCAAAGATTTTGCTGTGCTGATTCTAGTTATATGCAGTTATATATTCTAGCAGGTGCAACTCAGAGATGAGCCCTGGGCTTCATACACATAGGTAAAGGACCCTTCATCAAGGGTCTACTTTCTGTGATTTCCACCCCCAAAGCTCTCTGACTACAAAACCAGGGTTTAGCCTCTGCACTGCGGTGTGCTCTCATGACTGGGACCTCTCAGGGCAGAGTGGTGAGAAAAAGAAGCCTGTGGGACTGCCACCAGCACATGTGTCACTGTTGCCACTGCTGTGGAGGGGCTGTAGCTTCATTACTGGATGTCTGCTGGTGTGCTGTCTGGAGAGTTAAAGGGCTCTGATCCTTAGGTGCTGCTATGGGCGGAGGTGGGTGCCTTTCTGCTGAGGAGGGCTGGAAGAATTATAAGAGCTCTGCCCTAAAACATGCCATTGCCACAGCCCAGGACAAGAGCTTCCAGTCTGCTGCTGGCACTTGGAGAAAATCCAAGGAGCTCCACCCTCTGGGGACTGCTTTCATATATAGGGGCTTGCTGCTTAGCTGCTGGTGCTCACAGGGAATAGGGCCAAGACCATCCAACAAACTCTGTCCTGTGGAGCTGGTGCTGGGCTTAGTGGCAGTTGGGAGCAGGAGGAGCAGGAATGGAGAATCACCAAGCTGGGGACTGTTGACACCATGGTGGTAGGGCAGGGAGGTCTCATGCAGGGAGGTCTTCAGAGTCCTATCCCCTACTCAGCCCTTCCACTCTTACCTGCCTTTCAGAATTCTGATATTCACTGCCTGCATTTTGTCCAGGATTTTAAATTTTATCAGTGGGAGAGATAGGGTGTTTTACTCCATTTTGGTCAGAAATGCAAGTCCCTTTTTACATAATTATAGAAGAGCAGGATTACAAGGTGATTTTCCTTATAATTCTTAGGTCTTTCAGTATTTTCCACATTAAAATTTTTTTGATGACTCGGAGATCTCTAGCTTATCTGGATAGACGGGGGAACTGAGAAGGAAAATGATCTGGGGTGGGGAAGGTGTGATTCATAACTGAATTATGAATGTTGAGATGTCAAGTCAGGTGTGCCCACAGATGGCCAGGGGCTAGATGCTATGGCTGTGGGAGTCAAGGGAAGAGAGAACTTGCGGAAACAGGGGGGAACCTGAGATGTGTTCTGTCCTGGGGCACCAAGGAGAGGCTAGAGCACTGGGAGGCAACCAAGGATGAGAAAAAATGTGCGGTCTGAGGGGCACAGGAATGGTGGAGAAACAGAGGCCCAGAGTGTTGACCATACTTGCTCAGGAAGGGACTGTGAAGGGGAGGATAGATCAAAAAGAAAAGCAGGGATGAACACAGCTGGTTTTCTTTAAGAACTCAAGACATATGATCACAGTTGACCCTTGAAAAACAAAGGTGTGACATGCTGGGGTCCACTTACATGTGAATTTTTTTGATAAATATAGTACGGTACTGTAAACATACTTTCTCTTATGATGTTCTTAATAACATTTTCTTTTTGCTAGCTTACTTAACAGTAAGAATACAGTATACAATACCTGTAACATACAAAATAGTACATTAATTGACTGTTCGTGTTCTCAATAAAGGGTCAAGAGTAGGCTAATAGTAGTTAAATTTGGGGGATTATAGGTGGATTTTTTCACTGCATGGGGGGTGCTGGTGCTCTAACTGTTCAATGATCGACTGTATATTTTTTAGCATGATATCAAAAAAGATTCCCTACTCAAATGAACTTGAATACATTTAAAGTAACTATATCATTAGAGTAGGTGACAGTTGCTTTGAGTTCCTTTCCTCCAGAAAATGCCCCTGACACCCAAAGACAAGATGGGTCTCTACCTATACTCCCTTGTGGCATCCAGCCACCACCTGCCTCCTCAGACTGGTGATGTCCTTGACAATGAGGTCCTCATGTTTTTCCTGACTGCCTTTTGGGAGCCAGCACAGTGCTATGTGCATGGCAGAAATAATGACATATTTGTTGCAAGAATGAATGAATGATGAGTGTGCACTAGAGTCTAAAGAAAGAGGTTCAGAGACCTGGGTGTGCCACTGTTACCACCAGCCCCGTCTGAACGCAATGAGCTTGGATTGGAGGCTAAGGCTCATTATCAAATGAGGCGCCTCGGTGACAATGGCAATTTATCCAGCTATTCTCCCAAATATTGCACGTGTGACCACAACTACATGAAATATGAATTACACACAGAGAAAGAAGAATGACCAGAAGGAAAGGCCAGCAGGGAAAACATCTAGAAATCAGACTCCTAGGTGGCTGTTATTTTCTATATACTTTCTGTATTTTACCATTTTTCCACACAAGAATCTCTCTTTTGCCTAACTCCTCCTGTGCTCAAGAGGGTAGCTCTCTGACCTGCCATTCAGACTCTGATGGTAATGTCCTGCACAGATGAATAAAGCTGGTAATGCTGGGCCATTCACTTCCTGTTAATGATCTCCTTTGCATTGATGAGCACAAATATGGCACTGTCCTTGCAGTAACCACCCCAAAGTGGCCCTGTGAGGTCCAGCCCACTTGGCAAAGCTGGGCTCCTCTGTTTACTGCAACAACTGGGGAATCCTCCCTGCCTCCCCACTGAAAGGTTCTTCCATGTCTTCAGAGAAGGAAGACAGAGTGTGGAAGAGAGGAGGAAGGATAAGCAGGAATGCTGAGGACAAAGCGCTTGAGTCCCTAAAGTAGAACTATGCATCCGTCTGGGACACCTCAGTAACCTAGCTTTATGGTGTGTGCCCCTGAAAGGGGTATAGGGGTGGCAGCCCATCCGGGAGCTCTGGGTAAAGTACCTGCTGCCACAAGATAATAAACAGCAGTAATCAGGCCTTTCTGGAAAACTGAATAATACTGTTATTAAAACTTTTATTATCTGTTTTATGTAAATTTAATTGCCTCCAGCGGCTATATTTTGGGAGCAATGAGGATGACAGAAACAATAAGAATGAATGAAACCACAAGCAGATCCAGTGTCTGGGGAAGATACAGAGCCTGCTTTCACTAACGGGATCTGACAGCACCGACCCTGCGATTCTGCTCTGGTCTACATGAGGCAGCCCCCAGACCCCAAGGTCCCAGGCAGCAGCCACAACCTATCCTGATATCTGTCCCTCAAATACCAATCACACTTTGGGAGAGCTGGTTTCAAGCAGAATGAGGGTAATTCTTTCCTTCCTCTCTCTGCACTGTGAAAATCACTACCCCTGCTCTCAAGTAACCTGGATTCTTTCACCCTGGAATTCATCTAGGTCAGTAATTTCTGTGGCTTAGAGAATGTTAACAGACGGACAAGGCGATTCTTTTATGCTATACATTTAAGTAAAGCTGTTAATACATACTATATTGTATTTTATAAATTAAAGAAAAAAATAAGGTCTTTATAGACCATTCCAGGGATTTGACAATAAACAATCCCAACTCTCACAGCTGAGGAAGTTATAAATTGTTAATGTGTCAAGCACTGCCCTCTGAAGCTTCTTTTCCAGCTCTGACCATAAACCCAAGTATCCTGTGTTCCATTCAGGCAGCAAGCCCCTGAGACACATTTTCAATTCCAGGGCATGAAGGTGGACGGTGCTGATGTCAGGGTTTTATTTGCACAGAGCAAACCCCCTCTTCCCTTGATATTTCAATGGGTTTTTGAAACACTGTACAACAGCTTCAATAACCTCGCTGGCAATTTGCAGAGTGGATCATCAGCTCCAGCTTGAACCTCTCCCAAAGCTCCCTCACTGATTATCCTAATGTAGCAGCAGTGGCAGCAGCGGCAGCAGCAGCAAATCACCACTGAGCCAAGGGGCCTTGGATCAGGAAGGCTATGCATGCAGGCTCTTAGAGGGGGTTTTCCTGGCACTTCTGCCTAGAGCTGTCACCTTCACAACTTAAAGCACTATATGCATGTGTGTGTGTGTATGTATATGTGTGTGTGTATATGTGTGTACACACACACTGCATTTTCACTCCCTTCCCAGGAGGGAGGCAGAAAAGATAGGAATTCCTTTGAACCTGTCTTTACATTGCTTTCTGTAAACTAATTTTTCTCTCATATGTGTGCACTTCATCTTCTTTTTAGGGTGTGGGGTCCCTAGGAGAACAGGGTCCTACTTTCTCGGCCCCACAACGCACTGTTTAAATGGAGTCCTGGACTTACAGTAGCTACTTAAAACATCCTGAAAGTTTTGGGTTTTTTCAAATAAAATTTGCCATGGAAAACTCCTCAGGGCCTTCATCACACGCACACGTGACTCGTTTACATAGTTTTGTTTCTGGCACACTGATTTCCGTTAATAAAAGAACCCAGCAACGAAATAGTCTTCAGCTCTGCCACAAATACCTATTTCCAACAGACTTCTTGTTTCATCTCAAACACCAAAAATAAAAAGTGACAAATGTCAAAAACATAGAAAGGTCATCTATTTTGTCCCTGCTCATTTTAAAGGACAGTTGCTTTAGAAGATTCTTACATTCTGCCCCAGCCTTCACACCATCTCTTTTTTGGGACAGGAAGTTAACGCCTAGCCTGAGGGGGCTCCCCGTCTACCAAAGGCTTGTGACGCCAATAAATGGGACGCTTCCCGCATGAGGCTGGGCCACATGAGCCTGATTGTTAAACAGGAAAAAAAAAATCCTCCTGGAGGTGTGAGGGCTGAGGGTCAGAAGGACACTGATTGACAGAGGAGCCAGAGCTTCATTTCCAACCAAGAAGTAGGCCGGGGCCTACCTCCATCTGTCAGAGTACCCGAATCCCAGGATTCTGGAACTCGCCGAGCTTCTGCGGGAGGAAATGAAAAACGCATCTGAGTCACCCCCGAGGGCCCACCTCCTCGCAGGGAGCACTGCAGGCTGGTTTCACACTTCCCTGACTTCCCCGAACCGCCGCAGAATCCTATTTGTTTCCCCTTCTTCAGACCGCGTGTGTTAGCGGTACCGTGAGTTGTTCCGATTTCGAGTCCCAGCTCCCCAGCGCGGTTTCCACCGCACGCGCCGACCCACCCCGCGGACGTGGGATCTGCCCCCGGCCCCTCCCCTCCCCTGCAGGCGGCTCCGGCTCTTACCAGCTGCCCCGCGCGGCGGCCGCGCCTCGGCCGTCCGGCTCTCCCGGCTCTCCCGGCCGGCGTCCGCGGGCGGCGCCACCTTCGCCCGCTCGCCGGGACCCGCGTCCGGGGGCGGCGGGGCGCGACTCTGCAGCAGCGGCTTCCTGGGCAGGGGAGGCTTGGCGCTGAGCGGCTCCGAGGACCGGGCCTTCCCCCTTCCCGGCTCGTGCGCGGGGCGCGCCCCCCCCCGGGGGGGGGGGG
>LNAC01000393.1:813559-886227 GCA_002007465.1 Ailurus styani | reverse complement strand
CACCGAGAACTTCACGGCCCGCAGCTCGCTGCCTCCCCGCTCCACCTTCCGCTCCGGCGCCAGTCTCTCGGGGCCCCCCTGCGGGGGCTCCGCGGCGGCGGCCTCTCCGTCCGGGGCTCGGGGAGCGGGCTCCTCCGCAGGCGACGCGCGGGCGGGCGGCGCGCCAGGGCCCGCGCTCTCCGCCGGGGCCTTGTGCTTCAGGCAGCTCTTGGGGGCCGGGGGACTTGGCGCGGGGGCCTCGGGGGACCCCTTCCCTGCTCCCTCGGGCTCGGGCACGGGCACTTCCAGTGTCAGCTCCACCTCCTTCTGGACCCTTGGGTCTGGCCCCTCTGCACCAGGGGGAGTCCCCGAGGTGGTGGCAGCGTCAGTCTCGGCAGGGGTCGCGTCCTCCTCAGGGATGGAGGGAGATAACCGAATCTCCACGTCTCCAGAAGCGCAGGCCGCCTCCTCGGCTGTTTCCCTGGCTGGGGGCCATGTGCTTTCCGGGGACACTTCCTCCGTCTGGTTTTCGTTGTCGGGATTATGGTGTGGGGAACCCTCCGGCAGAGAGAGGGACTCGGGGGAGGGGGCCGCGCCTGACACGGGGTCCATGACCTCAGGGGTGGCCGGGCGGCTTGAGGGGTTATCCCCAAGGAAGCTCTCCTCCTCCTCTTCAGCGCTGGCACTGAGGGCTGGGCAGTGCTGCAGGCGCGCCCGCCTGGCACGCACCCCCCCAGGTTGCAACATGGTGGCTGGCGCCCCCGGCTCTGGGCTTCTGTCCAGTACCGCATCCTGCTGGGCAGAACTGGGGCTCTCTTCCGTGTGGACTCTGGGTAACGACTTCTCAGCGTATTCCTCTTCCTCTGGGGTGCACGTCAGATCACTAAGGGATTCAGACTGTGCTCGCTTGGAATAAAGAGGACAAAAGACAGCATTATTATGTCGAATATTAGGAAGCCTATGACTTTTCCATTTTGTACAAGATGGAGTATGGTTTAAAGGAAGCAGTGTGTCTCTGAAGCTGGCACCTAAGCAGACATTCCCACATGGTGTCTCTTCTTAATCCTTCCCTTACCGGTCTATTTGGAAACTTGCCTTACAACAAGTTCAGCTTTCAGCAGAACAGTGGCGGCTATGCCCTTAAAGTAAATAGTGCTTAAGGCTCTAGTGACTGAAATACAAAGCCAGCAGACACTACTCTAAAAAAATGAAGAAAAGGGAATCAAATAAGCTGGGTGTCAGCGGTGCTATGTACTCCACACCTATTATTTTACTTACTCTTGATTTATCCCAGTAAGGAAGGATTATATCCTTTTTGCGCTTGGGAGAACTGGGAGCTCAGAGAGGGCCACACCTTGGTCAAGGTTGAGCTTATTAACTCTGTTGAAAAGCTGGTGCTCTCTCCATGACCCTGTGCTGCCGAGAGCTAGTTTCCCAGCTCAGTGCTCTCTCTCCAAGGGATGGGCCCCATGGTGAAGGGAGACTGCTTTTGCCTAAATAGTTATTCATATCACCTCAAACACAGTGAAGGGCAAACCACAGCTTGTAAGATAACGTCCCAAACCATAGCTGATGGATAAAGTCCAAACTTTTCAGCGAAATTAAAGGTCTTATAATCTCTGGCCTTAAATTTATATTTCTCCCACTCCCTGCTCAGGTCGAGCCGAGCCCGCACTACTGAATATGCCAGCCTCTGGGCCGAGTGACTGGCCAGCTCCTCTCTCCCCACAACTCCAGAGTGTTCCACCAGCACCCCCCAAGAACAGTTTCAGATTCCACTCCTACAGGAAGTCTTGCCTCTTCCCTGCAGCTTATGGGGCCCCTCCTTTCCTGAAGCCCTATTGGTTTGACAATCAAATACTGCCTTGTATTTTTCTTCTGAAAAGTCTCCGAAATTTAAGTTTAGTTCAGCTTCCTCCTTCCCGTACCCAAAGTCAGTTGCTGCTCTCTTAGGAAGCAGAAGAGACCAAGTTAATAAAGAATTATTCAAAAGCACTATGAGAAAATGACCAAAAGCTTGAAAGTGTTGAGGTCATTCTTTACAAAAAGTTCAGGACATTAGGAAACACTTCTATATTCATGAAAAAAAAATGTTCAGGACATTAGACCTCCTTTCCTTTATGTTAAGAAATGTGCAGGAGTGTTTGTGTTAGGTTTTTTTTTTGTTTGCTGGTGCTATTTTACCATCTTCCAGCTGGTACCTGTTTGCTAACAGAACACAGGATAACTGCGTGTCTGTGACAATACCTTAGCTAACTCTTGCCAAGATGCACAATCCTATGTCCCTGGATTTGAAAAAACGAAGATGTGCAAAGAAATCTACAGAAGAATTTTCAAAAGCCTCAGGTTCAAAAGGTGTTACTGGCCTTCTGCTACTATAGGAAATCACCGATGTTGGAACCTGTTTAGGATGGGGGTCGCATTTTAAAACTATCACAACCCCCACAAAATGACCAGAAAGCTGAGAAGCAGGCCCAGCTGGGCACATCCCACTTTGAGCCACCAGCAGCTACAAGGAGGTGCCATTGAAGGGTTGGGCAGGATGAAGGCAACACGGAGTGTGGACTCGGACACTGAGCAGAGGCTCTGCAGGGAGCAAAGCGGCTTCTAACTCAGCCTGGGCTCATGCCCTGGGTCCAGCAGGAAGGCTGCACACTCCTGCCCCACCTCCACCGCTGCCGCTCCCCCTCCCCTCCTCTGGGCGCTCACAGCAGCTTCACACCCTACGACCCTCTGGAGGAGGAGGGAGTAGAGGACCCACTGCTCAGCCTGCGCAGAGATGGAGATGGTCATGGCTGCCTGCTCCTCAGCCTCCTCTCACCAGAAAGAGAGTCTCAGGGCAGCATCTGTGTCATCTCTGGTGGAGGACACTACCGAGAAGTAGCGTCAGTCTCTGAGACCTGGGCCTTGTAGTTGGCAGCTCCGTCCCGCCTCAACCTGGGGCTACTCATATCATCGTCCTGCTCCCACTAAAAGAGAGTGAATATTCCCTCCTCCTGGCACTGCCAGGGTTGGGATGAGGACCGGCCAGGGTGGTGAGACGCTGGCGTAAACGTTCAGGGGCGTCTGCTTCCAGCACGTCAGAGCCTCACACAGGCCCCAGTTCTGAGCAGCAGGATAAAATGCTGAGATAACAGCCTGCTTTTGTCTTTTGTGTGTTTCTCTTTCCCGACCTCTGCTCTGGTGGGGCAGAGGGATGCAGCCAAATGCACTCTTGGACGTGTTTTTCCAACTTGTAATAAATATCACGGTCTTAATAGCCAAGGTTGGTTTGTTTTTTAACTGTGCCAAGATGGAGTTTTTAAGGCAAGAAAAGCCTGCCCCCGCCCCTTTTTTGCTCTAGAGCTCCAAAGATTCAGAGCTCCAAAGATTCACGACAGAGCTGGAAGGTGCCTGGCTGGGCCCGACAGCTGTTCTGCCCAAACGGAGGACAGAATGTGGACAGAGGCAGGAAGAGTCTGAGGTGGAGACTCAGAGAGAGGTGCCTGAGCGGGGGCAGGGGTGAAGGTGGGCGAGGCAGAAAGAAACCTCAGATGCTACGGTGGATTGGAAAAGCCAGGGAAACTTGGACCTCACTGTTCAGTGAAGGCGAGAGAAACCCTGGACCTCTGCAGAAGTCCCCCAGGGTCCCCAGGGTGGCCAGTGTGGCGGCTCGGCCTTGCCCTCAGAGCAGAACGGCAATGTAGGAAAGCACCCTGAACCCCAAGAGTGGCCAGAATACCAGGAAAATCTTCACAGTTGGGGGGAGGGACCTCACGACCAAAGGGCGAAGGGCGCTGTGAACACCAAAGGACAGAAGCCTCCACCTTAGGGCCCAATAGTGACACTAGTGACCACTGGCCAGACACCTCTGCCGAGTCAAAAACCAAAGGGTTCTAATCCATGCCTGCTCTCTACCAAGAAGGGAAAGCAAAGAAGGAGGGAGGATATGTAAATGACAGAGTTTAAATCAAGAAATGTTTACCCAGAATGTCTAAATAAGAATTTCTGTTATTCTAAAAAAAAAAATGGGGTTCAAGGGCTAAGTCGAGCTGAAAGAATTCGAGGTATAGCATTGTCCAGTGGAGAGCGAGAGGGGATGCCGCATTTCCACCTGGAGTATGAGCTGGGCTTCCCTCTGCCACAATGTCTTGGCCAGGCTGTGGCTGGTTACCCATACGCTTGCTATGGCAAAAGACATCCCCATGGGAATGAAGCCCAGACTTGAGACCAGAGGGAGCTGGCTCTGTCCCTGCCCTGTGACAGGCAGCTTGGTGACTGGCACTAGCCAAGTCCCACAGCACCAAGCCTTTAACTGTAAATGTGTTGGATATGCAAGCATTTACACAAGTACCCTAGTGCCCAGCTTGCACAAGGACACATTAGCCTGAGGGTAACCACAGCTCATTTCTTTCTCCAGTGTTAGTCCCGTCTAAAGTCACACCTGCTGTCAGGCCTTTAAAAAGCACCTTCTACGTGCCCAAAGGAAAACCCACTATCCTTAGCTGAGCACCTAGCTTGTCCGGGGCCTTTCATCAATACCCTACAATCTAGTCTCCAGGGAAGGAAGGAGAGAATGTTGGTCTGTGGGCAAGTCTTTCTCAGCACTGTCATTCTCTGTGGCGAGGGTGGCCCCACATCCTGCTCTCAGCTCCTCCAGGGCTGAGACACTGTGGGCACCACTGGGCAGCAGAGAAGGCAATAATCTCACGTGGACCTCGAACCCACTGGTACTATGAATCTAAAGCACTCCATGAATGAGTTCTTGGTTCTTAGAATTATGAGCTGACAACTACACAGGCAGCATTCCCAAGGATGGGGGGCTTCTGTCCTCACAGGGGCACAATCCCCACACTACTCAGTAGGTCCTCGCCCAAAGCAGGAGTCCGAGCTAGTGTGTCAGCTTATCTGTCATTGTTCATTCCCTCATTCATTCATCCATTTGACAGATGTGCACTGAAGGCCAGCTGTGTGGCGAGCACTGCTCTAGGGGCTGGACATAGGGCTGGGACGAGGGCTCAGAAAGACTGGTAATAGGGACACCTGGGTGGCTCAGTTGCTTAAGTGTCTGCCTTCAGCTCAAATCATGATCCCGGGGTCCTGGGATCAAGTCCCACATTAGGCTTCTTGCTTTTTCCCTTTGCCTGCTGCTCCCCCTGCTTGTGCTCTCTCTCTTGCTGACAAATAAATAAAATCTTTAAAAACCAAAACCAAAAAGACTGGCAATAAACAAGTGAGCACACGCATTTATAAAGCTCACTTCTGTGTGTGTCCAGGGCTACGAAGGAAGGGAGTGTGCTGGCGGGAAGGTGGGGCTGCTCTCCACAGGATGGTCAAGTGAGCCTCTCTGGGGAAAGGACCTCCAAGCTGAGACCCAAAGACAGAAGGAGGCAGCCAAGAGGAGAGCGTCTTGAGCAGTGGATACAGCAGCCATCAGGCCTGAGGCCAGAGACAGCTCTGGAGGCCACAGTGTGTTGAGAGAGAGAGAGAGAGAGAGAGAGAGAGAGAGAGAGAGAGAGAGAGAGAGGGAGAGAGAGAGAGAGAGAGAGAGAGAGAGAGAGAGAGAGAGAGAGAGGGAGAGAAAGTGAGAGAATAAGAGGAAGTCTGAGAGGTAGACAGGGCCTGGTTGCTCCAGGCCTGGAGTGCAGACCTTACTGAGAGTCGTGGGAAGGCAGGGGCCCCACAGCGCATGGTGGCTTCCCGGGAGGAGTTGCAGAACCAATGAACAGACGGCATGTTCATGCAGGGAAGAGAGCTATGTGATGGACACTGGGAAAGAGGAACAACTCCAGCTCCTGCAGATGGTACCACTGACCGTGGGGGCTTCTCAGAAGGGGCCGGTGACCCTGAGAGACAGAGGCCAGGATGGGGAGCGGGGATGGGGGCGGCCAGGCTGGCCCGACGTGCCTCTGCAAGTAGGAAGAAGCCCCATTACCGAAGATAGCCGCCTCATTTTGCTGGACCGCTGGTTGCGGGGCTTAACCAGGAGCTTGTGTTTAGCTGCAGAGTTGTCCAGGCAGGAGGAGAATTCTGGAGGGTAGTCGAAATCAGCCACGGGTGCCATGCTGCTGTCCGAGGTGCGGGGCGAGATGCCGGCATCGCTTGCACGCCTGGAGAAGAGCTGGTCCGGAGACTGTGGCCGGGATGCGGAAACTAAACAGATCTTCATGGGACAAGGAGCAAGCGGGCCATGCGTTAACTTTTTGGTATGAAACGGCTCAGCCAACATATCAGCTCCCTTCTTTTATCGTGCTCAGTCTTCCCACGCCATCTCTGGGCTTTACATGGAGGGACAGATCTACAGTCTGACTCTGAAGAGGGAGGACTCCAGGGGACTACCTTAGAAAGGAGTTTAAAATGTGGGCCAACCCCTACAAACTTCTCACTCATTTTCAAGGCCATGCAGAGAGCCTGCGTCCCAGGCAGCCTCGGTGAGGCAACTCTGCCTTCACCCTCCCAAGCAGGTACAGGCACTTTGGACAAGAGCTTCTTTCTCTGATGAAACAGACCCACCTGATCTCTCCAAGAGGGGGCGTGCTCCTGCCTCTGGAAGCTGAGAGGGTGGCCCAGAGGTGTGATTTACAGACTGGAGCAGAGGATGGGCGAGCCCACCAACCCAGCAGCCCATCACTGCAGCTGCATTTGTTCATTCTAGAAGGTTTCTGTATCTTCCTGAGTCCTCTTGGAGAAATCAGGCGTTACAGATATTTTGCTAGCTTACACCCCAGCAGCGAGGGACTGATGGTCAGTCAAGGGCCAAAGTGCTGCCGGGGAGGAAGGGAATTTTGGTAGTCACCTGGAAGAATGACAGTAACAGGCTCTTGCCCGCCCACTGAACTTGGACATCCCCTTCACTGAGTGAAGTCTCAGTGGGTTCTACTGCAAAGATGTTTATCAGCACGAATGGGGCGGAGGGGGTACCCACGAGCAAATGCAGCCCGCATGGGGAGCAGGGTGCAGAGAGAGAATCAGGGAGGTGCTGGGCTTTAGTTATAACCCTGCCCCCTGCTTCTAGTCTGGTACGGTCCTCAGCATTAGGGTCAAGTTTACATTTTTCTCCCAATGTTTTTTGTCTTCCAAATTTTGTATATATACACACAACAAAACTTATCATTGTAACCGCTTCTAGCCATACGGTTCAGTGGCATTAACTACACTCCCATTGCTGGGCAACCATCTGCAGAACTTTTTCTCTCATAAAACTGAAACTCTGTACCCGTGAAACAACAACTGCCCAATGCCCCCGTCCCCTGGCCCCTAGCCTCTGGCAACCACCATTCTACTTTCTATCTCTATGAATCTGACTACTCTAGGTACCTCACATTAAGGGGAATCATACAGTATTTGCCTTTTTTTGTCTGGCTTATTTCACTTAACATAATGTTCACCCATGTTGTAGCCTGGGTCAGACTCTCCTCGCTTTACAGGCTGAATTATATTCCATTGTACGTACATACCAGATTTTGTTTACCTGTTTATCCATCAACGGACACTTGGGTTGCTTCCACTTTCTAGCTCTCATGAATAACGCTGCTGTGAACATGTGTGTACAAATACCTCTTCAAGAACTGGCTTTCAGCTCTTTCAGATATATACCCAGAAGTGGAACTGCTGGATCATACAGTTTTATTTTTAATTCTTTAATTTTTTAATTTTTAATTTTTTGAGAACCTCCATACTGTTTCCCACAGTGGCTGCACCATTTTGCATTCCCACCAACAGTGCACAGGGCTCCAATCTCTCCACATCCTTGCCAACACTTGTAATTTTCTACTTCTTTGATAAGAGCCATCCCGATGGGTGCAAGGTGGTGTCAAGCTCACATTTTTTTTCTTTTTCTTTTTTTTATTATTATTATTTGCCCCAGGGGTACAGGTCTGTGAATCATCAGGCTTACACCTTTCACAGCACTCACCGAAGCACAAACCCTCCCCAATGTCCATAACCCATCCACCTATCCCTACCCTCTCACCCCCCAGTAACTATGGAAAGAACCTAGATGTCCATCAACAGATGAATGGATAAAGAAGATGTGGTATATATACAATGGAATACTATGCAGCTATCAAAAGAAACTAAATTTTGCTGTTTGCAATGACATGGATGGAACTAGAGGGTATTATGCTGAGCAAAATAAGTCAATCAGAGAAAGACAATTATATGATCTCTCTAATATGAGGAACTTGAGGGTCAGGGCGGGGGGTCGTGGGGGGTAGGGAGGGAAAAATAATGAAACAAGATGGGATGGGGAAGGAGACAAACCATAAGAGACTCCTAATCTCAAGCTTACATTTTAACCTAAGACCATAATTTTAGGCACTTAACAATGATTTAGTAAGCCCCCGGGAAGATGGTCTCCTTGGGAAGGAGGCAGCAAACAAGACGTGGGCAGCAGGCCGACCCCCGGGGGCCTGGGTACATCTTGCTCAGTTTCGAGCCCCACACAGAGCAGGTTGCAATAGCCTTTGCTAAGCTAGGGGGCCCGAGAAGGATGTCACTGTTAGAGAGACAAGCTAATGCAGGGACTGCCCCTCCAAGGCAACTTCCTCGGAGAAATGTATTTTCCCTCTTAACGGAAAAGTCCCTTATATATTCTCCTGCAAGTATGAAGTTTATTCCTGCCAATTGGGGGAAGACTATTTCTACAATGAGGGGAAAAGGGCTATAAGTGGACATAATCTATTTTAGTTCTCTTGTTCCAGCTACTTGGTTTCTTATGGGAATAAAGAAATAAAAATTATTTAAAAAATAAAGCACAGGACAGGACTCCCAGCTTCCTCTGTGCCTGTGGCTTTGGCTTCCAGTGTTGTAGCTGATGACTCAGTAAGTCGCCCATGACTGGACAGGTGACACCTCTCCCAGGTGTCCTCCCTGAGGGTCACCATTGGAATGGGTACATTCCAAAGGTCATAAAGAATCCTTCATTTCCACCCTTGCCTAGAGGAACAACGTATATATACACTTGGTAAGATTTGGGGTTTTGTTTTTCTGACTGCATGACACTTAAGAGAACAGGAGAACAGGCCAGATGAGCTGCTTTTGCAAATGCAGTGACTCCAGATGAGAATGATTATGCCTTCTGTGAGGACATGGGCTTCAGTCACCTCCCTATAAACCCAAAGGACGAATCTTCCCTGCCTCCTCTCCACTCAGCTCGCCCCGCACGTGCACTGCCTGAGCAGCCGGTCCTGGGCACAGGTCCATTCCAGCTTCGGGGGGGTGGGGAGGGAGAGGTGTGAGCTGGCAAGAGGCTTAACTGTCCAGAAACGCTGACCACAGTGACCTCTGTCCCTGCAAAATGTCTGCACTGGCTGTCACGGCTGGTCTTTCCTGCTAGGGACCCAACTCTCACTTCTTAGTCTTTGTGGTGGTTCGGAGAGTTCTTGGGACCTGAGAAGACCAACGCCTTAATGACTCAGGAGAATTACACATCCTATCTTTGATCAGCACAGCAACTAAGAGAGGTAAGGTAGGACGTGGCAGGAAAGCTGACCTGTGTTTTTATCTGTGGGCTGGAAGTGTTCCCACTTGCACCGCTTGCTCCCAGTCACCCAGTTTGTCCTGAAATCTGTGCTTCTGGATGATTCTGGAAGTGAATGATTTAAAAAGTCTAGCAGGTGGCTGTCCCTTCGTTGGAGGAATGAGACTCAAATGGGAAAATGGCCTGGGGTTCATGGGCTTTTCCAGGGGTGATCTTGGGTGACAGCTGCTTTATAGTGTTTGTTCTCAAAGACAGAGGCTCAGCCACTGAGGTGTGGGCTGAGGCTGGTGCACATGGGACAGCCTGCAGACACAGAGCAGGGCTGGTGGGGCCTTTCTGGGAAGGAAGAGCCTGTTGGCTTTGCATCCCCAGCTGAGGGCAGGGGAACCACTGACCTACCTGCTCTCACATATCCTCTCCAAAACCCTGTGAGGACACGGATCCCTACAGGTGAAAGAAGCCGGCCACCGCCGGGCTGCACGGCAGGGTGTGCGTTTCTGCCAGAGCCCACGTTGTCTCTCTCCGAGTGATACCCTCCCTCATCACCTGGGAGAACTTGTCCACTGGCCTCCCTCTACCCAGCGCTTTCTACTTAATGGCAGGACACTTAGCAGATGGCTAGTTGAATGTCATTTTACCTTAAAACTCACCAAATAAAGTTTCATTAATTGTCACCTCATGTGGTAATGAGATTTTAAAAATAAGTCCAGGCATTTCCTGAAAAACTCATTCCATCGGGAAATATCACCTTGGCAGTGCCATGAGATACTTGTTACTGGAAACCTTTTATCAGAATAATCTTCCTTACGTTTCTCTGTCATGCATGTGGGCCTGCTTCAGGAGTCAGGAAAAAATGAAGCAGCCCACAATCCCATCCTCTGGGGATTTAAGGCACCATTATATCAAATATCACGTGCTATATTAAGACATTTTAAAGGGTGCATTGTTTCCCCATCTCAACCAGCCCACTGTGCCCAAGAAACTTTCAGGGCATAAAATATGATTACTGTGTCTTCAAAACCATGTTAATAAAGATTACATGTATTTTTTGAGTCTTAAAGGCTCTAATTTTAGTTTCCCAATACCCAATTAATGAAATTACCTAGTTAATAAAATCTGAGAACCTTGTTTCTTCAGTAACATGACCGGGGATGCTGAGAAGGATGAGGCTAGCTCAGGCTGGTGGGAGGGGAACCCACGCAGCTAACTATGTAATCTGTGCACTATGGTGCTTTGCAGGTTCAGAGTTGGGCTCATGCCTTAATGAATGGAATTATAAACTGCCTGTTCTCCTGTACTGTCCCAGCTAAAGGCAGAGAGAGCCAGAGAACTGTGGAATGGAGTGAGGGCAAGCCAGTCGACTAGGGCTCACAGAGTCGTCTCCCCAGAACTTGGCCCTGAAACCTACAAAGTTCTATCTGCCCCTGAGGCTGGGGACAGTGGAGCTCCACGTCTCAGAGTACGAGATGGGTCTGCCATGTGACACTGGAGTTAGTCATAGCCCGTCAACCTTCCCCTCCAGGATTTTAAAGGTTGGCTCGAAATCTATAAAATGGGCCAAATCATCCTCATCTTCTCCTCCTTTTCTTCAACATGGGAGAGCAGGTGTGGGTAGCTCACTGCCTTCAGACCCCGCTCATGGAACAAGCAGGGACATGTTCACCTTAAAGCAGAATTCTGGAGAGAATAATTTTCTAGCAAGCTCTGACCGAACCTCCAACCCTGGGGTTTACTTACATTCAGCTCTACCATACCCTTTCCTCTGACATTCATCAGTGATGCTCAGGGAATCCACGACTGCACCCAAGTTAGGTAAATATTCTTTCCCCTGCCTTTGCCGGGGGGCTTCTGGATATCCAAGTTGAAGTGACTGCTGAACGTATCACAGAGCGGCTCAGAGTCTGCAAGATGGTGGTTCATGACAGGTCCCCGAGATTCCCAGTGGACAGCCCTCCACCAGGGTACAAGCCAGAGAGCTCCAAGAGCGCACCGGGCAGGGCAGGGGAGTGGCTATAAAACATGGACTCTGGCCTTTGTTTGTCAAGTGTCAGCAAAACACATATAACTCCAATTCTATCCACCCCTCAGCAGGGCCAGTCTATAGGGAGAATGACCATTTACGTACAAGGACGACACACGGGCCCATGAGCAGGCTGGCTTCCACAGGACGCAATTCTTCCTCCTGTTGCCTAATGGGGGAGGGTGTTAACCACGATCAGCTCCCTTGCCCTGCTGAGGTCACAGAGACCCCTCCTGCTTGTCAAACTTCCCCTGCTGCCCTGTTTACCAGCAGCACACGCCTCATTCTACCCGAGACCGACAGGTTCTCGTGGTCCTAAACTCAGATTAAGTCACCTATGTTCACCATTCCCTTCTCCCTCCAGCCAGATGTCATGGCAACAGAAAACAGACATAAATGTGTTTCCCTTCTTTCAGATGGGGTGCCTGGTCTGGTCATCTGCTCAGACAGGAAAAACCAGGTAGAGGGTTGATTGTATCAGATCTGTAACCATTACGAGAAATGTTCCCAAAACCGTATCTCCTGACAAGACGGACATTTCTGCCCAAAGAATGAAAACAAATGCAGCCCAAAGATTGACTGTGAGCTTCGCTGACCTGGTCTGGAATACCGCCTGGCCACACAGACCATGGGACTCTCACAGGAGCACACGGGGGCCACCAGAGCACCACCCCCCCGGTCCCCACTGCCCTCTGAAGTGGGTACATGCCAAGCTGTGAGGTGGCACGGGCTTCACTTGCCTTTATGGTTGTGCTGGGGCCGATGTCAGGCAACAGGGACATCTCTGGGGGGCTCCTGGGCAGACCGTCATCCTCAGAACTCATGCCGGCGTCTTCTCCCCGCTTGGCAGGAAGGCCCCCCGGAGGAGGTGGCGGCCCCATTTTCACATTACATTGTATTTTTAGCTGTATTGTAATAAAGAACATTTGCTCTTATTTTCACCAGCAGCTTTTTATCAACAAATCTTCCTGCTCCAATTCATTCATGCAGGGGCTCTTCAACAGCCCTGCCTGGTGTAGTGGACTGAACTGAAAAGAGATGTCTGCCACCACCTCTCCTGTTCTCATCTTGAAAATGAGTGGTGACAACTCAGGATGAGTCACGATCTGGCTGTAAGTAATTTGGTGTGTCCTGCATGCAATTATACTTCAGGATACGTCGAATAAACCAGGCAGAAATAACTTGAAAAAGTCTTGACTCGTATTTGACACACCTACCAAGTGTCACTGCCAAGGAGAAGTTTACCTGTAGGGCTTTAATCCGGTCACACACATTTTCTTGGGAAAACACCCGCACAGGCCGAGGAGGATCCTGCCCCGACTCAGGAATGAAGATACTGTCATGCGACAGGGCCCTGCTGCCCAGTGCACTCCTTGACTCCCTAGGGTTAAAGAAGCATCGTGAGAGTCTGCGCTCCTCCCTGTCTCACGCTGGGTGCTCAGGATGGACCGAGCTGCACAGCCCCAGTAAACCTTCGGCTGCGTTTATTTTTTAATGGCTTTTGACTCTGGTTTATCCCCGCCCTGTGAAATACCACAGCCAACGATGAGGAGCACTGTAGAGGTAGGAATTTTCCTGACAGCGCTGAAGGTTGTGTGAATTCTTTTTATTAATGGGAAAACCAGGGTTTGATGAGGTGTGAGGCCCAAGACAGCAGGCCTGCAGAGAGGAAGGGCTGGCTGGGGCAGGGGGTGGGGGAGGCAGGCCGGCTGTGCGGAAGACCGTGGTGGATGCCTGAGGAAGGTGAACTCATTCCTTGTGGGCACACAAGGCGCTCCTCGGTGGGCTAGAGGTCGTGTCTGCATAGCAGCTGAGGGCCTGCCTGATGGAGGCATCCTGGCAAGGTGGTCCGAAACACATGTCCATGGGCTGGGTTTGAAATGGGAACTGCAAATCTGCAAAACTGTGCCCTCTTTTCATTACCTGCTATGAACGATCTGTGTAATCCAGCCTGTGTGCCTAGGCCCTGGAGTACAGATGGTGGGCCCTTCTGCCATCCCCATCCCAGCCCCTGCCCTAGCCCCGAGCTTGAGACTCCAGTTAGGAACTGAATGCACAGGACATTCACAAAATGTCCTAAGAGGATGTGGGAGTTAGTTGTCAGATTTTCCTAGCAGCAGTGGCTGTCTGAACAATAGGTGGAAGGAGATGATTGAGACCTGATGATGAAGGAAGGAAAGCCTGCCCCCACAGGCACTGGGAATCTGTGCTCCACACTCCCCCACCCGCAGGCCGCCCCAGGCATCCTGTCCTCCGTGAGGCATTAGGAACTCTTGGGGGTGGTCCCACTCCACTGTAGATCACATTGTGTTGGTTAATGATGTTCGCCAACTTCTTTCTAGTGCACGGTAATGAATCTGCGGGTGGGGGGTGGGACCTACAGGCTCCCAGGAGGATGTATTCTCACTCTTCTGGGAGGGCATGAAACCCAGGGAAAGAACCCAGCAGGCCCCCCCTGCCAATGGCAGCTCCTGTTACAAAGACCACATGCACACCTGCCTTTCCCTCCTACCGTGGGCAGCCCGTGGCCACGCCCTTTGAGAACTATCACCACTGCTCCAACGCCTCCACTCTGGGTGTAAGTAGGAGTTGAGACAGAGTGAAAAGTCCTCTGCAAAGATACACTGGTGCAAACACAGAAGGTCATATGCTCAGGGCCATTCACTACATTTACAGAAGGCAAAGACCACCACCAACCCAAATGGTCCTCAGTAGGTACCTGTGTAAATCATGGCATGTCATCTAATGGAGACTCCCTCCCACCCTGCAGGTGCCACGTGGTAAGGCAACACCAGACTGCACTGAGTGGAAAATGAAGCAGAGAGCAGAACGAGGTTTATAGTGTGTTAGGTCTATGTGGGGAAGGGGCGTATGAATATAGGTGAACACAGGTGAAGAGGTGTGTTGTTTGCTTACATTTTAAAACATAAAAATAGAAGGATAAGTAATAGTTTCCACAGGGGGGGAAGGACAAAACAAGACTGGGAGACAGGGTGCCAAGGCACTTACTTATACATTTACAATTCTGTCTTTGGAATTATGTAAATATTTTATATAGTTAAACGACAAAATCACACAAAAAGAGAAATAAGATAATCTCTAAAACTAGAAAACAAACGAGCCTAATTTTGTATCGTGTTGTTGGCATAACTGCACAGAGAAAAGAATGATTTCAAGTGATTTTAACTCAACATCCAGTGACTTTTTTTTGAGAGAGTGAGAGAGAAGAGAGGAGAAGAGAGGAAGAGGGGGGAGAGAATCTGAAGAAAGCTCCACAACCAGCACGGAGCCCAATAAGAGGCTCAATCTCGCAACCCTGAGATCATGACCTGAGCCAAAACCAAGAGTTGGACGTTTAACTGACTGAGCTACCCAGGTGTCCCCCAAATGACTTTTGACTCTACATTCATAATAGGATAAATTCTAAGAACAAAAAAACCCACAAAGATATAAAATTACACTTGGTAGTCTTATTGGTAGCAATACTGATTTTAAAAAATAGTATAGAACAATCTTTATAGAACGTAACCTCTACATGGGAAAGCAGGGTAATAAGATTATTATAAGTATATTATATGAAGATGAAAATGAACAATTTTGTTAATATCACTAGGGCCCAAGTGTAAAAGAGAACAGTGAATTCAAATAATCAAAGTAAAAAAATTGGTCTTAAGTCTGAACTGGAAATATCAGTGAGCTATTTTTCTCTTAAAAAATAAAATGTATTTTCTAGTATCTAACCTACTGAAGAAATCTAGAAGCAATGAGAGCCAGCTAGCAATCATCATCCCTGGCAGCTAGATTGTGGTATCTAAAAAGCATTTCATACTAAAAGGAATGGGGCCCATATGAAGGAGTAGCTGATCGTAGGTCTAGGTCAGGAAATGTACAAAATAAAGCTGGGATTTCTCATTGTATAAGGAAGCAAGGAAGATTTCAAAGACAAATGGGGTCATGTCTAAAGAACCCTCTAGCTAATCTGAACTGACTCCCAATAGTATAAGATGAGGCATTGTGAGCATAAAAATAAATAAAGACCGTCATGGGCTAAAGCAAATCAAATACATAAAAATCCATGCATTCACAATGCTATATTAAAAAAACAGGAAAGAAAAAAAAAATACAAAACTCATTGGTCTATACTGGAAGTTAGGGTACCAACTAGGTTACCAGCTTGTTACTTTGAAGGTAGATTGGTCAAAGGAGAACCGGGCATTATTCTGCCTTTCATGGACAACTTGCATGTTAAAGAAACCAAGGAGTTGATGAAGAAAGGTCTTCTTCGTGTAAGAATTCCAGCTAACACATGCAGAATGAGTGATGCAATTAGGAAAACCACCATTTTGCAATAAAATAATGGATCTAGGTAATGATCGTCAGCAGGTGCTGAAACCATTAGGTGACAGTTTGTGGAGATATCACACTGAGGGAGACCTCCTGAGCCCACTGCTCCGTCTCAGTGTCATGCGAAGTGGGACAACCAGATGGCATGTGCCTCATGAGGTGATGTGACAGTAAGTACCCAGTACCATCTTGAACCTAAATCGAATTAAATATCCAGATCCATCTAACACTTCACAAGAGATTCAGAGACTATAAAAATGAATTCAATCATACCAAGAGAAAGCAAATCCAGAATGTGGGATATTCAGCAGACACAATTACCCTGCTTCTCCATAAGATCAATGGCATGAAACAAAGTGGAGTGGGTGGAGAGGGGGAAGGAAAATCATTACAGATTAAGAGACTTAAAAGCATAACAACACAGACACAATAAATGGGTGTCAGCCTTTTAAACCCACAGGGTCCCATGCGGTTTGCCAGCATTAATGTATCTTGCCAAATGGAACTTTTTGCCCATGATGATGGATGAGAAGTTGCTGAAGAATCAAGAAAGCACATAGACACTCAAAGAGGCTAAAAAGTTCCTCTAAGATTTCGTCCCTTATATAGTCAATTAATTTATAACAAAGTAGCCAAGAATATACAATGAGGAAAGGACAGTCTCTTCAATAAATGGTGCTGTAAAAACTGGGTAGTAACAAGCAAAAAAATGATACTGAACCCTATCTTACACTATTAAAAAAATGAAAATGAATTAAAGACTTGCATATAAGACCCCAAACCATAAAACTCCTAGAAGAAAACATAGGCAGTAAGTGACCTTGACATTGGTCTTGGCAATAATTTCTTGAAAGCAAAGGCAACAAAAGCAAAAGTAAAGAGTGAGACTATATCAAATTTAAAAGCTTCTGCACAACAAAGGAAACCATTAACAAAATGAAAAGACAACCTATAGAATGGGAGAAAATATTTTTAAATCATATTATCTGACAAGGGGTTTATATCCAAAATATATAAAGGACTCATATAAATCAACAGCAAGAAAAAAAAATCTGATCCAAAAATGGGCAGAGGAATTAAATAGACATTTTTCCAAAGAAGACATACAAATGGCTAACAGACACATGAAAAGATGCTCAACATCATGCATCATCAGGGAAATGTAAATCTCGCACCTGTTAGAATGGCTATCATCAAAGTGATAAAAGATAAATATTGGCGAGGATGTGGAGAAAAGCAAACTTTTCTGCAGTATTGGTGGGAATCTGTAAGTTGGTGCAGTCACTGTGGAGAACAGCATGGAGGCTCCTCAAAAAATTAAAAATAGGACTACTGTAGGACCCAGCAATTCCACTTCTGGGTATTTATCCAAAGGAAATGAAAATAGGATCTTGGGAAGATATCTGCCTTCCTATATTCACTGCACATTATTCATAATAGCTAAAATATGGAAACAATCCAAGTGTCTATCAACAGATGAATGGATACAGCAAATGTAGTATGAATGTGTGCGTGTAGATATGCACACGTGGTGTGTTACTAAGTCACGAAGAAGGGGGACATCCCTTGGTTTGTGACAACATGGATGAGCCCCGAGGGCAATACACCAAGTGAGACAAACAAGACAGAGAAAGATAAAATATGCAGAATTTTTATCTCACTTATATGCAGAATCTAAGAAAGTCAAACTCATAGAACACATAGTAGGCGGTGTGGTTACCAGGGGCTGCAGGGTGGGGGAAATGGCACCAACTTCCAGTTCTAAGATGAAGGAGTCAAGGACATTGACAGCACAGTTTGTATGGCACAGTCATCATCGTTAATACTCTTGTATTATATACTTGGAAATTGTTAAGAGACTAGATCTTAAATACTCTCACCTTAAAAAATAAATAGTAATTAGGTAACGTGATGCAGGTGTTAGCTTTACGGTGGTAATCAGTTTTTAATACATAGTGTATTAAATCAACATGTTATACGTCTTAAACTTCCTCAATGTTATATATCAATTTCCAATAAAGTTGGGGGAGGAAAGATCTTGTCTTATCCTCTGTGCCGCTCTCTAGAAGCAATGCTCTTCCTGGGGCTCAGCAGACCCCACCTCTAAGCCCCCTAGCCTAGCACCATTCCAGCAAACTCTCCGAAGATCAAGGAGCCAGATGTGGGACTTGAGCCCAGGACCTTGAGATCATGACCTGAGCCAAAGGCCAGTGCTTAACCAACTGAGCCACCCAGGGCGCCTCTTCAGCAAACTTTTACCAGTAACTGAGGACGTGGCCCCTGCCAAGTGCTGGGAATATCAACATAAAAAAGGAAACTGTCCCCATTGTCCGTGGGCTCCAGGGACAAAGCGGAGACACACAAGTTAGAGAGGTCATTTCTCACACACGTACAGACACAGACACACCCTGCTCCCCCCTCTGCTGTGATCCTGTTCTCTGGTCGGAAGGGCCACTGTGTGTTCTGGTCAAGAGACAGGGAGTGGGTGGGTGGGGGAATAAGTGTTATAATTTCCCTGGAGCCGGTCCAGTGAAGACATCTACTAATCAGCAGTTATTACTATAATAATGTCTTGTTCCCCCAGAATTTGGAACACACTGCCTTAAAAAATGCATGTACCACCCATCCTCTGTGCTCTTCACGAAGTGTAATTAATGTAGGTCCTTCCTGCTCCCAGCCAACGCCAGGAAAGACAAAAAAAAAAACCAAAAAAAAAACAAAAAAAACAACCACCAAAAACCCTGAAAAAAAAAAAACTTCAATCTTTGCGCTGCAGTCATTTGGTGCCACCAAGTGGTCAACGTAATTTCTACTCCTCTAAGGGAGGCAAGGAAACTGGGGAGGAAAAGAGGGGACAGACAGCATCACCGGGATGCTGAAACCTGTGACCCCGTCCCATGGGGTCTGTTCCCCAAACCCAAGAGTCAATAGACGTTCTGTGGAGTTTTATTCTCAAACTAAAACAAACTATGTTACATGGCAACAAGTCTGTCCCCCCTTTTAGTCACAGAAGTAACTTCAGGAATCACTGAAGCATGTGTGCCGTAACTATATTTTGGTGAAGTACAAGTTATAGAAATAAGGATTACTTCACTAGATTTCCACAAATTTTCATACCTATTGGTCCTGTTGAATCCAACAAGATTTTTGGATGATTTTCCCAAGACTCAACAGCAAGAAGCCTTCCCCTCACCTTTCTCTCCTTCTAATGGAAAATTTTCCTATTCGATAACTCAAAGTTCAGGCTTAGAGAGATGTATTTTCCTGGCATAATATCTGTGCCTTCAAGAGAGTGTTAAGTCAGATAAAATCATGGCTTATTAGGTCCTAATCTTACAGCATTCAGTTTCAGGGGAATGGGCAAGTTCTCCAAAAGCTCTCTAAAGCTTGGTTTGCTCATTTGTAAGATGGAAGCCCTGGCCTCCTCTCCCGCAGTGATTGGAGACTTTTAATAAACACAGCACTTGGCACATAGCAGGTACTTGATAATGTTTTCCTTCGGCTTTCTCCATCCCTATCCATGAAAAGACAGAAAACACAACTTCTCTGGAAGAACCTCCAGTGGAATTCCCTAGGAGGGGAAGAGGCTCAGAAATCGAGCCAGCTACCAGGACAATGCAACAGAGTATCTGGGTCCTACCATGCTCCCACTGGCTTATTGGGGCACAGGAGCCTGAAGGATGGACGGGGCAACTTACTCGAGCTCATCCTCCGAGTCATAGCCCACTGGCCCCGACTCGATGGCAATCACCTCACTCTTCGCCTGACTTTGTTTCCAGGTGCTATTTCCAGTGGAAGACGGTGATTCCTTTCTCTTCTTTTTCCCGAAGAACTTCTTAAATGTCTTGAACTTGGACTTTTTCTTTCCTACGCAGAAAGAATGCATGTGAGTACTTGCTGAGCATGAGGGAGGTGTGTACCCTGCATCCATTATTCACTCCTGGAAAGTCCTTTTTCCACACAGAAGTACATGAAGTACACAGAACACCGCTTTTGCACATCTGAAAAAATTGATTCCACAACCCTGTGATCATGACCTGAGCCAAGATCAGGAGTCAGACGCTTAACTGACTGAGCCACCCAGGCGCCCTCACATGCTTCTTTTTTTAACTGCTGAGTAACAGTCCATTGTACAAATGAGAGCAAATTTTAATATCTAAAGTATACAGAGCCGGAAGCAAAAAGTCCTGGTGAAGTAAAGGCCATGTGTTAACTCAAATTAGTTTTCCGAATAATCCTCAACTGCTTCATTTCTCATGAACGTGTGCACCAAGGACAATCAGAGGAGACCTAGCCTCACCGGGCTCGCTGGAATGCCAAACGCCAGGAGGAGCTAACAACTTTTGGTGGGAAAGAAAACGTCAAATGGTGGCGGCAGCACTGACCCCCCGCTGTGCCGGGCTTCCTGGAATGTTACAATTTATGACACTTTGAAACATTTTGTGGTCTCTTCTCTGATGTTTCCTTTATTCTCATCCACAAATTCTATCATGTTCAGGATCCTGTGATGTCACATGAGCAGCCAAAGGAACGTCACTCCTTTCCTTCTGCGTATTTATGAGAAAGAGAACTAACGACAGAAGGATGTAACAAGAGATCACCAGGATATTGTCGAACATATCCTGAACATTTGCTGAAACAATTTACTAGTTTTATAGGTAAACAACTTTGTGAGCTTCCTTTAAAAATAAAACATGTAATTTGAGAGAGAGAGAGCAGAGAGAAAGCAAGCATGAGCAGGGGGAAGGGGAGAGGGAGAGGGAACAGCAGAATCCCCGCTGAGCAAGGAACCTGATGCAGGGCTCAGTCTGGGGAACCCTGGGATCGTGACCTGAGCTGAAGGCCGACGCTTAATGACTGAGCCACCCAGGGGCCCGGAGCTGACTTCCTTTAAAAAAAAAAAAACAAAAACACAGTATCTTTATATTTATATGAACGTCCCCTTGGAAAGTTCACATGAGCTTGCCTTAATGTGGAGAATTACTTAGGATTACTCTAGCTGGGGGTCCTTATATTATCTTAGGTGGAGCAGATGCCTGCACAAAGGGTATCAGTCCTACAGCTCAGTTTTCTTAGCTTCTAGTGGGGGTTTCCTTACCTTAACAATCACAAAATGTTTATGTTGTTAACTGATGGTTCTCAATGAGAGTTTATTATTTGGAAAGACTCAAGAATTTTCTGCATTTGCCAGGGCACCATCTGGCCTTTGAGGAGCTGACACACAGGTTTGCCTCCCTGAAGGCTGAACACACGTGTAGCCTCACCACCCTCCGCAGTCTGGGTTCACAAGAGTGGCTATGAAGACCCTGAGGGTAACCGCTGACCACTCCTGTCTGAACTGGAGGGGCCTGGTCAGCCAGCCAGCCACGGGGCCTGCATGTTAGATCTGTTCTCCCGCTAGGCTGTGAAATTCAATTTCTTTAATGGTCACAGGAACTATTTGGATCTTTTACTTCTCAAATCTGTTTTATGAAGGTATGTTTTCCTAGGAATTTGCCTATTTTCCCAAATTTTCAAGTTTACTGGCATATAGTTATTAATAATACCTTTTTGTATTGTTTTGGCACCCATACCACCTACAATAAAGCCCCTTCCTCAGCTCTGATATTCATTATTTGTGCCTCCTCATTTTCCCTTGATCAGTAGTGCCAGAGATCAACTTTATCTGCCTTTAAAAAGAGTTAGCTTTGTTAATCCTCTCTGTTGAATGTTTATCTTCTTGTTGTATTAATTCTGTTATTGTTACTCTTTCCTTCAGATATACTTTCTTCAGATTTACCGTGCCATCTTTTTAAACAACTTAGCTAATTATTTTTTTAGGCTTTTTAAAATAGTATACACATTTAAAGCAATACATTTCCCCCTAAATCTCTTTTAGCTACATCCACTTTTTTTTTTATCAGCATGGAAGATGTTTATTATTTTTTTATTATTATTACGTTCAGTTAGCCAGCATAGAGTACATCATTAGTTTTTGATGTAGTGTTCAACGATTCATTAGTTCCACATGTTTTGATATCCTTTCATTTTTGTTTGGTTGAAATAGTTTCTAATTTCCATTATAATACCTTCTTAGACCTAAAGGTTATTTATGTAAGTAGATCTTAATTTCCAAGCATTGGGAGATTTTCTTAGTATCTTTCTGTTATTGATTTCCAGCTTAAGTGCACTGTGGTCAGAGAGTATCTGGGTGATTTGAAACCATTCAAATGTGTTGAGATTTGCTTTACGGCTTACCATAAATTTGAAAATGTCCCCAGTGTGCTTGACAATAATGTATGTTTGCCAATGTTCTATACATGTCCATTAAGACAAGGTCTTTTTCTTTCTGTGTTGTCCAGATTTGTTGTACCTTTACTAATTTTTAATACATTTGTTCTATCAATTGCTGATGGAGACATATTAAGAATAACCCACTCTGCAGATTTTATTTATTTTTATTTAACAGTCAATTTTTCCTCTACAAATTTTAACATTACGATGGTGCAGAAAAAGGTACAATTCTTATCTTGCTGGGGAATTGAACCTTTTGTGAAATGGCTCTCTTTATCTTTAGTGATGCCTTTTGCCTTAAATTTTATTTTGACTGCTTTTTAATGTATCTACTGAGCTTTCTTTTCCTAGTGTTTATAAGATGCATATTTTTCTATCCTTTTACTTTCAGGTTTTCTGAATCCTTCTATCTAGGACTTAAGTTTTAGAAATCTAATCTGATGATCTTTAACTTCTAACTGGAACAATTAATGTAATCAGTCTACTTAAACTTACTGTAACTACTGCTATGTTAATAAAAACAAGTCTACACCTTAATACTTTTCCTTAATCTCCTTTCCTTGTTGTCTTTTGGATTAGCTGACTTTTTTTTTTTAAAGATTTTATTTATTTATTTGACAGAGAGAGAGAGATATCACAAGTAGGCAGAGAGGCAGGCAGAGAGAGAGGAGGAAGCAGGCTCCCTGCCGAGCAGAGAGCCCGATGTGGGCCTCGATCCCAGGACCCTGAGATCATGACCTGAGCGGAAGGCAGAGGCTTTAAACCGTTGAGCCACCCAGGCGCCCGGATTAGCTGACTTTTAAAAGTTATTCCATTCTTCCCACCACGAATTTGAAAGCTATGCCTTTTAATCTCTTTTTCCAGTAATTACCCTAGAAATTACACTATGCATTCTCTTATAAGACAAAATAAGGAACTTAGAATATTTTCATCCATATATATGCCCTTATTGTTTTCATTCTTTGAAAAACCCGAAAGATATTCTTCCATGTTCATTTAGATGTATCTGCTTGTTTCTCATTTTCCTTGCTTGTCATTCCTTCTTGTGTACCAGACCTTCCATGTAGGACAATTTTCCTTTAGAATCTGCCTTGGGAGGGTCTGCTGATGATGAATTCAGCTTCTGTTTGTCTGAACACCTCCTTCATTCCTAAAATATATTTTTCCTAGGTATAACTTTCTAGGTTGATAGTTATTTTTTCTAAGTTATTCTTTCAACAGTACTGAAAGATTATTTCACTGTTTTGTAGTTTCTGTTGTGCAGTCAAGAAGTCAGTCATCAGCTTCTGCTCCTTTGAAGGTCTTTTTTTCTCAGACTTATTTTTCATTTTGTTTTTGATTTTCCATATTTTTTCTGTATATGGATTTCCTTTTATTTATCCATCTTGGGGTTCATTTGATTTCTTAAATCTGTGAATTGGGTCATCTTTTCTATTTATTTATTTATTTATTTATTTATTTATTTATTTATTTATTTATTTTATTTTATTTTTATTCTTTGCCCCAGGGGTACAGGTCTGTGAATCATCAGGCTTACACCTTTCACAGCATTCACCAAAGCACAAACCCTCCCCAATGTCCATAACCCATCCACCCTATCCCTACCCTCCCAACCCCCAGTAACCCTCAGTTTGTTTTGTGAGATTAGGAGTCTCTTATGGTTTGTCTCCTTCCCTATCCCATCTTTTTAAAAATCTGTTCCAGAAAATTCCCTGCTACTCTCTCCTCTCTTGAGACTATGCTCATGTGTATGTTCTACACTTTCACTTATTTCCATGCCTCTTCTCTTCTGTACCTCCCATCATTTTACCATTCAGTGCTACATTCTGTATACCTTCTTATGATTGATCTACCCTGAGATGATGGAATCTGCTGTTAAATTCATCCACTGAATTTCTAATTGTAACAGTTATTTCTAAAAAATCCATCTGATCGTTTTCAAATCTGGTATATCGTTTTTTAAAAAAGTTATTTTGGGGGCGCCTGGGTGGCTCAGCGGGTTGAAGCCACTGCCTTCGGCTCAGGTCATGATCTCAGAGTCCTGGGATCGAGCCCCACATCGGGCTCCCTGCTCAGCAGGGAGCCTGCTTCCTCCTCTCTCTCTGCCTGCCTCTTTGCCTACTTGTGATCTCTCTCTGTCAAATAAATAAAATAAAATCTTTAAAAAAAAAGTTATTTTGGAAATTACATAGTAAACTGGAGTGTCTGGGTGGCTCAGTCAGTTGAGCATCCGACTCTTGATTTTGGCTCAAGTCATGATCTCAGGGTCATGAGTTCGAGCCCTGTGTCAGGTAACATGCTGGGTGTGGAGACTGCTTGGGATTCTTCTCTCCCTCTCCTTCTTTCTCTTAAAAAAAAAAATTACATAGTAAAACTCCCCCCCCTTTTTTTTTGGTACATAAAGAGCTGCATAATCACCTCAAGATACAGAACTTTACCACTACCCTTCCTATTGCCCTTTTGTAGCCAAACCCATCCCCTATCTTTAACCCCTAGAAACCACTGATAGCTTCTCTGTTCCTATAGCTGTACCTTTTCCAGAATGTCATATAGATGGATTCATACAGTATGTGTCCTTTTGATTCTGGGTGCTTCCGCTCAACACAACACATTAGAGACTTACCCATGTTGATCCATCATCCATCAGTAGTTTGTTCCTTATTACTGCCAAGTACAGTTCCATTGTAGGGAAAGACCGCTTTATTTAAACATGAGCAAATGGAAGGACATCTAGATTCATTTCAGTTTTTGGCATTTATGAATAAAGTTATTATAGGTTTCCTTTTTTTTTTTTTTAAAGAGAGAGAGACTGAGAGTGAGGGGATGGGGAGAGGGGAAAAGGGAGATAGAGAATCTCAAGCAAACTCACCCTGAGCCAAGGCAGACACTGGGGCTTGTCCTTACCACCCTGAGATCATGACCTGAGCTGAAATCAAGACTCAGAAGCTTAACCAACTGAGCCACCCGGGGGCCCCTTGTTAAAGCTTTCTGTATAGACATAAGTTTTCATTTCTCTTAGGTAAATACCTAGGAGCAAGACTGCTGGGTCACAGACTAAAGATGTGTTTAATTTTATAAGAAACTGCTGAAATGTTTTTTAAAGTGGTTGTACCATTCTGCATTCCCAACAGCAATATGAGGATTCCAGTTGGCCTGCATCGTCCCAGCACCTGCTGCTGTCGGCTGGGCTGTTGTTTCTGTTCTGCCATTCTTAACAGGTGCAGAGTAATATCTCACTGTAGTTTCAACTTGCATTAACTAATGTTGAGCGCTTTTTCATGAGCTCATTTGCCATCTGTGTATCTTCTGAGGTAAAGCATCTTTTAAAACCTTTGCCTATTTTTTATTCAGGTTTTTTGTTTTCCTACTATTGAATTTTCAGAGTTCTAACTACAAGTCCCTTGTCAAGGATGATTTACAAATATTGCCTCCCAGCCTGTGTGCCGTCATTTTCTTAACAGGGTCTTTCACAGAGAAAAAAGTTTAAATTTTAATGAAGTCCAGTTAGGGACTGAGGTGTCCTATCTAAGAATTCTATGTAATTCTAGGTCACAAATATTTTCTATGTTTTCTTTGAAAGGTTTTGTAGTGTTACATTTATGCCTATGATATATTTTAAGTTAACTTGTGTGTCATCTGTGACATGTAGGTCAAAGTTCTTTTTTTTTTTTTCCAGAGGGATGTTCAATTTGTTCTAGCAGTTTGTTGAAAAGACAACCCTCTCCCCATTGAATCATTGTTCCCTCTTTGTCAAACACCAACTGACCAGATCTGTATGTATGGGCCTATTTTTGGCCTCTGTCCTATCTGTACACATCCACCGTTCTGTCAGTACCGCACTTGGCTTCCTTATTGCAGCTTTACGGTAAGTCTTGAAATCAGGTAATATAAGTCCTCCAATTTTGTTCTTTGTCCAAATTGTTTTCACTATGCTAGTTCTCTTGCTTTTTCATGTAAATTTTGGGAGTAGCTTGTTAATGCTGTGAAAATACCCTGCTGGGATTTTGATTGTTTCATCTTTATTCCTCCTCCTCCTTCCCATCCCTGCCGGTTATTTCAAAGCAAATCCTCCCAGATACTATTATCACTTCATTCGCATGGATTTGACTTCTTCCTAAATAAAAAATCTTTGACTCATCCTAGAAATCCTATATATGATCCCTGGTCAATAATCTTGCTACAGAATACTGAACCGTGTCCAGCCTTCCCCAGCAGATGTATAAACAGTCTACACTACCCACATGTACGAACACAACATATTAGTGTGTTAGTGTGGGCTCCACGCTCATGACCTAATTATCTACCAAAGGCCCCACCTCCTAATATCATCCCACGGCTGGGTTAGGACTTTAACAGAAGACCTTTGGGGGGAAATCAGATATTCAGTCCATAACACATAATATACCACTCCATGTATTTAGGTCTTTGCTGATCTAGGACATCCTTTAAGCAACTCCTTTTTGTATTTTTCAGTATATAGATCCTGCATATATTTTGTTAGATACATACCAAAGTGTTTTATTTGTGCTACTATAAATGGTACTTTTAAAATTTTAATTTTTCAATTGTTCACTGCTAGTTATACTGAAATACAACTGATATTTGTATTTTGACCTTGCATCTAACAGTCTTAATGAACTTAAGAGATAGATTTAAGTACTTTTTTGATATTTTATATAATCATGACATCTGCAAATATAGATAGCTTTATGTCTTCCTTTCATCTGTATCCCTCTTATTTTTCTCTCTGGCCTTCGAGCACTGGCTGGGTGCTATGACACCATTTATAGTTTCTGGTTCCTTCCAATTCTTTCAAACTTTCTTTAATTGTCTTTCTTCAAACATACTGCGCACAATTGTTTTATAGCATATGCTTGATAGTTCCAATATCTGATGTCTCTGTGTGTCTCTTTCTCTTGTTTCTGCTGTATGTGAGTTTGGTAGGGCTGCTGGAATAGTACCAGGAACTGAGCAGCTTAAACAGCAGAGTTGCTCTGGAGTCTAAAAGTCTGAGATCAAGGTGTTGTTGGCATGTTAATTCCTTCAAGAGGCTGTGACAGGGAAATCTGTTCCATCTCCTCTGACTTCTGGTGGTTTGCTGGCAACTGCAGGCATTCCTTGGCATGCAGATGCCATCACCCTGACCTGACTTCATCTTCACGTAGTGTTCTCTCTGTGTGTGTCTGTGTCCATATTTCCCCTTTTTATAAGGGCGTCAGTCATAGATTAGGGGCCCACCATCCTCCAGTATGACCTCTTAACTAATTACATCTTCAATGACCCAATTTCCAAATAAGGGCATTTTCTGAGACACTGAGGGTTAGGACTTCAAAATATGACTTTTGGGGAGACATAACTGAACCCATAATGTGTTGGTTCTCATTCATGGTGCCCAACTGGTTTATATGCTTGGTCATCACTGACTGTATGTTTGTCATGGAGCTGAAAACATTTTCTTTAATAATTTGAAGTCTAGAGAGAAGACACCTTTCTTTAGAGAATATTGTTTGATTCTATAAGGTACCTTCGGTCATATCCAGCCCAGGAATACTATTAGCCAAGTTCAAGGGCTGAGATTCTCTAAATTACCCAAGTGATATAAACTCAAGCTACAAATCTATAAAGGGTTGACTTATCCCTGGTTCACACTTACTCAGATTTTATTGCTCTTTGGGCTTCCAACTTACGGTCAGGAGGGTCTTCTAATAGATAGCCCACCTCAAACAGGCCTGTACTTTGATATCTGACCATTGCCTAATCTACCACTCCATGAAGACATGAAAATGAAATTTCAGAACTTCCAAGATTGGTAAGTGATCTGAGGGCAAAAGTGGCTACTATACTCATTTATCTCTCTGGATTACCATTTCTCTTTCAATTCTAGACTTCTTACTTTTAAAAAGGTATTTCTTATCTAGAATTTTTTTATCATTTTATTTTTCTTCATCCCCATCCCCTAATTCCCCCCATCTCTCCAACCACCTCCCCTCTGGTATGCATCAATTTATTCTCTATAGTTAAGAATCTGTTTCTTGGTTTGTCTCCCTCTTTCTCTCCCCCGCCTTTGCTCCTTTGTTTCTTTCAGAAATGAGTGATATCATATGGTATTTGTCTTTCTCTGACTGATTTATTTTGCTTAGCATTATATTTTCCAGCTCTGTCCATGTTGTTGCAAATGGCAAAATTTCATTCTTTTTTATGACTGAGTAATATTCCAGTGTGTGTGTGTGTGTGTGTGTGTGTGTGTGTGTGTGTGTGTGTGTGTGTATACCACATCTTCTTTATCCATTCATCAACGGATGGACACTTGGACTGCTTCCATAGTTTGGCTATTGTAAATAATGCCACAATAAACACAGGGGTGCATGTATCCCTTGAGTTAATGTATTTGTATTTTGGGGATAAATACCAGTAGTGTGATTCCCGGATCGTAGAGTAGTTCTATTTTTAATTTTTTGAGGAACCTCCATACTGTTTTCCATAGTGGCTGCACCAGTTTGCATTCCTACCAACAGTGTACAAGGGTTCCTTTTTCTCCACATCCTCACCAACACTTGTTGTTTCTTATGGTTTTGATTTTAGCCATTCTGACAGGTATGAGGTGGTATCTCATTATCGTTTTGATCTGCATTTCCCTGATGATAAGTGACGTTTAGGATCTTTTGATATATCTGTTGGCCATCTAGATGTCTTCTTTGAACAGAAGTTCAAAATCAGGTATCAGAAGTATTTGTTCATGTCTTCTGCCCATTTTTAACTGGATTATTTGTTTTCTGGGGTAATGACTTGTATGAGTTCTTTATGTATGTTATACTAACCCCTCACTGGATATGTCATTTACAAATATCTTCTCCCATTCAGTAGGTTGTCTTTTAGCTTTATTGATTGTTTCCTTTGCTGTGCAGAAGCTTTTTATTTTTATGTAGTCCCAATAGTTTATTTTTGCTTTTCTTTGTCTCCTTGCCTCAGGAGACATATCTACAAAAATGTTGCTATGGCCAATGTCAAAGAGATTACTGCCTGTGCTCTATTTTAGGACTTTCATGTTTTCAGGTCTCACATTTTATTCATTTTGAGTTTATTTTTGTATATGGTAAAAGAAAGTGGTCCAGTTTCATTCTTTTGCATGTGGCCGTCCACTTTTCCCAACACCATCTGTTGAAGATTATCTACAATTTTAAATTTTAGGGAAGGGGCCAATGTGAATAATTTAGTTCACTATTTGGAAAAAAAGAATAGTTTCCCTTTTTCTTTTTAAAAACTGATTCCTCATGGTAATCTCTGTAAATACTCAAAACTAGTGATTATGGAGGCTGTTTTAGACTAAGGAAATACTTCTTCAAGGACTATATTCTTGTTTAAATTAAATAACAATTCATTATCTTGGATAACGAGAGATTTTGAATTCCATTTTCTCTGAGGTTAAATTTTTAAAACCTCACCTTGTATTTAAGCTTATTTGGTGTCTATCAAAATGTGACCGAAGAAAAGTAGTTCTAATATGGGATAATAAAGAAAATCTGTCTACAATATATGAAATAGAATCTTTAATGAAATTAATATCTGTAGCTAAGGGTTAGCATCTAGGATTTAGTACTACTGGAAGTTGTTCCTCCCAGACTATATCAAAGAAAATCATTACTAGCATTTTAACTTTAAACAAGACAGTGATGGAGACATTTGTTACTGAACTAAGGGGAGTATAAGTGGCTAATCTAAGAAAAAGGTATGTTGTCCAGGTGTTTTTAAATGCCAATTTTACAACTCTATCAAGACACAAATATCAATCGATGGATAACAGTGAACCAATCACATAATTGGGTAACTCTCAGAACATGTAATGAGATGATGAGTCATGGGCCTGGAATTTAGCTCAGTAAGGGGTATAATAAAGGTCTCTGCAGGAGAATAAAAGTCATAATAGAGAGAGATCAAAGGCTCTGTCTTGATAATATTATTTCTTCTGCATGATCAGGCCATCTCATACTTTTTCCAACCTCCTACTGATACTCTGGATGTTCTTGGGTGATAAATGAGTAAAATGAGTAAAATGAGTAAAATGACTTTAAAATCCCTGTGTTTGACAGCGAAGCAAAGGGTACTGCCCTAAGTGACCTGAAATCATCTGGATGTGCTCTCTTGTCACCGTAGGAAGGGCGTGGGGGTATGTGAACGCACTGTGAACTGAACCACCACCCTCCACACACACAACCCCCAGGCTTGGGTCCATCAGCCCTTCTCCCTGGCCCACAATGAGACATGGGCTCTTCCCAGAGCAGGCGAAGTGAGGGCCTTACCTGAGCTGTCTTCCCCAAGACCTTCTGCAGCTTCCCGAAGCTTTATATCCATCACCCTTGTGGAAATCATGTCCAGCTACCTAAAATCAGATGGAAATTCATGTTAAAAGGGACATGCTTAACGGAAAGTAACAACAAGTGAAATGGCTTTGCTGACTGCTTTTTGCCCATGACTTCACCTGCACACACCCCATCAAAGAGAGACTCCAAGGCAGAGTACAGGGCAGCAAAGGCCAAACACATGTCCACAGCTCAAGATTAGTAGCTACATAGGCATTTATTTAATCACTGGCCAGAGCAATTTTATGGAAATCGATTAACTGGAACAAATGCTACACTAATTTACATAACACAGATTTGTTTCCTTTCTTTCAAAAATGTTTTTTCAGAAATCATGTTTTCCTCATGGGTGAAATAAAGGGGATTAAAAGTACACTTGTCATGATGAGCACTGAGCAGTGTATAGAAACGCTGAAGCATCACATTGTACGCCTGAAACTGATCATCACACTGTATATTATTTATGCCTTGAGAAAGAAGAGGAAATTGCTTTTCTCTTATTCACTGTAGAAAGTTTAGAAGATAGAATGAAAATTACCCCAAATCCCACCTTAACCAAGGGTAAACACAATTGATTTTAACTTCCTTCCAATATTTTTGTTTTTGCAGATGTTTGTGTGTATGTGCATGCCTACATCTTATTAGGAAGACTGACTTCTTGATTTCCTTATATTACATCATTAAAATTCTTCATAAGTGTTATTGTAATGGCTATGTAATATTTTGATATATAGCCATTTATATAACATCATTAATGTATAGTGAGTTCTTTTGAATTTTTATTATGAAAAATCTCAGAGATACAAAAATACAGAGAATGCATAATGAACTTAACATATTGTCACTCTTGTTTCATTTTTATACCTTCTCCCCCTCCCACTCCCACAAGGTTATTTCAAAGCAAATCATCCCAATATTATTATCATTTCATCCATATAGTCCCATGGTTTCTTCCTAATTAAAAAGCCCTCTTTGTGGAAGTCAATTCAAGCTGTGTCTCTGCCTTCCACAGTTGACTTTAAAACAGTGTCTTCTACTCCATACATACTAACTCACCATTTATATGGAAAGCTGTTGGGACGCCTGGGTGGCTCAGTCAGTTAAGCGGCTGCCTTCGGCTCGGGTCATGATCCCAGTGTCCTGGGATCGAGTCCCGCATCGGGCTCCGTGCTCAGCGGGGAGCCTGCTTCTCTCTCTGCCTCTGCCTGCCACTCTGCCTGCTTGTGCTCTCTCCCTATCTCTCTGACAAATAAATAAATAAAATATTTTTTAAAAAAAGAAAGCTGTTTATTACTGGAACTTACTATGAATCCTCAGACTTCACAAGGGGCTCAAACATCAGGTTAGCCAACTAACATTTACCACTTGTACACAGCACATAATGGTAAATAATGGGAGAATTACAAAGAAAATATTTAACAGAGGAAAGGGGTTTTTGGTCTTTGCCAGAGTTGGGTCTAACATTTAGGTCTCTAATATTAATGTCAAAATGTCCATCTTCCAATTAGCCAATTCCCAAAAAGGTGAACAAAGCTTCTGGTTTTGCTTCTCAATTTGTATATAATTTGGCTTCATAAAAATATCTGGTCAACAGAATTAAGGGGAAAAACCCACATGATCATCTCAACTGATGTGGGAAAAAAGAGCTGACAAAATTCAATACCTTTACGTGATAAAAACACTAAAAAAATAGGACTAGGACTAGAAGAAAACTCAACATAATAAAGGCCACATATGACAAACCCAGAACAAACATCATCCTCAACAGTGAAAAACTGAAAGTTTTTCCTGTAAGATCAGGAACATGACAAGGGTGCCTGATTTCACCACTTCTATTCATCAGAGTATTAGAAATCCTAGTCAGAGAAATTAGGCAAGAAAAAGAAATAGAAGGCACCCAAATTGAAAAGGAAGAAGTAAAGGTATCTCTGTTTGCAGATGACATGATCTTATATGTAGAAAACTATAAAGATGCCCCCCCCAACACAAAAAACTGTTAGAACAAATAAATGAATTCAGCAAAGTTGCAGGACACAAAATGAACACATGAAAATCAGTTGTTTCTATAGACGCACAATGAACAATCTGAAAAGGAAATTAAGAAAAATGCTTCCATTTATAATAGCATCAAAAAGAATAAAATATGCAGAAATAAATTTTACCAAGGAGATTAAAGACTTGTACACTGAAAACTAAAATGTTGCTGCAAAAAAATTAAAGAAGATATCAAAAAATGAAAAGAGATCTCATGTTCATGGACTGAAAGGGTTATTGCTATGATTTCCCCAAAGCAATGTACAGTTTCAATGCAACCGTATCAAACTCCTTGATCCCACAGTGTCCTGATGTTCTATGAAACTGTGGTGGGGGCAGGGGGATGGGGACATAGTACCGGGGCATTTATATGGAAATAAAGAGGGAGCAAAGAAGGAAAAGCAGGAAAATGTAAGAAGCAAGGAGAGTCAAAAGAGTAAGGATTGGTTAAGAGTGATCAACTATTTCCCTGAGTACCATCCTTAAGGCTGCTGCTGAACTAGAAAGTCCAAGCGCAAGAGCCTTCTGCTTGAACTACAACAATTGAAAGGAACTATCGAGCATGTAGTGTATCATCTGAATTACCTCATTTAATCCCCAGGAATCTTTAATATTCACATTTTGGGACTGAGAGCATATATTAAAAAAGTATATTAACTGGCTCAAAGTAGCAAAGCAGACACACCAACCTGAATATTCATGTTGACTGCATATCTAGCAAGGGCAGGCGCTTTTGTGGCCTGGGACACAGTGCGGATGAGACTGACATCTGCCTCTTGCAGGTGCTGATCCAGTGAAGGGGAAAGTCCTGAGCTGTCCTCAGAGGGGCTTCAGGGAAGCTAGGAAATCTAAAGGACATGCATCCCCACTGAAATGACTCTGTCTGTCAAACAGCCCTGTGCAGCAACATGCCTGCACCCAGAGGCCAGCAGCCCCAGGAGACCACCCACTGGGTTTGCCAGAGTATCTCAGTTCAGGGGGAAGGGGCTTGAGGCAGTCATTCTATATCTATTATCACCCTTGAGAAGTCATGATCTTGCAGGTCCATGTGGGAGAGCGTGTGCACAAGCCCCAGGGGTTGGGGTATAGAAGGGCCGTGCGTCCCATCTCAAGTGCGGAGTAGATCTAGATGCTCACACTTGCTTCCACCTGGTGTGAATGATGTGGCCATGATGAAGTCGTATAGGGCAGCAGGTTCAGGAGCAGGTAGGAGAAGGGGAGGCCCAAGAGAATGACCCAGTCTTCACCTTGCTGTAGGGGCCCGGTGGGGCCAGATGCAGAGAGCACCAGCGGATGCCAAGGCTGCTAATGGACTCATACACGGAGGCAAATGTCACCCCACAGATGAAGGGATCACATGGGAATCAGGCTCAGCTTACGTGGGAAATTCTAGAACTTGCTCATATTTTCTGTTCCAAACGTCTTCATACCAAGAAGAGTGCAATATGGTGCAGAGGAAAAGGGTAAAGCCTGGGACATCAGGCAGTCCTGGGGTTGAAGCCTCACCCCACCATACACCAGTGCTGAGCCTCGGTTTCCCCATATATAAAATGGGGATTAAAAAAACTTTAATTAAATGGACTGCGAACACAGCACACACAAGCACTTGCTGAGAACAGCTTGTTCCTCACTGTGTGCTAATGTGTGTCTCTGCATAAACATAAACAAAAGCACGCACAACCAGCACATCCTGGTAGCAGGGGAGTTTGATTCTATCTCATGAAGACAGTTTCCTCTGCAAGAGACTCACGTTAGAGACAATGTTACAAAGATCAAGACATCTGGATTCCCAGAGGATCCCTGTGTTTCCCAATGTCCTGCAGCCTGAAGGACCTTGTCCAGCAAGGTGAACCAAACCACTGCCAGGTAACTGGTGAGAACAGACTCCAGGCCACAGAGGAATGTCTGTCCCCTAAGACCATGAAGTGTGCACATGGAGGACCTTCCTCTTCACTCAGACACCCCAGGGAGTAATACTCCACAGCTGTTACCATGGAATGTCTTCTCTACTGGGCCCAAGGACTTGCCCTTCTAAACACAAGGTCTTCCACTCCTAGTAAAATTCAAGGAGGACACGCCTGAAGAAAGAAAACCATAAGGAGAAAGGCAATCTGGCAAACACCCGATAACTCCTTTTGCTTGAACTCAAAGTTCACCTCAGGCCACTTCAATGCCCCCTCTACCAGCTTTCTACCAGCTTTCTGCCCTCTAGCCCCCAACCCCTGTTGTTCTGACAGCTGTAGTCCAAGGAAAGGAAAACTTATTCTTCAAACCTAGACGTGAGGGGACCTCTTCAGGGGTTCTCACTGACTTAAAAGGGGACTGAGTCTCCAACCCCCTCTGTAGTTCAGAGCATTCATCAGTGTGATCTGGGCACCTACAGAATTCAGGGGAGTCCTGTGTCTAATGAAGGCTCCTTGGGGGGGAGCTTCCCCACTCCCTCTCTCTGAACCCTATCTGTAACCACAGGCTTCTTCCCAGCTTATGGCAAAATTTCATCATTAGTTGCAGCTTATATTGAAAAATTCTATAAAACTTCATTCACATGAAGAATGAAAATAGTTTTAATATTTTATAAGTTTCTAATCCATTGTATTTACCTACACAAGGCAAAGAAAAATATCTGTAAACTGACTGCACAACCTGAGCACATAATTAGGTACAAAAGCCTTAGTGTTCATCCCGACAGACCTACCAATCCCACCACACCCTCCAGGCCATGTTCAGATCCCTGTGGTATTCTTTCTCAGCCCTGGTACCTTCTTTCACAACGCCCACCAATGCTGTCAACAAGACTTGTTCATAAGATGTCTGCCTAACACTCCCCTCCCTTTCAAGATGGCGAGCTTGGTAGGGTGAGCTCTGTGCCAGTTACCTCCGTTGCTCTCCTACCAGCACCTAGGACAGTGCCTGGAGCAAGGAACTGAACACAACACAGGAGCAAGACAGCTGACAGAATGAGAGAGGTTTCTGAAGATGACTGACAGATGTACCAAGAGAATGAAAAGCAGTAAATCATCCAGTTCCAGAAACGGATCTATTTTTACAATCTGATTTAAGATTAGGGAAATCCTCCAGGAAATTGATACCTGACTTTGTAAAAAATAAATAGTCCTTATCATGACCCTTCTCCATGGAAATTGAGGGAGGACTGAAGGAAACTATATTTTCTTTACAAAGCAGCACAACCTTGAAAAGGTTAAAAACAGAGGCAGATTTGGCCCAAGTGATGGTATTTCAGTGAAGCCAAATCTATGTGTGCTTCTTTTGTGCTTTTTCCAGTGCCTACAGCTACTTGGTACAGTCACCAGTCCTGGAGAAAGCTGACTCTACCTTTTCCTGTGTGGCTATACCTGAGATTCTCAGGATGAGTGATGACAATTACAATTTACTTTTACGAAAATTAAAAGCCAATGATCACAGATCCACAAATGTAGTTTATGTTGTTTAAAAAAAAATCAAGGGCGCCTAAGTGACTCAGTTGGTTAAGTGTCTGCCTTCACCTCAGGTCACGGTCTTAGGGTCCTGGGATCAAGTCCCACGTTGGGTTCTCTGCTCAGTGGGAGTCTGCTTCTTCCTCTCACTCTTCCTCTGTGCTCTCCACCCCCTCCAATAAATAAATAAAATTAAAAAAAAATAAAAGCAAATCAAAATGAATCTGAATACCAATGTTCATGTACCAAATCATCTGAAAATCTTAGAACCATTCCCAAATATCTTGAAAGTGTCCCCAAATGCCTTGAAAGTGTCACCTGATCACTGGGGTCTTTTGCTTTTCAGTGTCCTGCAAATGGGAAAACACTGACAGAGAATACAGGGTCTCAGAGCTAGTGTTTCTTCCTAGATTATGCAAAAACTGATAAATGTAAAATTTGACAGCAGTTGAAGATTTCAATACCCTACTCTCAACAACTGATAGAACTAAGCAGAGTATCAACAAGGATATAAAAGATTTGAAGAACAACATTAACCAACTAGATCTAACAGAAATCTATAGAACACTCCACCCGACAGAACAAATAGCCTCCTCAAGTGCACATGAGAGATTCTACAGAATAGACCACAAGTAGGCCATAAAACAAGCCCAGATAGATTTAAAAGGCTTGAAATTACAGAAAGTATGTTTTCTGACAACCGTGGAATGAAATTAGAAATAAATAAGAGAAGGAGATTTGGAAAAGTTACAAATATGTGGAAATTAAATAACATGCTCCTAAATAACCAATGAAATGGCTGTATTAACATCAGAAAAACAAACAAACAGATTTTAAGAGAAAACTGTTACCAGAGATAAATAGAGTCTTTTTGTAATGATGAATTGGTAAACCCATCAGGAAGATAGAACAGTTATAAACAGGCATGTACCTAAAACCAGAACCTCAATATACATGAAGCAAAAATTGATAAAATGGAGAGAAACAATTCAATAATAATTGTGGCAACTTCAATAATCGGGGGCCTCACTTTCAAAAATGAATAGAACAAAAGGTAGAAACTCAACAGTGATGTAAAGGGCTTGAGCAAGTGTATAAATCAATTACAATATATCATGTATGTATCACTCCATTCAACAACAAAATACATAGTTGCTTTCCCTGCATATAGAACATTACCCATGATACCATATGGTAGGCCATAAAACAAGACTCGATAAATTTAAAATGAATTAATTCAAATAAAATGCACTCTTCAACCATGGAACTTACTTCAGTGGAAGTAAGTTAAAAATCAAAAGTAGAAAGAATTGGGGGAAATTTACAACTATGCACAAATTATACAATGCACTGCTAAATAACAAATCAAGTCAAAGAAGGAATAGCAAGCTATAACATACTTTGAGATGAATAAAAACAAAAACATGACCTACCAAGACATGTGAGATACAACTAAAACATCAACCTAAAACAACTTATACCTATAAACACCTACATAAAAAAGATCTTAAATCAATATCATCCCTTTCCACTGTATGAAATTAGAAAAAGAGAAAACTAAACTGAAAGAAAACAGAAGAAAGAACATAATAAATATTAGAGCAAAAATTAATCAAAGATAGAATAGGAAAACATTTTGAAAATCAATGAAACAAAAGTTGATTCTTTAAAGAGATCAACAAAGTTGACAGACCTTCAGCTAAACTTAATAAAAGGAGAGAAGATTCAAATTATTATTATTATTTTTTAAAGATTTTATTTATTTGACAGAGACAGCGAGAGAGGAAACACAAGCCAGGGGAGTGGGAGAGGGAGAAGCAGACTCCCCACTGAATGGGAAGCCTGATGTGGGGCCTGATCCCAGGACCCTGAGATCATGACCTGAGCCGCTTAATGACTGAGCCACCCAGGTGCCCTGAGAAGATTCAAATTATTAAAACCAAAATGAAAGAGCATCACTATCGATCTTAGAGAAATAAAAAGGATAACGAAAGAATCTTATGAATAATTATATCCCAAAAACAGATAACTTAGATGAAAAGGACAAATACCTAGAAATACCAAAACCACTGAATTTGAATCAATAATAGAAAATCTGACTACATTTACAATAAGTAAAGGGATTGAATTAGTCACTTAAAATTTCCCACAAATAAAAGCCCAGACCCAGATATATTTACTGTTGCACTCTATCAAACATTTCCAAAAGAATTAGTAGCAAACTTTCCCTTTCCAAACTCCTCTTCAAAAACAAAAATCGGTAACAACTCCCAATTCAGTCTATGAGGCCGGTATTATCCTGAAAGCCAAACAAGACAAAGACCTCACAATAGAAGAAAACTACAGACTCATATCATTTACAAATATAAACACAAAAATTCCCAAGATAATACTAGCTAATCAAATCTAGCAAATATAAAAGTGAGATTTATGCAAAGAATGTGGGTTGGTTTACTATATGAAAATCAATTAATTTAATGCCTGATCCCTTGGCACAGAGAAAGCCTACAGCAATTGAAAAAATAAAAATAAAAACAAACCCCACCAAATCCCAAGGAAGAGAGAATCTGATTTCCAGAGTTACCACATTATTAGAGTCAAAGGTCCAGTTTTGAATCTATCCCTAAATAAAGACCCAAGGCAGATCTACTGGACAAAGACTTTAAAACAAGTATCTAAAGATGCTCAAAGAACTAAAGAAAGATGTGGAGAAAGTCAATAAAGCAATGTATGAACAAAATGGAAATGTTAATAAAGGAGAAAACCTAAAAAGAAACAAAAATAAATTCTGGAGCTGAGAAGTATAGTAACTGAAATGAAGGAGTCACTAGGATTCAGAGGCAGATTTCAGCAGGCAGAAGAAAGAATTGGAAAACTTGAAGACAGGTCAATGGAAATTATTGAGTCTGAGGAACAGAAAGAGAAAAGACTGAAGTAAAGTGAACAGAGCATTAGGGCACCACCAAGTAAACAAACCTGTGCGTTGTGGGAGTCCCAGAAGAGAGAGAAAGGAAGAAGATGAGAGAATACCTGAAGAAATACTGTCTCCAAAGTTCCCAAATTTGATGAAAGACACGAATATAAACATCCAAGGAGTCAATGAACTCCAAACAGGATGAAATATCACACTGAGATACATTATAATCAAACTACTGAAGTCTGAAGAGAAAAAGAATCATGGAAGCAGCAGGTCATCACATACAAGAGATCCTCAATAAAGCAGATTTCTCTCAGAAAGTCAGAAGGCAGTGGGCTGATCCAGTCAAAGTGCCAAAAAGAAAAATGTCAACCAAGAACATTATATGTGGCAAAGCTGCCCTTTAAAAGGGAAGGATATATTAAGATATCTCAAGATAAATAAAACATGAGTTCATTACCACTAGATCTGCCCTGTAAGAAATATTTGTCCAAGGGTGTCCAGCAGGTTGAATGGAAGGATGCTAGACAGTAATTTGAAGCCATACGAAGAAGTATCTTAGTAAAGGTAAACACATGGGTACATGGGTTTGTAACTCCACTTTTTGTTTTCTACATGACATAAGAGATGAATACCTTTTTTTTTTGGCAGATAAAGGTTTTATTGAATGATTGATCTATATAAATGCCGAGGCCACTATGTACAGACAAAAGAGAGGGAGCTTTGGTCTTCCTCCTTGGACACAGTCATGATAATTTCCCCCTTTTTGGCCTGGAGCCACTCTTCAAGGTCCTTATGTGTTTTCTTGGTCTTAGACCCAAAGGCCTCAGCCCAGTCCCAGAAATTTCTTGTGAGCCTTGTCTGATTTCAGCTTATGATGTGTTCCATGAGAATCTGCTTGTTTTTCAACATGTTACCTTCACTTTCAACTACAGGCTGTGACACATGTGGCAGTCCACCCTCCTAGATTCACAGTATCTTCTAAGCAGCCAGCACAGAATTCTCATCCTCCTCATCCAGGTAACTTTCTTGGTCATTTGAGTGCTGGCAGTAGCCTTTCACTCCCCCTGTGTCCACATGCCTGCTTTCCAGCGGGGCCAGTGTTTTCTGCTATGGACTCCAGGAATGGATAGTCACAGGCTCCCAGATGATCAGCTCATCTTTGATCGGCTTCCAGATCTGCTGGTGGGAGTTGGCACTGGCAATTACACTGGTCTCATTGAGATCCAACCAGACATTCTTTTTGCCACAATGGAGGACACAGGAGGCAAACCTCTTCCAAAGCCGAGCATAATTAGGACAGAGGCCACAGTGGTGGAAAGAAGGAACTCCAGTCTAATACAGTTTTTAAATTTATTTTTATTTTTTGAAAAGAATTAATCTACTTCTTTGTTTTTTAAATTCTTTTTAAGTAGGCTTCCACACCCAACATGGGCCTTGAACTCATGACCCTGAGATCAAAAGTTGCACACTCTACTGACTTAGTCAGCCAGGTGCCTATTTTTTTTTTTAAGGATTTTATGTATTTACTTGAGAGAGAGTGTGCATGCACAAGCAGGGGGAGAGGGGGAGAAAAGGAGAGAAATAAACTCTTCATGGAGCAGGGAGCCCAACGTGGGCTCAATCCAGGCCTTGGGATCATGACCTGAGCTGAAGGCAGACAACCGACTGAGCCACCCAGACACCCCACCCTAAAATGTTTTTTATATTTTTATTTTTTAAAGATTTTATTTATTTATTTGACACACACAGAGAGAGAGAGAGAGATTACAAGTAGGCAGAGAGGCAGGCAGAGAGAGAGGAGGAAGCAGTTTCCCTACTCAGCAGGGAGCCTGAAGTGGGGCTTGATCCCAGGACTCTGAGATCATGACCTGAGGCAAAGGCAGAGGCTTAACCCACTGAACCACCCAGGCACCCCCTAAAATGTTTTTTAAAAAGCAATTAGTAGTCTAAGAGCTCGTAATGTAGAAGCTTTGGTTTGTAATTCCTCATTTTGTTTTCTATATTATATAACAGACTGATGTATTTTTAAAAATTATTAGTTTGTGTTTTTGGACACACAATGAATAAAGATGTTATTCTGTGACATCAACAACTGAAACAAATGAAGACAGACACATAAGGGGACTGGGGTTTTGTGTGTTACTGAAGTTAAAATGGCATAAATCCAAATTACAGTGTCAAGTGTTATTCCCATGGGAACCACGAAGAATATAGCTATGGAAAATGTACAAAGGGAAAGGAGAAAGGAACTGAAGTGTTTCACTACCAAAAAATCAACTAAACACAAAAGAAGACAGTAATGCATGAAATTAGTGATAAAAAAATCTATGAGATATAGAAAAAAACAGCAAAATAACGGAAGAAAGCTTATCCTTGCCATCCTTAAAAGGAAGGCAATTCTGAAATAAGCTACAAACAATGTGGATGAACCTTGACATTTTGCTAAGTGAAATAAGTCGATCATGAAAAGACAAATGCTGTATGATTCCACTACTGAGAAGAGTCAAAATCACAGAGACAGAAAGCAGAATGGTGGTTTCTAGGGGCTGGGGAAAGCGGTAATGGAGAGTGACTGTTTAATGGGAATAGACTTTCTGTTTTGCATGATGAAAAGCATTCTGGGGATGGACAGTGGGGATGGTTGTATGACAATATAAATGTATTTAATCCCACTGACCTGCACACTTAAAAATGGTTAAGATGATAAATTTTCTGTTATGTGTATTTTATAACAAAAAATGAAAGAGTACACACCAAAACTTGTCCACCAATGTTCACAGCAGTGTTATTTCTAATAACCAAAATGCAGAAATAACCCAACGTTCATCAGTTAATGAGAAAATAAAAAATGTGGTATATACATATAATGGAATATTATACCGCCATAAAAAGGAATGAAGTGCTGATTCATGCTACAATATGGATCAACTGTGAACACTATGTCGGGTGAAAGACTATGACACAAAAGACCACAGCCTCTGTGAAATACCCAGAACAGACAAATCCCTAGAGATGGAAAGTAGATCAGTGTTTGCCTAGGGCTGGGGGGTGGGGAGCTGGGGGAAGAGAGATGGAGTGGGTAGAGACTGCTGATGGGGACAAGGTTTCTTTTGGGTTAGATGAGTATGTTCTAAAGTTAGATTATATTCATAGTTGCACACTCTATAAATACTCTAAAACCTGTTGACAGCACACTTTAAACAGGTGAAGGTTATGGTACATAAATTATATGTCAACAAAGCTCCTGGATAAAAAAAAAAAGTGTTACCAGAAATAAAAAAAAGGGTGAGATAGCTTTTTGGAACAGAAGGTGTGATACAATTTGTCTCCAGCAATCCTACACTAAAGTAAATACTAAAGGAAGAAGGATATGATCTCAGATGAAAGCTTGGAGATGTGGACAGGAACGGAGAGCAACACTCAGGTGGGGAAATTTGAGTATGGACAAGAGGGGTGGGCAGTCTGGATTTTAGCCAGAGGCCCTGTGCACAGATGGCACAAATGTGTGCCCTGGCCCTGCTCTCTCTTCACAACAAGGTTCCATTTCTTTCCAGCCCAGGCCCCTTGCAGATGCTTTTCCTCTGCTTGAACATGCTATTCCCTGTCCTCACACCCTGCTTTTTTCTTATTAACTCCTACTTATCCTCAATTCTGTTTCCTCAAGAAGACCGATGTGTCCCTTCAGGATGGCCCAGGACCTCCCACAGCACGTGCCAATTTTAATCATTATCTGTGTTTGTGTGATTCTTTGATCCAGTTCTGCTTTACAGATTTAGGCCTGTTTACATTCCCTATACATTTAATCAATTTTTCTTTTTCTTGGGAAAAAAGACGAAAATAAACTGTGATTTAACTATTGTTCTCTAGTGAGTCACACCAGGATCCGCCTGTACCTTTTTTAGAAAAATAAGTTTCACATTACTGAGGCAAATGGAATGTGTAATGCTCACAAAGTTCCTGTGAGAAATCTCTCTTCAAAGATTGTGGCAGCTCCGTGATTCATGATAGATATTAATATCCTCCAGAGCAGAGGACTTGACCACTGTGCCCACCCCCAAAGTGACAGGGCTGTCAAGGCTGGCCTCGTCACAGCCATTTCTCTGACACCTAGATGCATGTGCACAAAACCTTCTCTATCCAGCTGTCAGAAAGGAAATGGGGGTGGTGGTGGTAGTGGTGATGGTGGTGGTGGATATATCCACTTTGACATTTGGGAGAAAAGAAAACCAAGAAGTCTTATGAGCAAAGGGTTGAAACCAGAGAGCTCAGACACTGAGTCATAGTGCTTTGAGTGGAGCAAGAGGGGAGAGTAAAGGAATATACTGGGTGGTCAGTTTTGAAGTTTCCAGTATCCTGTAACTATTTATCTTATGAAATACTAAAATTAGGCTTGGCCTAGGGAAGCGAGTCATCCTGTATCAAAACTTGAAGACTAACTCAGCATTGGGAACATGCATGAGCAGGGTACTGCTGTACAACAGGTGCTCAATAAACTGCTGAATGAATGACTGACTGACTGAATGAATGAATGAATGAACGAACCAGAGGTACCTATAACACTTGCTGGATAAAAGAATCACCGCCTGATAAAAATGAGACAGCGTCAACTACCCAGTTAATTCCCAAAGCCACCTTGCACTCCACTTAGCTACACTATGTCACACTTCTTCAGCCCGAGTTCTGCTTGTCCATTGTCTTCCTTTAGACATTACTTAGGGACACCCATGCAGAGCTGAAATTCAGTGGCCTTCAGGAGTGAAGGAATATGGATGCAGAGGATGGCCCTGCTCCAGATGCCTTGACCCCATCCTCATGCTTCCCTTTGGCTATGGGCTGGGCAGGAACAGCAAGGAATTCCAGAAAGAATGGAATTCTTTCACTGGGCTGCTTCTAGCAAGGAAACAATGACTTTCTTGATGAAGTCCCAGCAGTTCATTTTCACTTTTGTTATCTTTGCCTTTGGAGACGTTATGTTTTTTTTGGGTTTTTTTGTTTTTTTTAAGATTTTATTTATTTATTTCACAGAGGGAGAGAGATCACAAGGAGGCAGAGAGGCAGGCAGAGAGAGAGAGGGGGAAGCAGGCTCCCCGCCGAGCAGGGAGCCCGATGCGGGCCTCGATCCCAGGACCCTGAGATCATGACCTGAGCCGAAAGCAGAGGCTTTAACCCACTGAGCCACCCAGGTGCCCTGGAGACGTTATGTTTTAAAAGAAGTTGCTGTGGCCAATGTCGAAAAGGTTACTGCCTGTGTTCTCCTCTAGGATTTTGATGGACTCTTGTCTCACATTGAGGTCTTTCATCCATTTAGAGCTTATCTTTGTGTATGGTGTAAGGGAATTGTCGAGTTTCATTCTTCTGTATATATACTTCATCAAGATAAGAAGCTTCTGCACAGCAAAGGAAACAGTCAACAAAACAAACAGACAACTCACTGAATGGGAAAAGATATTTGCAAATGACACTACAGATAAAGGGCTGGTATCCAAGATCTATATAGAACTTCTCAAACTCAACACCCAAAAAACAAATAAGTCAAAAAATGAATAGACACTTCTCCAAAGAAGAAATACTAATGGCTAACAGACACATGAAAAAATGTTCAACATCATCAGCCATCAGGGAAATTCAAATCAAAACCACATTGAGATATCACCTTACACCAGTGAGTATGGCAAAAATCGACAAGACAAGAAACAACAAATGTTGGAGAGGATGTGGAGAAAGGGGAACCCTCTTACACTGTTGGTGGGAATGCAAGTTGGTGCAGACACTTTGGAAAACAGTGTGGAGATTCCTCAAGAAGTTAAAAATAGAGCTACCCTATGACCCAGTAATTGCACTACTGGGTATTTACCCCAAAGATACAGATGTAGTAAAAAGAAGGGCCACATGCACTCCAATACTCATAGCAACAATGTCCACGATAGCCAAACTGTGGAAAGAGCTGAGATGCCCTTCAACAGACGAATGGATAAAGAAGATGTGGTCCATATATACAATGGAATATTACTCAGCCATCAGAAAGGATGAATACCCAACACTTGGATCAACATGGATGGAATTGGAGGGGATTATGCTAAGTGAAGTAAGTCAAACAGAGAAAGACAATTATTATACGGTTTCACTTATTTGTACAACATAAGGAACAGCATGGAGGACATTAGAAGAAAGAAGGGAAAAATGAAAGGGGGAATCAGAGGGGAAGAGAAACCATGAGAGACTATGGACTCTGGGAAACAAACTAAGGGTTTTAGAGGGGAGAAGGGTGAGGGGATGGGTTAGCCCGGTGATAGGTATTAAGGGAGGGCACGTGTTGCATGGAGCACTGGGTGTTATCCACAAACAATGAATCATGGAACACTACATCAAAAACTAGTGAGGTACTGTATGGTGACTAACATAACACAATAAAAAAATTATAAAAAAAAAGAAATGTTGAATCAATGTTTTACCCCTGAAACTAACAGAACATTGTATGTTAATTATACTGGAATTAAAAAATTTTAAAAAGGAAAAAAAAAGAAACGACAAGTTTTATTCAAATGAACTCGGTCATTCACAAGGTAAACCGCACAGTTTATAAGCATAAAAACAAGTATCTCATATTGGATTACCTATGCTAGTTTTTGAAATTTACATAATAGTTGATTTCATGGCATTCCGAATCCTCATAAATGGGCAAACTGATTAGCTGCTTATCTGGGAATGCATATGGTACAGCGTATATACGGAGACAGGCACACATGAACCTGTGTTCACACATGAAGCCTAAGCCTCCGTGAATACTCCCCAGGAAAACCTATGTCTCAGACTGTGGAATGTGCCAACTCTCACCGGAGGAACCTGCTTTTATACACCCAAAAGTGAATGTTTGCATATGAGATTTGAAGAACACTAGTTCAGACATTCTCAGGTTATTAAAGTGAAAAAAATTCTGTTAGAGACTTCTACAAAACTCTTATTTCAGAAAGAGGTGAGCATAAGAACTTCAAATTTTGCAACCCTAATGAAGACACTGTATTTGCAAGATTCTTTGGAAAACGGCATATAAATTCACTCTAATGCTGGGGATGTCTTGCCAAGACGCTGTGTCACTCAGAAGCTCTCCACCCTTGTGCAGCCGGCAGCACACACATCTGACCAATGAGACACTGGAACCCAGGGCACAGGAAGCTTTCCCAGGGCTGTGTCACGTTTAACTTCATCAGTTTACTGAGATAATAAACTCCCTGTTTTTCAGAAAGATTTTATTTATTTGAGAGAGAAATAGAGAAGGGGGGAACACATGCACGTGCATGCGTGAACATGGGGGGGGAGGGCAGGAGAGAGGGAGAAGCAGACTCCCTGCTGAGCAGAGAGCCCAATATGGAGCCTGGTCCCAGGACCCTGAGATCACGACCTGAGCTGATGTCAGACGCTTAACCAACTGAGCCACCCAGGTTCCCCAATAAACTCGCTTTTTAAATGATGCATACCAAAAATACTGACACAAAGAAAGTTCTTACAGCTTAATTTATCTAGGATGTTACATATGTGATTGGCATTTCTGCAGCACGGCAGATGCAGAGCTGAGATTTTTTTGTTTTTGTTTTTGGTAGGAAGTCATGCTCCAAGGGCTATTAATAAGGAGACATAACACCACCCCTCATCCTGGCCCACTCAAAATAGGCAGACTCAGACAGTGAGGCTGAATAATTATCAGTAAAAGACTTTTATGAAAAAAGAACAATGATGAGGAGGACTTCCATGCACAGGGCTTTACATACCACAGAGGCCTGGGTTCACAAGGAATCCTGAATTGCTGGGTTACTGTCTCTTTGTAACAGAAAAAGAGAGTGATGCCCAGCGGGGTGGACCATCTGACCCCAAGTCCATGAGCGTCCCCCACATTGCCAAGAAGTGCGCTGCCGAAGGTGCACCATCTACATCCCAAGACCGTCCAACCAGCCCAAGTGAGGCACAGATGTGACAACAGCCTGACTGACAGAGGCGGCCATACTGGGAAATCTCCATCAGGGGACCAAGACAGATGACTCGTTTATCCCGAGCAAGTGAAGGTCAGTCAGGCTCTGCTTCCTCTGCACCACTGGGACGGACCCCACTGCGCTGGGAGCCACACACAGTCAGAGGATGCGGTCGGGGCAGCAGGGCGGCTCCCACAGCCCCATCTGTCCGCTGAGGACGAGCCCCATGGTGCTGGGTCCTGAAGGAAGGGAATAATTCTAATGGTCTTTCACTCTGGCCTCTGCTACCTTCCCGCCCCCCAAAGTGTACAGACGGTGCCACGGGGATCCACGTTTCAGGTGTGGGGCACAAAGAGTAAAATGTTCCCAGTCCTCTTCCCCTCCCCCTTCCTCTCATTCCCCCACCACTTCCGCTCCCTGCTCCCCCTCTCTCAACATATGCACGTGCCACAAAGAAAAACAGTTCGCGCAAGACGAGATAAATTAATGTCTGTAATGAAGGAGGTCATAAACATACTAGAAAACATGACAAGAGATGCTGAAGGTCTATTCTTTTGCCCCGGGGATGGCAGTTGGGGGCATCCCCACCCCCCGCGTCTCTCTGTGCTCAGAAGCCCACCTGGACTCGGGCCTGAGGCGCTGCTCACAGGAAGCCCCTCTCTGGGTGCTGAGTAAGCCTCTTGCACTTTCATCCTGCTGGAAACCGGCAGAGGCAGGAGAGAGGGGCCTTCCGGGTCCCATCCCCCACGTCCCATGGGACACCACTGAGGTGCTGATCCAGAGCTGAGGGCCCTTGGGACACCACTGGGTGCTGATCCAGAGCCCTCTTCCTCGTCTCCCCAAGCAGCCTCATGGGGCCTGGCAGTACCGCCCCCCCGCCCCCCCAGCCACGAGAAGAGGGGCCTCTGCCAACCACAGCCACTCCTGAGGGCCTGCGGGCCCCCCGGGGCTGGGGTGAAACACACAGCAGTAAAGGCTAAGAAACACAGGCACTGCAAGTGGGGAAGGCTGGGGTGGGGGTGGCCTGGCACTTCTGGAAGCTGGTCCGGAGCCGGCACCTGGTCCCTCTAAGTAGAGTCACTGCCAAATGGCTGAGAAATAACGAACCCGGGCCTTGTTTCGCTGGGCTCACCACAGGGGCGGGCAGAGGGCAGCAACGGGATAAGGCCGCCTTTTCCATCTGGATAGGGGCTGATCCCAGAAAGAAATAAGATCCGGTGCTGAGAAAAATCCCCAGTGGATTCTGTGCCCGACACAGCCAAGTCCTATGCCTCCCTCTCGTTCCAGCCCCCGGAACACACAGCATGGCCTGCCTTCCTTGAAGTGTGCCTGCCACCTGCGGAGCGAGGGGTCACTGCTGGGGACACCTTCGTCTCTGCCACCAAACACGTGCTCCTTAGCTTTGCTTTCTTGTTCTTTGTTCTTAAACACCTATCACGTTATCCTGGGTCCGTGATAGGTTTTGTGGTCTGCTTTCCTGGGACCTTCTAAATGCTTGTGTTAGTGGGGCCCCAGCTCACCCCACTCCCTGAGGCAGTGACAGGATCCCCAGCAACCCCTGCTAGGGGCCACACCTGGGAGGGGCACAGACCATACCACTGGAGAAAGCACCAGTTGCAGCCTGCTTGGCAAGGCTGCCCGGCCTCTCCCCAGCACAATGCCACCCTCCCTGGCAATGTCCTCTCTGATATCTGCAGCTGAGCCACTTAGGAGTGACAGACCACGGCAACCCAGCTTCACGACGCCACCTGCCTCAAGTTTGTCCAGTGTCTCAAGGCTGCTTAACCAGGACAGTCACCAGTTTCCAGGCAACGTCTGGAGGGTTGGCAGAAGGCTCTAGATGACAAGTATGATTCTGTATGATCACTGAAACCAAGGAGCAGGCAGGCAGCAGGAGGTGGGGGTGACTTCTGAAGATCGTTCTAAGAAAGTTCTAGCTTGCTTCTCTGTCTTCCAAAATGCATCTATAGAAAGTTCTAGTCAGACGGTTCACGATCTCAACAATAAAGCACGAGCTGTGTATGTATGTGATGGTGACAAAAGAAAACGGTGAATTTAGAGACCTTGGGAAATGATCGCCAAGAGCTTTGAAGATTTTTATATATACTTGCCTTTGCGTGCTTTAGAGGCTGAAGGCCTCCTGCTTCCTGGCTGGCAGGAGTCAGCTGCTAAGGGTTCAGCCTCCTCCCAGAACAGGCTGGCAGGGTCCCCTGTATCCTGAAGGTGGTTCCGGGGCCCATGTGGTAGAGTGAACTACTGAAGGATCAGGGATGGCCTCAGGGCTCATGTCTCTGAGGTCTCAGCGAGCAGCCCTCCCCCAGAGGCATGAGCTGGTCAAACCCAGCAAGACCCAGGCAGCAACACTCTCCTGCCCATGGCTGGCCTCTGCCAGCCACACTGAGCTCCAAGTCCACCCCGCTGCCTCCTGCTATGGCCTGCCCCATCTTGGGGTCACAGTGCTGGATGTCCCTGAGCCCAAGAGGTACACTGAGGAGCAGGAGGGGAAGATGGGCTCCAGGCGGCTCGCACAGGCCCTCCTCTGTACCACCTCCCAGCGTACGCTCCGTGGCACAGTTTGGATTATCTTAAACCTCTGCTCAATTTCAAGAAAAATGTTCAGGAGTTTCCTTTCTTTGATGCTTCCTTTGCCCTTCTTTGCATTGCCCAAGCCATATATCCCTTGGGGCACAGGAGAACCAAACCAAAAGGCCAATAACACCCCTGGCGCACTGCTATTAGAATGGAATCTATAAACCCCAAGAGGAAATCTTTCCTGCAAGGACACCAAAGGTCTTTGTGTCAGGGCCCTGGGCTCATTTTATCACAGGGAAGAGACTAAAGCAGGTCCCAGGTCAGATGGCTTATACCTTCTCTCACTGAATGCTCACAAACCTCTCTGAATTAAACAGAATATCTCATCTCCTTTTTGCAGGTGAGAAAAGAGGATCAGAGAAGTTAAGCAACCCATCCAAGATCACTGAGCCAGGAAGTGGAAAATTTGATCCTCAAATCAAAGCCTGTACCTCACCCAGATGTGAGCTCTTTCCCATGGGAGCAGCTGCCTCCTAAGAAGTGCAGGCTGAGAGTTCGAGTGACAGTCAAGCTAGCTCCTCTCTGGGCTGGCGATCTGTGCATCAATAGCCCTCAACATCTTTTCTGACCCAGTAACGGCACTTGTGGGAATCTGCCCTCCACAGATCATCAAGTACCCCGGGAACAGGGCATCACAGCACCCTTGGAACATTCCAGAGGCTCATCAGTGGGAGACTGGCTATGGTGCTGGGAGTCTGCCATATGAGGGAATGCTAGGTAATCCCCCCAAATCATGTTACATCAGAATATTGATTGCACAGGGTAATGCACACGGCCCACTGCAGCAGGGGAAACGTGGCCCAGAGCAGTGCTTCCACAAGTGGCTCTGCAGACCCACCATCCGCAGGCCTCCTAGGACAGATTCTGCTTGAGTAAGCCTGGGCTGGGGCCTGATAGTCTTGTATTTCTACCAAGTCCCTGGGGGGATGCCACGGATGCTGTCCATGGGCCCTCCCTGGATGAGCACTGTGCTATAAAAGAGTGCATGCAGCAAAACCCATTATTTTTTTGAAAGTCTCTGGGTGCACAAGAGGAATACAGGCAGCCCCACAAAGAGATGTGACCTGCAGTTATTTCTGGGTCATGTAATTGTAGGTATTTTAAGCTCTCCTTTTGTGATTTTCTAGGTTTTGCAATTTTTCTGATTGAAACTGTATTTCGTTCATAATTAGGAGAAGCTCCAATAGTTTCTTTTGAAGACAAGGCAGGGGCTGTTAGGAGACCAGGACTTGGGGGTCTTCCCTCCCTGAGTCTGCGTCTCCTGACCTGGCAGCCCGAGGAGGGGCTAGAGCCGGGGCAGCTCTGGAGTGCAAGTTCCCGCCCAGGGCCGGGCACACCACGAGCTCTCATCCACCACAACCAAGAGCTCGTTTGTGAGACGCCGTGCCTGTCATTTCCAAGGTATTTTCCCACTTGTTCCCTGTGTCTCCACATCATTTCTGTGTCCTAGCTGGAGGAGAAAGTACCACTGCAGAGCCTGGAGAGCCCCACACAGCAAGGAAGGCAAGCCTCTTGGCCACGACTGCCAGGCACATCCACACAGGCTGGCCCACAGCGAGCTTCTGTCACAGGACGCAGCTTCCCTTCTGGTCCCACTGCATCTCCCATCCCTCTGGTGGGCCCCTCCCACTGTGCTCTGCCCCCCTGAACTGCCCTGGAACAGGGATGCAGACCTGGGTCCCCGAGGGCCTACAGCCTCTCCATCCCTCAGAAGAGCCCGCACGCACTCGTGGGACTTTAAAGATATCACAGTGTGGTTTTCCTCAAGTACTGTTTTGAACATTTGGGCTGTTTAAACACCAACAGAAAAGATAAGTTCACTAACAAATCCTTTTCAGCCACAAAAGCAGTCAAACCAAACAATTAAAGGCCCCAAAGCTCAATAGAGCATTTAAATTACTTAGAGTAGCATTTACGAGGGTCAGAAATGAGTTAGGTAACTCCCAAATCCCCCCTTGCAATGTGTTGTCCAGAGTTAGCCTTTACAAAGTGACGTTTGTGTCTGTTACTTGCTTACTATCCCAAAGTGACGTTATAAAGAAACCAACAGCCCTCATGAATTACGCTGATTTTAACCAAAACCAGAACCAAGAACCAAAAAGCACCACCACCACTCCAGAAAGAGCAGCTGTGGATTGTGTTGCCACACTGGCCATTTTTTCACGGTTCCTTCCAGTTGAACACAACTCTGTGGAAGCCACAAAATGACACACAAGGGGAGGACCCTAGCTGAGAACAGGGAGGCATTCTGCCCAGGCTGCTAGCAGACGTCACTCTGCCTCGGGCCACATGGGTCCGACCTGGTCCATCCTCCCAGCTCCCAGGCACGCAAAGAAAATCCCTCTGCTCTGTTGAGGAAGGTCCCTGCTCTCTCTGACCCAGGGCAGAGGGGAGGGCCCCAGCCAGGAGGGCCAGTGCAGGAAGGAACGGAGCAAGCCCGGAGAGTGAGTCATGCCATCAGCCGGAAGGCACGGGGGCGACCTTGCTGAAGGACCCTCCGGCCGAAGACATAATGATTCCACGTGGAGCATCAAGAGTCGTGGGAAACAACACACGGTAAAGGATTAAGAGAATGGGCTTTGCCTGTGCTGATGGAAGTATCTGCATTTATTTTTTAAAAATTTAAAAATAAACATGACAGGAACGAGACAGCCAAGGAAATGATACATTTGCCCCTGGGAGGCTTGCGCTTTGGAGATCTGGTTACATGGCGGCTGCAGCGGTCAAGGATTGGCCCTCATGGGCAAGTGTGACACCTTTGGTCACCACAAAAATGTGGCCTGCTGGCCCGTTCACTTGTCTCTGGGTCAATTCTCAGATTTTCCATCAGCCAGCTTGATCCTGGGTTAAGCCATGAGCCCCCAAACTAGCTTCCTGTTTTTAAAACCAAAAGCCTGACGGCTCTAGCGATCGCTCTGAACTGGAGAACATTCAGGTTTGGAGTTTAGATGTGAAGATTTGAGGAAAGTGTAAAATCACTGAAAACAAATTCTAGGTCTGGACACGTTTGCCTTTGTTTTTTTGAACTGTGTAAGGACATAGATAATCTTATTTTAATGCCTTTATAGGTCTAAAATCGCTTTGCTGATTCAGCTATTAAAATGGTATTCACTTAGTTTTTAAGTTAACTTAGAAGAAAACAGTTGGTTTAGACAATCGGTACAAATGCACTGCAGCGCGTAAATCTGTTAAATTACTTTTCACAGTTTTCCCATTCTGTTACAAGCTGCTGACGTTCCTTACTGAACGCAGCGTTGGCCCTGAGACCAAGCTCAGTAAGGGCCAAGCCACGTGGGATGCGGCTTTGTGTCCCCAGCACCGAGGGCTGTGTCAGAGCCCAATATGTGGTTACTGACTTACATGAAGGTCTTGGAAGCCTCATTTTTAAAGTGACCACAGACCACAGTTTCTGCTTTTTGTGCTACTTTATTTTTATCATCACAAAGAGAGGTAAGGTAGAATGGCAACATGGGCCACGCCTGCGGCTGCTCTCCCATGCTTTGCCCTTGGCACACATCGGGAACCAAGCACAGCACCATTCTCTGAATGGCTCCCTACACAGGACTCCGGGAAGCTGCTGCCAGTTGCTTGGGGCAGCAACACTGTTGGCAGAAACGGCGACGCATCTATAGAATGCTTCTAGCCTTGGCTCGGCCATGAACTAGCTACTAAAGGGCTGAATGACTTGGAATGAATCATTTCCCTCTCTGGGGCTCAGTCTCCATTACAATAGGAGAGGCCTGGATTCGTATCTGATCTTGGAAGAGTCCATTAAGTTACTTCTGAAAAATAAAGGTCTGTAAAATTGGCACATGTTTCTTTTTCTGCAAAGATGTGTGAGTCATCCAACATATAAAACATGTTTGAGCTGAGGACAATATATAGTGAAAATACTTCTTGTTTTCTTTTTTTAAAAAAGATTTTACTTATTCGTCAGAGAGAGAGGGAGAGCATGAGCAAGGGGAACGGCAGAGGCAGAGGGAGAAGCAGACTCTCTGCTGAGCCAGGAGCTCCATGCAGGGCTTGATCCCAGGACCCTGAGATGCATGACCTGAGCCAAAGGCAGGTGCTTAACCGACTGAGCCACCCAGGTGCCCCCAAAATACATTTTCTACATCGAGTTCTCAAAGTACTCCTTGGTTGTGATCCAGAAACGGAAGTACAATGGTAATGCCACCCTCCCGTCTGACCTCATCCCTGTTACTTCTCGCCTGCTCCCCAACAAAGCCACAGGCAGCCATGCCCGCGACGCAGCATACCTGCAGGGATTTCCTGCTCTTCACCTCCCACACTCACCAGCAGCTTCCACCACCACCCCTGGGAAACCTTTGTGCTTGTCGGGCACCCTGAGTCCTTCCTGGGAGCCCCTGGCCGGTCACCACATTCTTTCTTATACATCTCTGCTCCTGGACCTTGTGCTCCTTAAAGGCAGCAATGAGCTCTTTTCATCTCTGTAGCCTTCATACCTACACACAGCAGGTGCTTCATAAATGTGTTCTCAATGAGTGAGCCTCACCACCGATGCAGCTAAAATCCAAGGGTAGCATGCATTAGGTAACAAATCCATAATCACTTTTAAGGTCTTTCACTTTGTTAACTTTCCTTGAAATGTCTAAGAAAAAAAATATTCTCAAAGAGTTGGTTTTATTTCAGCCATTTGGTAAGATTCCCTGACAAAGTGCTCCTGTGTGATTCAGATGTGGGGGCTGGCCGGGTTTGACATAAATATCTTCCTATGCTGTAATCTAGAGACACCACACTTGGAGAGTAAGGACACGGAACTTACATTTGGCTAGTTACGGGAAGATATCTAATGTTCCAAATTATTCCAGCCTCTCTGGATTTTGAAGACCTTTAAAAAGCAGCCAAATCCCCATTTTCTGAAACATTTCCATGGGATTTGGGTATAAATACATAGAGGCCCCGCAACATTTAGCAATTAATGACTTTTGCAGTCTCATGGGTCATAGCTGGCTCCTTCAATTAGACTGTGAATTCATTGAGGACAACCAATAAATCTGGTTATTTCTTTTTATCCCAAGGTGCCAAGTGTGCAGCAGGTGCTTAATAAATGCACAGTGATGAACACAGTGCAACATATAAACCATGTTCTCCTCCTATCGGCCAGGGTCATTTGCAGACATAGGACTAAGCACGGTACTCGAGTCATGCAGGGAGAACGGCGTGCATTCTTTACTTGGCTGATGCACAGGAAAGTGACCACAGAGAGGCAGGTGCATCGATCTGGCAAGACCTTGTGAACACGTGAGAACACTGGGGATTTCTTAGATTCCACCTTCTGGTGAGCCAAAGCCTGAGGGTGATGGCAGCTCCCCACGTGCCAAGAATTGCTGTAAATATTTCATATACGTTTACTCTTTAAATGTTGGCTGAACTGAGTACTACGAGACTCTAGTTCACGCCAGGCAGCTCTGAGTTGTTAATCAGGGAGAGAGTCACCCGCTGGCAGTGGGCGAAGCAGGAAGCAGCAGCCCAGGCACAAGGCGGAGGTGGAGTCCTGAGGTCCCTGCCCCCGTGAGCCCACGGACCACAGGGCTGCTGTTTCTGAGCATGCCTCTGGGTGCCTGTTCCTAAGGCAAAACAGGATTTCCAGGTCTCTGGCAGCAGATCTGGTGGCCGCACAGCTTGGAAGTTCACTTCAGTCCCTACCTAGTTTCTCTCCAACGGCAAGCGCGTCACAGCAAGAAGCGACCCAGAATGCCTGATAGTCACATTGGGCTCTGAGAGAGGACAGAGGTGCTGGGGAGCCCCCTCCCCGGAGCTCTCTCGGGGAGCTGCATCAGCTAACCTTGTGGCCAAACCTGACCCCCCCCCAACCGCTGTCCAAGGGAGGGACCCACCTGGCCCTACTGACCGCCCCCGGGAACAGTGGCCTCAGTGTCGCCTGGGAGCTGGTGAGTGGTGCAGACACTCAGGCCCCGCCCAGACCTTTGGACACAGAATCCCCACTGGAACAAGATCCCCCTGAGATTCCTCTGCATGTCCAAGTTTGAGAACCACTGTTTTAGGGCAGTTGTTCCCAACCTGATTGCACGTCAGAATCACCTGGAGAAGTTTTATTTTATTTTATTATTATTATTATTATTTGCCCCAGGGGTACAGGTCTGTGAATCATCAGGCTTACACCTTTCACAGCATTCACCAAGCACAAACCCTCCCCAATGTCCATAACCCATCCACCCTATCCCTACTCTTCCACCCCCCAGTAACCCTCAGTTTGTTTTGTGAGATTAGGGGTCTCTTATGGTTTGTCTCCTTCCCCATCCCATCTTGTTTCATTATTTTTTCCTCCCTACCCCCACGACCCCTCGCCCTGACCCTCAAGTTCCTCATATCAGAGAGATCATATGATAATTGTCTTTCTCTGATTGACTTACTTCGTTCAGCATAATACCCTTTAGTTCACCTGGAGAGGGTTTTAAAACTCCTGATACTCAGGTCATGCATGCCCCAGCCCAACTGCTGGTCGTGGGACCCAAGTGTCAGTATTAGTGGTTTCGGCTCTAGCCAGGATAGAAAACCACTATCCCACAGGTGTGTCAAGACCTGTGAGTCCGGGGCACCTGGGTGGCTCAGTGGGTTAAAGCCTCTGCCTTTGGCTCAGGTCATGATCCCAGGGTCCTGGGATCGAGCCTTGCAGCAGGTTCCCTGCTCACTGGGGAGCCTGCTTCCTCCTCTCTCTCTGCCTGCCTCTCTGCCTACTTGTGCTCTCTCTCTCTCTATGTCAGGTGAGTGAATAAAATCTTAAAAAAAAAAAAAAGGCCTGTGAGTGCGGCACTCACGTCATTAGGTGAGCCTGCAGGTGAGACATACAAGCCATGTGTAAGGACATGGTGCTCACCCACAGGGCTAAGGAGTGGCCGCAAGGCTGGTGCCTACACCATCCAGGCAATGTCAGTGTCCATGACCTCGTGGTGGGAGCTGGGCACACAGCATCATTGGCTGGGGGAGGAGGGCTCTTCACAGTGATCCAGCCCCCTTCTGAGACCCCACTTACAATATAGGCTTAGGGTAGCCTAGAGAGATCTACCCGTGGCCAGGCTGCACTCAGAAGGGCTGGAAAACTGGACTTCTAGGGGAAGTGACAGAATGCTTTCCAGCCCCCAGGGGAGTGCCAGGGACCAGCAGGGCTGATGCATCTAAAGCACAAACTGGGGGTGAAGTGGGGAGCACACGACTCTGCATCCAATGCTGCAGCCTCCACTAACAAAAGGTTTTCCTTTAAGTCACTGAAGTTCAAACAAAGGAAAACTGAGGACCACAGCCTCTTAGGAACAGAAACCCATGCAGCAGGAGAAGGTTAAGACTGTCCAGGCTGCATGCTACTTCAAGTGGCTGGAAGGAGCAGCAACTCCATTCCTGAGCTCTGCTGAACAGGGAGGGTGCAGCAGGGGTGGAAACCGTGTGCACTCACGGACTTAGTGCTGACTCTGAATCCACCGTGACAGGAGCTACAGCAATCGCCCAGGTCAATATAGTTCCAGCCCCTGGCAAGAGTGGCTGCTGCAGGGAGAGGCACATGACTTAATTTCAGGCCAAAGAGAGAGTCAGAGCTTTTATGGAATAGTTGAAAATATTTCTTTTCTGTTGGGTCTGGGAAGATACGAGTCTAGAGAGGAAAGCAGCACCAAGACATGAAGAGAGAACAGCAAATGCACCCAGGTACTCTCTTTCGAGTCCTGGATCCAGCTGTTCCTGAAGCCAGATTAGGATTTTTGGATATGATGTTCTAGCTACATTAGCCACAAAGTCTGTCTCTGTGGTTTTCTAATGCCGGACAAGCCTTTGTGAGCCTTATGTACAAAAGAAAGTGTCCCAACCAATTCTCTGAGCAAACAGGGGCTGGATAAGCGATGTCAAACTATCTGGACCCTCTGAAGTCACAGACAAGCTTTGTTTGGCTCCACTTTTTAAGACCTGCAGGACAAGGGGGTTTGGTGTACTTTCAGGACAGCTGCACGCAGGGTAGGCTGGGACACAGATGGGATTCACTGGAGATTTGCATGGGGGCAAAGCGGGACCCCTCTGTGTCAGAGGTGCCAACGCACAGCTTAGCGGTTGGCAGAATAAGCAAACTCTACCCTCTGTGCTGTTCCCTGCCTGTGCCCATGGGGTCACGGGGACCTCACCTCTTCCCACTGGTGGAAAACGCCTGGCAAAGGATGACGGGCAAGGGCCTACAGTGACACAAACTCAGGTAGACGCAGGCAGCAAGATTCTTGGGTGAAAAGAGCCATGAGGGGTGTTCAGGAGAGTGAGGCTTACCTGTGTTCAGGGGCATCCTGAGCCCCAGGAGGAGCAGGATGGCAGAAGGACTCCTGAGCCTCAGGGGTGGTCCGGGGTAGGGCAGGTCACCAAACGCAAAGGGTGAGGGAAGCCTCAATGCCAGCCCAGAGCAACTGGACCAGAAGAGGGAGGACAGAGGTTTTGATGGGTCAGGGCGCCAAGCACCAGCAGCATTTTGCCCATCTGGATACCAAGCATCACAGGCCACCTCCCAGCACACAGGTGCTACTCCCCGGGTGCTGAGGGCTGGGAGAAATACCACACTGGCTGAGGTTAAGACTGGTGGCCATGCACCCCTGGGAGCTCAGAGCAGAAAAGAAACTGAGCTGCAGGAAAAACCAAGCTGTTTCTCAGGCACCTACCTTGGTGGCCGGAGACCTGCCCCTTGGGAGCCCAGCCTGGGGCAGAAGCAATTGCACCTGGCTCCCAGGGGCCCCATCCATGCCACTTTGGGGAGAAGGCATTTGTACAATGCTAACACAAAGTGCAACTTGCACAAAGAACCAGAAGCGATAAAATTCTACATCGAAATAGAGGGGAGCACTTGTGATGAGCACCGGGTGAAGTATGGAAGTGGTGAATCACTGTATTGTACACCTAAACTAATATTGCACTGTATGCTAACTAACTGGAATTTAAATAAAGACTTTAAAAAACCACAAAGAAAGAGGGGGAAAAGCTGGGCCTGAGTAGAACAGAAAGAGCACCAAGCTGCTGTCTGCACTGGAGTCCTGGCTGTCACTTTCCAGCCTGGCCTCAGTTTCCCGCTTCTCACCAGACCTGTCGCACAGGCTGCTGTGGAGGACGGAAGGAGGTGATGTAATGCATAAGGGAAGGATGGAGCTAATGGGAGGGATCATTGCTCACTGTTATTTTTGGCATCTCTCGGAATGCAGCACATGGGCGCCCACCCACACCACCTACACGCAAGGTCTGCTCTGGCTGTCCCGTCCCTAACTCGCTGGGATGTGGAAATAGTGCTGCCCACAGGGATGCTCTGTGGCTGGGGAGCAGCCTGCGTGGGGCAGGAGGGAGGGGTGGCCCACCCACAGGGGCAGGGTCCACCTGCAGACACAGGCCAGCAGAGGGCGTGAGGGGCCCCACGGGTTAGAAGCTGGTGCCGGGGAGCAAACACCTGCCTGCCCGCTGTCTGCTGGGGACTGAGCAGCACTGAGGAGGGCAAGTGGGGATCAGCAGCAAATTCCCTGCACGGGCCAGATGACTCAGGGGCTCGAAGAGCTCACAGAGCTAGGAGTGGGGCTCAACGCAGCCGGACAGGACATGGCAGGGGCCACGTGGAGCCACAGACCCATCACAGCCTGATGTGCTGGCCTTACACAAACAAACATGCAGGGGCTGGATGCAGGTGAAAAGGGATGTAAGATGGAGCAGAGGGGTTGACCAGAAGGCCTCTCTCTCCCACAATGACTGAAGGTCAGCTCGCCTGGCCACACCACTAGGACATCCCTGCCTCATCCCTGCCAGCCAGCCCCACTTTGGTGGGGAGAGAAAAGCAGGGATGATGCTCTGGTCCCCACCCACCCCCACCTGAAGGCACCTGAAAAATGGGAGGGTGAACTTGGGCTTTCCAGAAAGTGGTGGCCTAACCTCCAATCCCAGAAACAAGAGACTACAGGGTTGGCTTCACCTCGCAAGAAGGGGAGCAAGAGGGCATCTGGTACAGAAAGGCACAAGAGTGCGGGGAGGGGGTCTGTGTCCATGTCCATTAGGCATCTGTACTACAGAACCATCGGAAGGAAGCTGGAGCCCAAGAACAGAGGCTGCACTTCATGGAGACGATTCCGACAAGACGGTGACTGAAATCTGCGTCTGGACAGTGAATTCAGTGACTGAGTTCTCTGGCAGCCACAAGAAAGGGCTCAGGGAACACCAGGGCTGATTTAAAGGCCTCTCTTTCAACTTCACGTGAAGGAGCTGCTAACCCGTGATGTTGGCAAGAAGACCAACTGCATTTTTTTTATTATGGTAAAACACAGACCAGCATTTTTAGTTTCTCAGCAAGAATAAAAGCTAAAATCCACTGTGATGCTACTGGAAGAATGCTTACAGTTCAGAGTAAAATAATTATTATAAAAATATGACTGACAGAGTGTGATAAGAGGTAAAAAAGTTAACTCCATAAAGCTGCATCAGGAAGAAGTGAGAAGGCAGACGAAGATATAGCCATCAGAATTTCAGAGGTGGGAAACACTGGAGCCTTCCCTTGACAACTAACCATTTTTCAAGCAATGGAACTGATGCTGAGAGGTTCTATACTATAACTTGCCCCAGGACACAGTGAATTAGTGACAAAACTGAGTTCTCTTAACAAATCAAATATGATGACATCAAGTAGTCAATGTGATTCAAAATACTTTCATATATTTTTTAAAGATTTTATTTGTTTATTTATTTGAGAGAGAGAGAGAGAGCGTGCGCGTGCATGCGCACACACAAGGAGGGGGAGGGGCAGAGGGAGAAGCAGACTCCCTGCTGAGCAGGGACACCACCCCCTCCTGCAAGGCTTGCTCTATTCTAAGACCCTGGGATCATGACCTGAGCCAAAGGTAGATGCTTAACCAATTGAGCCACCCAGGCGCCCTTCAAAGTACTTTTAATAATGAAACCGTAAGCAGGTGATATCAATAAAAATGGTGGCATAAAGACCTCCAAAAAAGCAATGAGAAAAGTGAGAAAAATGTTAGAATCAACTTTGTCACAACTCTGGAAATTAACCAAAGGCTTACAGCACTCCATGGAGCATTAATCAAGAGACATGGCTGAATCTTGGTATGAAGTGAGTTTTGCATCAAGAGACATGGCTGAATCTTGGTATGAAGTGAGTTTTGCACCATTTTAACTTGCCTTCTTCCAACTCCCTGCTCTCTAGCTCCATGGTTGCCTTGAAAGCCAATAGCTTCACAATTACTCTGCAGATCAGCAGTCTGGCAGCCACTAGAGGGGGAAGAACCAAGCTAGAACTTCTTCAAAGCTCCATTCCCAGAGAACTAACCTTCTACCTCTCTTGTGGTTCCCTGGAAAATCCTAATCTGACCTAAGTCAGAGCTCCTTCAGTGTGAAATGCCTTTTCTCTCCCCTGAGGCATTTGTCAAAAACAACTAAAGGCAAATGTTTACATTAAATGACAATGGGTTAAGTACTTCAAACAGAAGACAGAGACTGACAGGATGAATTTTTAAATGACCCAAAAATATGCTGTCTAAAAGAGGCACACTTTAAATTCAAAGAAACAAATAAGCTGAAAGTGAAAGCATGGAAAAAAGATATACCATACAAACAATAACTACAACAGAACTGGGGTAGCTCTACTAGTATCAGACAAAACAGACTCCAAGACAAAATTACTAGAGACAATATGGGAAATTATACAATAATAGGATCAATTCATCAAGATTAAATGATTATATACATATATGCAGCTAATAACATAGCTCCAAAATACACAAAGCAAAACTGACAGAATTGAAGGAAGAAATAGACGATTAGGCAATAATAGTTGGAGTCTTCAATGTCCTATTTCAGTAATTATGGAACTAGACATAATATCAACAAGGAAACAGAAAACCTGAATACATGATAAAGCAGTTAGATCTAACAGATCAGAACACTCACTAACAACAGCATGCAAATTCTTCTCAAGGGCGCATGGAACATTCTCCAAGATAGGACATTTTTTAGGCCATAAAACAAGTCTCATTATATTTTAAAAGATTAAAATAATACAAAGTATGTTCTCTACCCCAAAAAATTAGAAATTAATAACTGAAGGAAATTTGGGAAATTCACAATGTCTAGAATAAATTAAATAACATACTCCTAAGCCAACAAAAGGTCAAAGAAAAAAATCATGAGACATTAGAAAATACTTTGAGATAAACAGAAACAAAAACTTATGGAATTACAGCCAAAGCAGTGCTTAAAAGGAAATTTACAGCTATAAATGCCTATATTTAAAAAGAAGGAAGATCTCAATCAATAGCCTAATAACCCACCTTAAGAAATTTAAAAAGGAGAAAACTCAATTGAATGCAATAGGAAAAAAAATAATAAAGATGAGAGAAGAAATTAATGAAATTGAGAAGAGAAAAACAATACAGAAAATCAACAAAAGCAAAAGTTGGTTCTCTGGAAAGATCAACAAAATGGACAAACCTTTAGCTAGACTGATCAAGAAAAAAGGAAAAAAGCCTCAACTTACTAAAATCAAGAATGGAAAAGGGGCCATTGCTACTGACCTTACAGAAATAAAAATGACTATAAGGAAATACTATGAACAACTGTATGCCAACAAACTAGATAACCCATATGAAATGGACACAATCTGAGAAAGACACAAACTACCAAAACTGATTCAAGGAGAAATTCAGACTTGACCTATTACAACTAAAAAGACAACTGGGAATTCTGAAACCTTCCACAAAGAAAATTCCAGGCTCAGGCTTTCCTCGTAAATTCCACTAAATGTTTAAAGAAGATTGCTAATGGATATGTACTTTCTTCTGGGAGATGGTTAAAATGTTCTGGACTCTGGTGGGATCTGTGAATTTTATCTCAATTACTTAGAAAGGGGGAAAACAAAAGCAATCTAGTACAATTGTAACAATGTAATTCCTGGATTTTTTTTTCTTATTTGATAAAGTTGAACATTATTTGGATGGTTGTGTGTGAATCACACACCCCTATATTTTTTTTTATCTTAAAAGTAGGTGACTTTCTATTTCATCTCTTCTACACTGTGAAAGCTTTTGATAAAGCTGAAAGACACGAGTCAGGTGAGGAGGAAATACATACAATATCTATGAGAAAGGGAATCTATATTTCTGATTTATAAAGAACTCTTATAAAGCAATATGGAAAATGCAAACAATTCCATTGAAAAGTGGGCAAAGAATATGTAAAAGTATTCACATGATAGGGATAGCCAGTAAGTGAATAAAAATGGCCAAGTCCACTAACCAAATGTAACAAGACTATTAGAAATTTTAAAAGTCAGATATTATTCATCATTGGTAGACTGTGAGAAATGGTACTCCCATATGCTCCTGTTAGGAGTTAAAAAATCATGTACCTTTTTTGGACAGCCATTTGGCAGTTTTATCAAAATATTAAATGTAGCATAGCAATTCCACTTCTGGAAATTCATTCTATAGAAATATTCAGAAGCATAGAGAGATAAATGAGCAAATATGTTCCCCACAGCCAGATCTATATTAAAATTTAGACATACCATAAATATTCCTTGGTATAGGAATGGTTAACAAAATTATTTAGAATACCGAGGAGTAGTTAAAAGAAATGAAGTAGATCTATTTACTGACATGGAAGTATTTATGAAATACATTGTGAAGTTTAAATAAGGATCTGTAGGAAAATATGCAAACACAGTATTTCATTTTTACAAAAAATGTGAACCCCAATATGTATGTGTATGTGTGTAAATATAACCAGTTATAGACCAAGCTGGACTCCTCAGAGTAAAAGCAGAAACCTACAGCGTCCTTCCTCACACTCTTACTAAACTCACTCTGTGGACCTGTTCCTGCCACCTCCACACATCTCAGCCAGAGCTTTTCCAGGATTTCTGAAATAGATGAATAGACCATCTATTTTTGGCATTAAGCACTTCCAGTTCCCGTCGACTGGAAGGCAGAGTCTTTTCCACAAGAAAGTATCTTTACTCCCTGGCTAATGGAGGCCCAGAGGCTCATGGGAGAAAGTGTGGGCACCTGCCTGGCCCAACACCTGGCTTGGACTTGGACAAAGGGTCCCCAAGGACAGGCCAAGCCCAGGGCTAGGGTTCTCCAGGTGGTCTGAAAACCCCCTCTCCACCCCTACTTCCACCTTCCTCCAGCAGTATTGGCCCTGATCTGAGCCTACCTCCGCTCTGCTGGCTCCAAAACTCTCTAGGAATCCCCGTGGCCAAGTCCCTCTTGGGGAGCCCTCACCATGGCCACACCCCTGGCAGGACTGCCATCAGTCCAGAGACTTTCCCAAGAACTTTCCACAACCTCTGGGCACAAAGTGCCAGGAAGGCAACTTCCCTTCCAATGGGAACATTCAGGGAAGGAAATGGGATCACTGATAATGTCCCAGAGAAATTCTCTCCACCCGAGATTCTAGGTCTTCAGCAGGCTGGAGATAGCTGGGGCCAATGTGCCCCCCTGCCACTTCACCATACTGTAGAAATAATAAGGGCTCTGTCGTACCACACAAGTGTCCTCAGTCAAGAATGCAGAAGGAAATGCTGCTTCACATTCTGTTGTGTCAAAGTACAGAAAAAAATCTGAAAAGATACACAATGGTTTATCTCTGGAAAAGGGACTATGGTTTTTTACTCTGTGTGCTTCTGTAGTGTTTGATTTTCTTTTTAATTACTCACGTAATTAAAAGATAATTAAACAAAAAAAAATGTCTCCTGGGTCTATTTTTTGACCTTCTCAGCTTTAAGCACACTGTCTTTGGCTGACGACACCCATGCCATCATCAGGGGCCTGGCCAAGGCTCTGAATCCTCATGTCCCCCTGAGCTCTCAGAGAGTCACCTGGGCACCATCCCCAGAGATTCTGATGTCGTTGGTGGGGAAGGGGCTTGGGCATCTGGATGGGTCAGAAACTCCCCCAGGGCCTCTAATGTGCAGCCAGGGTTAAGCAGTAATGGGCCTGCTCCTTTCAACAGGGCCCAAACTACTCCCAGCCATCCCTGCGCCCACCTCTCGCTCCCCCACCTGGGTCAGCACCACCTCCTCCTCAACCAGGAGAACTGGAGAGACACTGCAGAGGTAGAAGCAGCATTTGGTGAGGAGATGAATCCATGGGACCCAGAGCCAGGCATGGGAGGTTTGACATTATGCCGCAGCGTCACTCTCTACGGAATGCTTTCAACTGGACCTCAAAACATTCAAGAGTCAGGGTCTGGTAAAGCATTCCCATTGTTCTCCAGCTTTCTTCACTTATTCTGGATCATCAGCTGCCACTGTTTCATGTACATCATGCAATCCTTGTATTTGTTTTTTGATGTTTTTGTTTTGCTTTGCTTTTTTGTCTGGAGGGTCTCTTTGATTCCCCCCTACACACACACAAAATGGGATGTAAAGGCAAATTTTTGAGCTCCTCCAGACACAAAAATGTCTTTACTGGTCCTTGCACCTGATTATCAGTTTCATAGGGACCGGTGAGCTAGGCTGGAGACCATCACCCCCAGACCTTGGCAGATGTCACACCACCGTGGCTTCCAACAGTGCTGATGAGAAGTCTGCTGCCAGTTTGAGTCCGCTCCTGTTGGCAACCTGCTTTTTCTCTCCAGAAGTTGTAACACTATTTCCTCACCCTTACAATCTTGAGGTTTTGCTGGAATATATTTCCCTCAGGCCTCTCCTTTGAAAGGGAGGCTGGCCAGGGCTCTAGCTGGGTCGGTGGGACTCTCTCACAACTGCCGAAAAGAAGACAGCTTCATTCTGGGTGGAAAGGGTGTGATATCTTTTACTCCTGGACTGCACCATCTTTCCCTTTTTTACTCTCCTCAAGATCTGAAGTCACCTCAGGCTGTGCATTAATTGTTTCTCAGACGCCAACACCACCACCACCAGGACATGCTCAGTCTCTTCAGCATCCTGAAGAGAATGCTCTCAGGGTTCTGTCTTGGGGGCAAGCTCTGCCCTGGGCTACTCGGCGGTCCTTTTGGTGGCAGGCTCTTTATTTATTTATTTATTTATTTATTTATTTATTTATTTAATTTATTTATTTTAGGTTTTATTTATTTGAGAGAGAGCACTAGAGAGAGAGAGAGCAAGCATGAGTGGGGGGTAGGAGAAAAGGGAAAAAATAGGATCCCCACTGAACAGAGAGCCTGCTGTCAGGTTCGATCCCAGGACCCTGGGATCCTGACCTTAGCCAAAGGCAGACATTTAACCGACTGAGCCACCCAGGTGCCCCAGTACAGGACTCCTCTAATTCTGTTTAACTGCCTGGTGCTTGGAGCATCTCCAGAGCTCCCATGAAAGACTCATGTCTACGGTGTTGGACTATAGTGTCTTCTGCTCTGGTTTCCTTGTCAACCCAATCTGTTTTTACCTTCTAGAGATTCCTCTGCATTCCCAGTTTGCTGAGGGTATCAGGACTTCACTTCTTTTTGCCTCACTGTTTATCCTTTCATTGGGACCAGGGAGGGAAGAAACTGGATGTGCCAGTCTACCATCCCAAACCTGTAACTCCCAGAACAATAAGTTTATTAAATCAAACTTTTGAAGAGAATCACAGTGATCACACCTCATCTGAACTGTTCATTGGAGAGGCGAGGAAACAGACCCAGAGAAGCCAGTGACTTGCCCATTGTGCCCCATCAGCTGGTCGGTGAGAAGCCAGGACAAATCAAGTGTCCTGCCACACAGGCAATGCTCATAAGCCAAGACTGGGAGACTTCCAGTTCCTGGAGGTCTGTTTTTAATCAGGAAATCAGACAAGGCTTCAAACAAGGACAGGCATATGCTCCCGGCCCTGGCAGAACAGTGAAGCCTGCAGAGCTTCTTAGCTCTCTATGGCAATTTTGATGGCTGTGAGAGCAAAGGAAAACTTTCCCAAAGGAATGCTAAGACCAAGAAGGCAGGCTGGCTCAGCCTCACACTGGAGCCAACTTCAGAGGTGGTAGACCCAGGCCTATGCACAAGGCACACCCCCGCTCCCTGTCCAGGGGTCCAGCAGTGGGGACTGTTTGAGCAGCGTGCTCACCCAGCCTAGCACCCTACAATCACCAGGCTCTTGGGCCCGAGCACAGGAGCCAGAGACTCAACCTCAGAGCTTCTAGAAATCCCCGACAAACATTGCTGGACACAGGCATTTCTGGCAACAGCTCCCGGGCAGACCACAAGACAGAGACTGCTAACTGGTCCTGGGTTCCAATCAGCAGTACATGTCCTCAAACTTTGACTGAAGACATGGTGTTTCCCAAGCAGAAAGCCATCTTTTAAGCTGTAGGAGGAATACAAAGGAGCAGGAAGAGGGAAGAAGGGAGAGGAAGCCCTTGACACACCACATGTCTATGGACATGTTGCTGAGAACCACTCTGCGGGAGGAGGAGAGCTCACCAGAGGCAGATTTGGGAAGTGTTTCCAGGTTGATGAGAGCAGAGAAGCAACAGCACAAACACACCACGTAAACACAGTGCGAAGGAGAGAGAGGTGCTGGGTCCAGGGGCCACTGACCGAGTCCCCATGTGATGTGACCGGAAAGCCCCTGAAGCCACCCACAGAGGGCGAGGGGCAGGCCCTCTTCACTCAGTGCTGGTGAGTATGTGGGGGGGATGGGGCGGGGAGGGGGGTGTCAGTCCACGGGGAGAGCAGACACAGCAGGCAGAGAGATTTGGGGAAAGGAGCTCTGGGAAGGTTCCCAGCAGCCTCAACCCTAGATACCACTTCAGCCCTAGGCTCTCCTGCAAGGCCCCTGGAGTCCATGTCACGTGGATTAACAGCTACTCTTTCTCCCACCAGACCATAAGCAATTCAGAAGGCAGGCAGCAGCTCCTCAAGGTCAGTACATTCCTGCTGGCCCACTGGTTCTGGGGTTTTACAAAGGACTGTCCACCATTACAGAATTTTTCCTCAGCACCCTCTAGCTCTAGGCACCGGGCCAGGTGCCCGGGACACAAGAGTGACAACACAAGGAGGACCCGAAGATCTGGGAGCAATTATGATACAGCGTTGCAGGTGCCAGAAGAGAAAAACAGGCATCTCTGAGGCCAGGAAGGAGGGCTGCTCAGCACGGAAGAAAGCAGGACCTTGGCTGAGGATGGGCAAACGGATAGGAAATTTGTCAGACAAATACTAAGGGAACAAAACCTGTTCAAGCCACTCTACGGAGTGTGAGCACTGGACTGGGGGAGGGTAGACACTCAGCTAGAGAAATAAGCAGGGGAAAGCCAAGTGATCTAGAATATTAGGCCATGTAATATGTTTGGGTTCTATTTTGACAAGATTTTCAGCAGGAGAATGATATTTGAGGGTCAAAAAGATGCTCTTGGCTGAAAGGTTGAGTCAGGGGTGAATGAGGATGAGGGTGGCAGCATGGGGTGGAGAGGAATGGCTGATCTGAGGGCTATCTGGGAGATAGAACATACAAGACATGGACTGTAAAGTAGAGCTGGTCAAGAATAACAGGGAGCAACTCTGGGTTTGAAAATCAGACACATGGTTATGTGGTGGATCCCTCGCTGAGACAGGGGCCTCAGCAGTGGTGGGCCGAGACAAACGAGGGCACATGTTTTCAGACAAGGAAGAAATGAACAACCGACAGAGAATAATTGTTCTAAATCTATCAATTTCATACAAACACATTCCTGTAAACATTCATAGGAACACTTCCTGGGAGTGGCCAAAAAATTCCCTCAAACCCGCACCCCACGTCCATCCAGAGGGGCGGGACTGGAGCAGAGGGGCGAACACCACAATCTTTTACAGAACAGAGAAACCCAGATTGCAACCCTGGGTGTGTCCCAACAGCGGTCTGCCGATTGGCCTGAGTGACCTGGACCTGAGCCCGGGGTTGGAGACCTTTCCAGAGCTCTCAGCACAGAGGTGTTTACTTCTGGGAGAGGCGTGGGGGCCCAAACCTGTTGTCCATGACCATACAGTTCAGACACTGCTCGCCCTTCTGGTGTTATTTGTCAGTAATCGTATAGGCCATCTGACTTATCTGTGGCACACAGTTCCATGAGTCCTGACGCATGTATAAATTCACGAAGCCAACACCACATGGGGACACAAAACATTTCCATCACTCCCCCAAAAAACTCCCCCAGCCTGCTCCTTTGCACTCCCACGGTCTCCCTCCCCCGCTCCCTGGCAGCACGGATCTGTTCTCCATCACTGCAGTCCTGCCTTTTTGAGAATGTCACAAAAATGGAATCGTACAGTGTGTAACGTTTTGAGACTGGCTTTTCACTAGGCATGATGCTTTCGAGATTCATCCAAGCCAACGCAGGAATCAATAGCTGTTCCTTTCACCCTTCTGGAATTACACGCAAAAGCATGGACAGCATCGCAAATCTGTATTTGCTTCGCTCCTTTTATCACTTACATTGTCTCCACAGATGCGAGACAAATCGTCTCTGCTACAGGTGCCCCGAGAGCAGCAAAACAGATCCCTAATAACAAGTACACAGAAAATCAGTGACTTCTGCTGAAACAGATTAGTAAAACACTAATGCCCTGAAGGCTCTATTAGGTATAACTTTTTGATCATTTTTAACTCTTAAACTTAAGGATGCTCCATGTAACCCAATGAAAAGAAGAATTAACCTTTATTTTAATTCTTTACAAACCTAACTTGGGAGATACAGTTAAGCCTTAGTTACTGATCTTCCTCCCCATTCTTACAATGTAAGAGAGGAGAAGGAGCAGAGGGCACTCATGTATTGAGTGACTAATAGCAGTCCGAGCTACAACGCAACTCTGGAGGGCATGCTCTTTGGACCATTTCTTCCACAGACATTACTGAGTGCCTGCGCATGCACAGCACTCAGTGCTGGAAACAGAGAGGTGGTGCATCCCTCGGCCCTCAAGGGACAGGGTTCCTGATGGTCCCCAAACCCTAGAGCCCACGGGGAGGTTTCCTGCCGCCAGTGGACTTCCCTCCCTGCAGCTTGCTTAGGTTCAGTTTAAATCACAGTGCTGGGACACCTGGATGGCTCAGTCAGTTAAGTGTTCTGCAGCTCAGGTCATGATTTCAGGGCCCTGGGATCGAGTCCTGCATCAGGCTCTCCGCTCAGCAGGGAGTCTGCTTCTGCTTCTCCCTCTCACTCTCCTTCCCTCTCTCTTTCTCTTTCAAATAAATAAATAATAAAAATCTTTTAAAAATATATTTTAAAAAATCATGGTGCTGGGACACTGGGGTGGCTCAGTTGGTTAAGCATCTTCCTTCAGCTCAGGTCATGATCCCAGGGTCCTGGATAGAGTTCCCCATCTGGTTCTGTGCACAGCGGGGAGCCTGCTTCTCCCTCTGCCCGTCTTCTGTTCACACACTCTCTGACAAGTAAATAAATAAAAGCTTTATTTTTTAAAGGTTTTATTTATTTATTTGACAGAGAGACAGAGAGCACAAGTAAGCAGAGCAGCAGGCAGAGGGAGAGGGAGAAGCAGGCCCTCCACTGACCAGGGAGCCCGATGCGGGGCTTGATCCCAGGACCCTGGGATCATGACCTAAGCTGAAGGCAGCTGCTTAACTGACTGAGCCATCCAGGCGCCCTAAATAAAAGCTTTAAAAATCAATCAATCAATCACAGTGTTCCTCAAGCTTTCACTATCAACGAGGTGGGTCACAGAGCCCCAAAGCTTGCTGAACAATGGGGGAAGCTAATATGCGACTTAGAGTTTGTCATGTATACTCCCCACATGGTGACTTCACACATAACAGTGAAGTGTTGACTGCATTAGGGTTTAACTACTCTAAAGAGCAAGATACAAAGATTGTGGGATCAGCTGAAGGAAAACCCTCTACCTGTCACTTGCCTGGAAAGTGGAGTTTTATTGCTGGCTTTTGGGAGTTTTACTGTGTTTTTTCACACAAAAAAGAAAAAATAACAGTCAATAATCAATACTTATTAAAAGGGCCATGTGCAAGTCAACTTGGTAGGCAATATGGGGGTCTTGAAGAGATTGGAGAATTGAGTCCTTACTTCCCTAAGATTATGGGGGAAAGAAGATGGGCCCACAAGAAAAGCATCAAAACACAGCATCACGTGATGAGTGCCAACGCGAGGCTCAGATGCTAAACGTCATGAAGCTTACCAAAGGGAGGGCCAGAATGGCCAGTCAGCTCCTCCAGGATCTCCGTCAGCCAGGGCACAGCTGGAGTCCTCTTCCCGCACTGTGAGCATGCTCTGGGCCTAGGGCACACGCTCCGGCTCCAAGGGGCTTGCTGCCTCTGAGAGCCTGCCCTCCTGGGGCAGACACAGCACCTGCCCGCGGCTACCACGCAGTCTAGAGCTCAGCAGGGCCCTCCAGACCCCAGGCACCCTCCTGCTGCCTCCTCCGCCCCAGCAGCACGGCATGGAGCCTCCACGGATGTGCAGAAGGGCGACCCTATATCCCGTCACTGTGAACCATAACCCGTAACGGCCAAAGGCTGCAGAAAGGCCCCCGCTGAGTTCAGACAGCACGAGGGCAGACTGTTTTCCTACACAGGACAGCAGAAGTCTATTTCACACACTTTTTTTTTCCTTAAATAGAAGAATGCACTAACTTCTGCTGGAAAGGGTGCTTCTTTCCAAAAGGAGGAAGACAGAGAGAGGAGTCACAATCCAGGCCTGTGTGATGACGGGGCAAACCCGGTGCCGGCGCGTGGCTACCAGGCCCCCGCGCAGCCAGGACGCCCCAAACACACACTCTGCCTCACGGAACCTAAGAGGGACCATGAGGACAGAAGGGGTGGCCCGCACTGCAGGCAGAGTGGCAGCAGAGGACTTTGAACGTGCTGCCCCCGGCTGCTGCCCCACGAGCCAGGCCCTTCGGCCAGGCTCCAACCCCAGCAAACTGCAGGTGGCCACTCTGCGTCACACAGCCCATCCGCCCACCGACCAGCAACGGCCCCGGGCCCGGCCCCGGCCGCTCGGCAACTCGAAGGGTAAGACAAGGTCTCTAACCTCAAGACATTGATCCTGCTCTGCTTCACACAGCCCGTCTGCCCACCGACCAGCAACGGCCCCGGGCCCGGCCCCGGCCGCTCGGCCACGCGAAGGGTAAGACAAGGTCTCTAACCTCAAGACATTGATCCTTTCTCTCAAAGTGAAAACTATTTTGGGGGCGCCTGGGTGGCTCAGTGGGTTAAAGCCTCTACCTTTGGCTCATGTCATGATCTCAGGGTCCTGGGATCGAGCCCCACATCAGGCTCCCTGCTCGGCGGGAAGCCTGCTTTTCTGTGTCCCACGCCTCAAGCGTGTGTTCCACTCCCCCTGCTTGTGTTCCCTCTCTCTCTATGTCTCCGTCAGATAAATAAATAAAATCTTTATTAAAAAAATAAAACTATTTCATACACGCCACAGGATGACAAAAATGACAAAATGTGAGTCCGATACAACCTTGTAGCTTTGTGGGGAGGACAGATGTAAAAAGTGAAACGAGTCTCCAGGAGAAGGATAAAAGCGTCCTGAAGGCAGCCCGCGACGGGTGCCAGGTGGACGGGTGGGTGATGAGATGGCTCTCGGTCTGGAGCTGCGGGGTGGGCGCTCTGACGTGGACTGCAGCTGTGCTCCAGAGGACAGGTGCGGGTATGTCCAGGTGAAGAAACAGGGGTGAGGGTGGCAGGGCGGCCCCAGGGGGAGTGCCCGAGAGCAAAGGGCAGACACACTGGCCCCATCAGATGGGAGAAAGAAGTGAGGCTCAGGAGGATGTGAAAGAAAAGAGGCTGGAAAGCGGGGGAGGCCCAATGACAGAGCGCCTGAGGCTGGGACCCAGCTGTGGGTTTGGGAAATGCTGGCCCAACAGGAAAGTGAGGGTTGGACCGGTGCGCCTTGGTCTCCCCCGCCACCATAGTCAGGCCTCAAAACCCACGTGGCAATGACCCTTCCAGGGGTCGCAGGGAGCCGGAGACCAAAAAGAGCAGAGGTGGGACTCAGGGCCTCACTGTCAACTGTGCCCCTGGGGAGCGGGGGATGGTGGGAGGTTTAATAAAGCACAGAGGAGGGCAGGGCTCCCGGAGAACCACGCACATTCGTCCCATCCTGACAGGCACCCCAAAAATGACGCAAGGGCCCCAGCCCAATCAAGGAGAGATCAGTGCCTCCTCCCAAAACCTTGCTGGGCAGGTCAGCCACAGGAAACAGTCAGGGATGGTTTCGGTTCCCCTCTGGTGGTGCTTCCTGGACGGAGCCCAGTCTCAGAAGGAGCCTGGCACCCAGCTCCACCTCCTGTGACCCGAACAATGGATGGGGGAAGGAAGAAGGAGAACCACAGGAGGAAGACCCACGCCCCTCTCCTC
>LNAC01000393.1:780401-813395 GCA_002007465.1 Ailurus styani | reverse complement strand
GGGGGGGCGGGGGGGGCGGGGGTTAGGGCTTTAAAAATACAGGGTTTTACAGGCCCTGAGTTTCGATCTTGGCTCTGCCACTTAGAGCAAGGTGGCCTCTCTTTGCTCTCTCATCTGTGAAATGGGGCCATGCCTCCTGGCAGGGCTGCTGAGAATTCAGTGATGATGTGTTGGCTTAGGGTCTGGTCCTAGAAAGGGCTCAATAAACGGGGACCATTTTGACCATCAGGAAGCCTTGGACCCCCTGCAGCAGGGGAAAGTTGCCAGCCCTGCACAAATGGTTTTCTGGCCTTGGTTCCATGTGGCAGAGAAAGCAGTCTCCCCACCAAGGGTGTGCCCATCCCTGATACACAGGACATCTACAAAAGCATCGTCTCAGGGCTCCCTTTCTCCAGAGTTTAGGGCCCCGGAGGAAGGTGCCCTGGGAGTCCTGGGAGTCCAGCACTGGCGCCTCTGCCAGGGAGCCACAGGCGGATGTAACACCCACTGAGCTCCTTAGCCACGGTGCTTCCCTGCATATGATGCAACCACACATAAAGCCATCACATCAGACCACAGGGCCCACGCTGCACAAGGAATCCTTCCGTCTTCTCTTAAAGCCCTGAATCACAAAAGTGACACAGTCTACAGAGATTCTAGACTCAGTGGCAAGATCTTGACTAGAGTCCAGGACGGGCAAAAGTGGTGCACCTCGTCTGGGCATGCATCACCAGCGAGTGGAATCCAGCATCAGCAAGTGTGACCAACAGCTGGAGGGAAAGTTCAGTAGAACCTAGGGTCCTGCCCTCGATAGGGGTCTCCCCACTGGGCGGAAGCACCCTGAGAAGGCCAACTCCAGGGACTTACCATGGCCTGTCTCCCTAAACTCTGCAACCCTGAGTCATCCTCTGACCTATGTGTTCAGTATTTCTGGGCAACTGTCACCTCTTCACTCAGAGGACACATGCTGGTCTACAGGTCATCTCTCTAAGCCATGCCAAGAAGCCCCAAGTTTACCAGACCCGCTAAGGAAAATGTACTAACTGTCCCAGTATCCACAGCCAGCTTTACCACTATCTCCTCTGGGGAGCTCAGCATCCTGAGGTGACAAAGCCCCTCCCCTCGGGGCGCACCTCTACACACACCCCCCTGCACTGGAACCCTCGCCTGCCTCCCATACGCAGGGGAAGGGGAACCGTACTCACTCCCAGACCAGGCGCTCGCTCCCATCTGCTACGCAGGGGGTTCGGCCTCCCTCCTTGGGAAACCTAATCTCCAGGACAGCACAGAGGCAGGCGAGAGCTCCCTGAGGCTTCCTGCAAACCAGCAGAGCCAGCACCCTGAATCCGACCAGCCTAAAGGAGAAGCAGCTCCCTCCCACCCATTTCCCTGAACTGTGCATGTTAACACAAGGACAAGCATGCCAGCGAGCGCCTGGCAACGACTAGGCAGAGGGACTGGCTTTCCTGAACCCGCCCCGTGCCTGCCTCTGGGACACATTACCTTCCAGAATTCCCTGATTTGAAAACGCACTTTATTTTTCCCCTACTGACCAAAAATCTTGCCTAAGAAAAAAACAATGGAGTCTTCTTAATGATCTCTCAGTGAAGTATAAAAGAGGACATGATGCTCTGCTGTGTCCGCCTGCGGGAAGAAGCCACGTCTCAGTGGGCACCAGAACCCAGGAGGAGTTTTAAACAACTACAAACACTTAAATCAAGGAAGAACTTTGTTTTAAAGCAACAATATAGCAATGATAAAAACACATTTGTGCTTTGATTATACCCAAACTTTGAGAGTTAAGCATTCTTACATGCCTCGCACCTGAAAACTGTTCTGCAAGTTCATTCGAGTAGTAATTTTTATTTCTGACGTATCATTACATCACAAGCGCGAAACCATTCTTTCCAGCATTACACACACACACACGCACATGCACGCACACACACACGCCCTGGTGTGTGGTCTTGCACTTAGAAATGCTGCTGCTGGGGTGCCTGGGTGGCTCAGTTGGTTAAGCATCTGCCTCCAGCTCAAGTCATGATTCCAGGGTCCTGGGATCGAGCCCCGCCTCAGGCTCCCTGCTCAGTGGGGAGCCTGCTTCTCCCTCTTCCTCTGCCTGCTGTTCCCCCTGCTTGTGTGCACACTGCCTCTGTCAAATAAATAAAATCTTAAAGAAGAAAGAAAAGAAAAGAAATGCTGCTGCCGTCAGGAGTGCTGTTTTTGTGGCCCTCAGTCAAGGTGACACTCTCCAGCCCCCCCTCGCACCCAGAGTGATATCTGTGAAGCAAAGGCCACAGGCTCATGTAAGGGAGCCCAGCCAGGCTCATCAGGGCTGTGGGCGATCCTCTGAGCACCCGTTAGCTCCGTGCAGACCAGAGCCTCAAACCGGTGAGGACAAGGTAAAGTGATCCCGATACAGTTACAAAAAGTGAGAGACCACTGAGAAAAGCTGACACCGAATACATAAGTAGGCATCAAGATACCCACCTCCTTACACACGCCTCACGAGAGTTCATTTTAATCCTTTTCCTTACTTTGGGTGCACACTCTCTCATCCCTTCCTCCAGAACAATCTTTGGGGAGCCTTCCCACTGTGGTTATCATAGTTTCATAGTCATGAAAACTCATATGACACTTTTTGTCCCCGTCACTCTTGGTGATCTGCCCAATGCATGAGACATTGCAGGTGGAGCCCTTCCAGGGAGCACCGGACTTGAGTTCCAAGACCTGGTCCCTGTCCCAGATGTGCTACCTAATATGGAAATCCTCTTGGGAAATCCATATGATAGCTCCCTGCCTATTTCTTCATCTGAGGCCGAGAAGGTATTTTTCTTGTCTATTTTGAGGATCCAATGAGATACCATGCACACAAATGCCCAATCCCCTTTCATTTGGCAAAAGTCCCAAGAGTGTTTATTGACATGAGTTTCAATCAGAGAAGAAAGAGGCCACCTTTACTTCTCCCCATGGGTTCCCACAGAGCTCAAGGGAGTATATATTACAGAAGCCAGGGCCTAGCGGAATTGCTTACACCCACAGACCCCTCCATGGTCTCCCTAGACTCTCCACCTTGTAGCCAAAACCAGCCCATATTCTAGAGCCTTGGGACTCGGATCTTGGGGGCCGTCAGTCAACCCCAGGGCTAGCAGGGCCCTTCCCGTGCCTCTTTACACAATGAATACATCTGCTGGGCTAACCCCAGCCTCCATTCCCACAGAGCCCGTCTTCAAACAAGGCCTCAAAAATCAGCAACATTCTCTTCCTCCACCTGCTGCCTCACCTTCAGCACAGGTGCACAAAGCAGAGATACCAGAACATTTAACCTCATGAATATTGGACCTGGGGCTGCCTGCCCACAAGTGATCATGCAAGAACTTCATTCCAGGGACTATTTTTCAGCACAGGACGCTGTGAAAAGGGACACTGGATGGAAATGCAGGACTCCTGGCTTTAGCAGCTCTGTGGAGCCCTGAGCAGGTAACTGAATCTCTCTGACTCACCATTCCACCCACTGCATCACCGGGTGCTGTGTGGATCCAGCGTGGCAATGTCCAGGAAAGCACTTTGCAAATGATGGCATGCCATGCAAACAACAGGTGCCCTACAGAGGCGCCCTGTCCCACCTCAGGACTTGGCAAGACATCACAATTTTTTTTAAAGATTTTATTTATTTATTTGACAGAGAGAGAGAGATCACAAGTAGGCAGAGAGGCAGGCAGAGGGAGAGGGGGAAGCAGGCTCCCCGCCGAGCAGGGAGCCCGATGCGGGACTCGATCCCAGGACCCTGAGATCATGACCTGAGCCGAAGGCAGAGGCTTAACCCACTGAGCCACCCAGGCGCCCCACGACATCACAATTTTTAACAGAAAATTTTCTCTCACACTAAAATACACAGATTTTTCAAAAAAGAAAATGGCAGATTCAAGGGCCTACCACACCAAGGACTTTCCTGTCAGGGTTTACCTCTAAGCCCCATCCTTACCAGCATGACATTTTGTTCTGAATTGCCTGTAAACAAGTACTGACTGCTGTTAAGGTCCAGCCCCTGTGCTGGGCACCACAAATTGGGCAACAAACAACCACAAAAGACAAAATCTTTGTATTAATGTTCCAAGGGGAAGAGACAAGGAACAAACATATCCAAGCTGCCAGGTGGTGATGAGGGAAAGACTCGCCTTTAAATGTTTTAAAAAACAAAGCAAGGTTGGGAGGTGCTACTTTGTTTTATTTTTAAGATTTTATTTATTTCAGAGAAAGAGAGTGTGTACAAGCGGCGGGGGAGGGGGGAGAGGGAGAAGCAGGCTCCCCACTGAGCAAGGAGCCTGACGAGGGCTCGATCTCAGGACCCTGAGATCATGACCTGAGCCAAAGGCAGATGCTTAACCGACAAGCCACCCAGGAGCCCCAGGAGGTGCTATTTTAAATAAACTGATGAGGAAGGTCTTCTCTGAGAAGGTGACAGCTGAGCAGAGACTTGACTGGGGTGAGGCAGTGAGCCATGGGTGTATGTGGGGGATGGGTGTGCAGGCACAGGGGAGAGCCAAGTCCCTCTGAACACGGCAGAGGGAGCCCAGGGGACAACAGGGACAGGTCAAAGACACGGTGGGTCTCAGGGAGCAAGCAGGCCCTGTAGCTCACGGGCAAGACTCTGAATTTTATTCTGAGTGAAGTAAGATGTCATCAGAAGGTTCCAAGTGAAATGCTGGCACCATTGGGACACAGTGCAATTTCATTTTCCAGTTACTCTTGTTAGTGTACAGGAGCACAATCAATTTTTCCACATTGCCGAAATATCCTATGACTTTGCTAAATTCACTTATTTTTTTTTTTTAAGTTCAATTAGCCAACATGGATGGAACCAGAGGGTATTATGCTAGGTGAAATAAATCAAGCTAAATTCACTTCCTGGTTAAGATTATTTAGAATTCTGCCTTCTGCAAACAAAGAAAATTTTCCTTCTTCCTTTCCAGTCCTTATGGCTTTTATTTCTTTCTGTTGCCTGATTACACAGACCGGGACATTTCCAGTCCATGCTGTACAGAGTGGTGCACACAGACTTCCTTGCCTTGCTCCTCATTGATGGGGAGACCATTCAATGTGTCACAGTTTAGAATGATTTCAGCTGTGGGTTTTTGAAAGCTGTCCTTTAACACATGGTGGAATTTCCCATTCATTCTGAGTTTGCTAAGAGTTTCTGATCATAGGCTGTGAGTTTTGTCACGTGCTTTTTTCCTGCATCTACTGCACAGATCATATAATTTTCCTTTTTTAATCAATTAATGGGGTTTATTACTTTCATTGAATTTTCACATGTTAAATCAACCTTGCATTCCTGAGGAACCCCACTTGGGTATGAGGTATCATTATTGCTATATTCAATATGCTAGGGTTTTTGTTATTTGGGAGAGAAATACTGGTTGTAACTTCTTTTTCATTTTTTTAATCATGGTTATGCTGGCCTCATGAAATTACATGGAAAATATTTTTCTCTAATTATCTGGAAAATGTTTCCTTGTTCATATTGGCAATTTAGCTTCCTCTCCTTTTTTCTTCATTAGTCTTCGGAGGGGGGTATCATTTTATTATCTTGTTAAGAACCAACTTCTGTTTTTATTGATTATTCCCTACCACATGTCTGTGTTTTTTCATTTACCCTCCTCTCATTCTTTGTCACACATTTTACTGTTACATATATTATAAACTCCTAAATAAATTGCTATTTTGCTTTAAACCATCGATTGTCTTTTAAAGAACTTTTAAAATGAGAAGATGAATTATTTTATATTTACAACATATTTCCCTTTTCTGGCACTTTTTATTGTTACATATGGATCCATTCTATCTGGTGGCATTTTTCTTCAGGCCCAAGACGTTCCTTTAATGCTCCTTACTCTGCCAGTCTGCAGACACCAGCTTCTCTCAACTTTTGTCAATCTGAAAGTGTCTTTGTTCCACATTTATTTTTGAAAGATTTTTTTTTCAGAACACTAACGACAATGTCCTAGTGTCTTCTGCTTTGCATTGTTTTGATAAGAAGTCTGCTATATCTTTACTTTTGTTCCCTTATATGTAATAGATCTTCTTTCCTCTGGCTGCTTTAAAATTTTACTTTTCTCTTTTGTTTTCAAGAATTTAATTCTGGCATGCCTAGGTATGGTCTTCTCCGATTCTACTCTGTTGGGATTCCTTGAAATTTGGGAACTTGTAGACTGAAATTTTCTTCCTATCAAATTTGAGGAAATTTCCTCAAATATTTCTCTGCCCCAACCTCTCTTCTTATAGAATTCCAACTATAGATATGTTAGACTCCTTGATATTATCTCTTTCATGTCATTGAGGCTCTGTTCATTTTTTTTCAATTTTATTTTTCCCCTCCGTGCTTCAGTTTGAATTGTTTGTATTGATCTGTTTTCAAGTTCATAGGTATTTTCTTCTATAGTGCCCAAACTACTGTTAGATCCATCCAATCCAATTTTCCATTTCAGATACTGTGTTTCTCAGTTCTGGAATTTCTATTTGGTTGTTTCTTAAATTTCCATTTCTCTACTGAAATTCCTATCTGTTTGCTCATTATGCTTGGATGGGTTTTTATCTATTGACCTTTTTCTCTTTGTTATCACTCACACTGCCCTGCATGTCTAGTGATTTTTTTATTATATGCTGGATATTGCAGATAATACTTTGTTTAAATAGTGTTGAGTTTTATTCTGCCAGACAGTTGGCTGGCATATCATCGGATCTTAACAGGGCTTCCTTCTAGGTTTTGCTATAATGGGTTTAGTGTGGTGCTTAGTCTAGGCTAGAGCAGCCCTACTCCTAAGGTGTGGCCTTTTTGTGGCCTCAGGTAAAAGATCAAGGTGTTCATAAGGCCTTCCCACTCTGGCAGGTTATAACGCTACCCCCCCAGCACCGTGTGACCCCCAGAATCTCTGCTCAACTCACTACCCAGCCTCCAGGAGCTGTTCTCTGCTGAGCCTCAAAGAGCCTTGTCCTGTATAAACACAGATTAGTATTAGGTAAGAGTCTAGGGGGCCACTTGGAAGATTTCTGAAGTCCTTGCTCTGCTCAGAACTTTCCTCCCCAACATCCTACTCCCCAAATCCCTGCTACATCAGCGCCCCAGGATTTGGATTCCCTTTCCCTCCAATGAGCTCTGTCCCCGCGTCCACCTCCCTATGCCTTGATTGCAGAGGCCCCGCCCCCAACAGAAAGCTAGGATGAACATGCAGGTTGCCTCTGTTTGCATCACACCCCGGCAGGGAGCAATACCCCAGTCTTAAAAACAGTTGCTTCATCTGTTTTGTCCAATGTCATAATTGTTTAGGAAAGGAGAATAAATCCAATATTTATTAGTCCGTCACGACTGGCATCAGAAATCTGATTATATTCTAGACAGTGGCTCTGGCTGCTGTGTGGAAGAGGCTATAAAACAGATGACCTACCATGAGAAACCACATAAAAAGGACTGATGATGAAGCTAGATGCAAATGATCTGATACTGACTAAACACTTGTGTGAATCCGGCAAGGTGTCAGGGGTCAAATGCATACCTGCACATAAACCCACGGGAACAGGAGGCCAGTTCTCACCTCAGATGCCAGATATAGACCTGCAGCTTGGAAGTCTGGAGGGATAGGACCCCCTCTCCTAGCCCAGCACTGCCAGAGCAGGAGCTGGCAGTCCCCTAAGCTCCTTCTCTGTTCAAAGTTGACTGGCCATCTCATCTGGAAGACCAGCCACAAGGGCAGAGGAACCCAAAAAGTATGGCCTGGAGAGCTCTGAAGTCACCCTCAAGTGTCAGGTCTCTTCTAGATAATTCCAAGTCCTCAGCTGCGGGGCAGGAATGGGTCACACACACACTCTCTCTCTCCCCTACAACCACAGGACCAAGTTAATCCCCTAACAAAAGTCATCTTCCTAGTAAATGTCTGGCTGTGGCACTGCAAATAGGGGTATGGGTAGGGGAGAGACCAGTAGTCCTTCCCGACAACCCAGCTAGAGGATTCCACGGCTTCCCCCATCCAAAGCCTGTGGATGGCTTGTCAACCAAAGAGTTTAAACGTGAACAGAAAGATTTTATCAGCCCAAATAAAAACTCAGACTCAAACGTGCCATAATACTGTGGATGTCTATCAGCACATAAACAGCTGAAAGAGCCGTCCCCTCCCTTCCCTGGTACAAGCTGCCGCTTGCCCTGGACAACAGACCGAGGCTCAGGTTTCCAAGGTGGCTTATGGATCCAATGACCTTCCCCCGCCACCTCCCCACCCCACCCCACCCCCTGCAGTGGCACTGCCTCCAACAGAGAAGGCACAGAATTCTGAAGCATTCGCCATCTACAAAAGGCCAAGCTCTGCTCTTGAGACGTCGACCATGCCTCACCATTTCCACTAAATGCCCCTTGATACAGAAATTAATTTCATTCACACCTCGCCTATTTTCTCTCAGCAGGGTCTGGGTCCCTATTCTCTTTTTTACAAGTAGCCAGAATAGTCGTTAAACCTAGGTTTAGAGTTCAACCCGGTAAAAGCCTACAACCCGAAACTTGTCTTCCCCGACCCTATGTTTAAAGGCTGAATCTGAACTCGAAGTGTAGAGGCTGTATCAGTGCGTCCTGGTTTTCAGGCTCACAGAGGCCTGGGAGGACTCTCTGGTGAAGATTAAGGAGAGACTGGCAGAGAGTCGACAGGCAATTTCTGTGGAAGGCTTCTGAGCACACCATGAAATTCATATTTTCCAGAGCCCTAGACAGCAGTAGCAAATTCTTAAATTTCCCTGATGATATTTGCATTAGATTCCCTGTGCTTCTCAAGGGATACTTATTTGTTCATAAAATTATTTTCTTTATTCGGTCCAATTTTCTTCTGATTTAAATGTAGCAGCTGTGCCATGTAATTGCTGTAACTTATAAGAAGAGGTAGACGGGTAGGGAAAAGGCCCCATGAGATGTCTACGAAAACAGTCGTGATTACTGGATGAAGGACGCCAGAAGACTTTTAGAGGGTTTCCGTGTAATCTGGACCCAAGCAACTGTCATCAAACTCAAGCTCGTGAAAACTGCAAATGCAAACGAAATGAGCTGTCAGGGGCAAACCCTGGCCATGCAAAATGGAACTTCCTCCCTCTCATACATTCCTGCTGCTGACCGGCTCAGGCCCATTGAAATCTGATGCCCAGGCTGAGGCTGACCCGCCTCCCAGGAGAGCAGGGGCCTGGCACCGAGCCCTCCAACTGGTCGCACACCCCAAGCCACCTGGCCAGCTGCTCCTTTTCCCTCGTTCCCTTTTGGCCAAAAGAATCGTGTTCCTGTGCCACCTGCAATCTCAAGGAGCCTGTCCCCAGGTCCGAAGCCCATCAGTGGGCCTGGCAAAGGGCCAGCAAAAGGGCTGAGGGAAGACCACAACGAAAGGCCCAGGTGGCAGGGCTCTGGTGGCTTTCACAAAGGGGTCATTTCATCCTGAAGGGGGAAAGCACTGCGTGTTGGACAGATCTCAACCCTCCGGCTTCACAAAACATCGAGCAGCCTTCCTCATCGTGTCCTTCCTCCCCGACAGCACAGCTGGGGGGAATTCTACTCCCTGGCCCCCTGCCTGGCACGGCCTCCCACCTGGGCTCCTGCAGGTGGCAGATTTCAAAGACCTCTCACCAAGGGGGGACCATGGGCCAGAACCAAGCTCAGGCAGAAAACCCCACCTGCCTTTTGAGAAAAGCAGTCAGCACATCTTCTCTGAAAATGTACTCTGAGAAGATCCTTACTTCCCAAACTGTTGCTCTGAGGACCCCTCAGGACCGGAATCAGCTCCAGCTCATGATTAAAACCATTCCCCTCCAAAAAGGAGACTCCAGGCAGTGTGTCCTACATCCACCCCGTGCTAGGGTGTGGGCTTCGGAGCACACCAGGCCTAGGTGTGCTTACGTGGGTGACCCTGGCCAGGGTGTGTTTCTTTTTCTACAAAGCAGAGCTAGTAACTGCACCTTCCCTCAGGGGCTCACAGGAGGTTCAATATGGCGATACCGATAAACTGGTTAGCTCGTTTATACATAACTATCTCTTGGTGAAAGGGGCAGCTCAGGACTCAGGTTCCAACGAGCTTGGCACAGAGAACCAGAACAAGCTAAGAAACCTTCTGTTTTTCTTTTTCTTTTTTTTTTAAGATTTTATTTATTTATTTGACAGAAAGAGAGAGATATCACAAGTAGGCAGAGAGGCAGGCAGAGAGAGAGGAGGAAGCAGGCTCCCCGCTGAGCAGGGAGCCCGATGCGGGCCTCGATCCCAGGACCCTGAGACCATGACCTGAGCCGAAGGCAGAGGCTTTAACCCACTGAGCCACTCAGGCGCCCCGTGAAACCTTCTGTTTTTTCAAGAAAGGTTGAGAAGTTATCCTCAAACCCAGGTGGCTGTCAGGAAGTGGAGAATATGGCAGGGCTCCCAGGCCTGAGGCGTCTCTGTGGTGACAGCAGCTGCTACACGAGGGTCACGCTGGTGTCGCTGGCCAAGAATTATAAACCCTGACTGGAGTTTTCTTTTTTCTTTCTTCCCCAAAGGATTCTTTCCAACATTCAACTTACTGCGAATTACTTCAGTCTTCCTTGGCTTCGGTGTTCATACTTGTAAAATACAGAAGTTGTCCAATCCAATCTCTGGAGCTATTCTTGCTCTAAGATGCCCCAGTCTGAGGCTCACCAGTGGGGTAATGACACCCAGGGCTCCGGGTACAGCCTGGCGGGACAGCCTGGGGTAGTGCCAGGCAGCAGGCAAGCAGCAGGGCCCTGGGCAAGGCGCTGAAGCGAGAGGCCAGAGAGCCTCTGTGCCTGTCATTCTGCCCCCAGCGCAGGCGCATGCTTTCTACTGTCTGGCCCTCAGGTATCTTGTCCTTCAAAGGGGCACATTACCTCTGACCCTGCCCCCCTCACAGTTGATGTGGGGCCCAAACAAGACAGCTAGCTACAGGGTGTCCCTTGAAAAAACCAGATGGCTCCAACAACAGGAAGGTTTCTTCAGACTAGTGGGACCCTTTGCACAAATGTCCCCAGGGGTTGGCCCCAGGTACCAGCAGAGGGAGCCCACAGGCATGTCGCAAGGGTCCTGGACCTCTGTGTGGAGGGCACTGGATCAGGCACCAAGGGGACAAAGCTGGTGGAAGCATGGTCCCTGGGCTCAGACTGTCCCAGCGGGGGACTTCTCCCTTCATGTGCTAGGTCTAGGTGTGGCCCACCACACCCCTTCTGAGACCACATGTGCAGAGCTGACGAGGCTGGCAGTATCAACACTGGGGTGGCAGTGCCAGGGCAAGAAGGGAGGGCACCTGCAGGAAGGGGAGCGCTGGTCCTCTGCGGGACAGGACATCAGCGGCTGGCTCACTGTGCTCAGGGCCAGCCCGGGGTGGCCTCCGGAGCACAAACGCAGGTGATCACGTGCAGGCCGGGACTCTAAGGCGGAAGTGACCTGCTGGGCTTCAAAGCTGGGCCACCCTGAAAGCCTTTGGATGCTTCGTTTTCTTCCCCAAATGGTTCGACTCGCACGCTTCCGCCCACGGCAACCCCCAGCACACCAATCACTCAGCCTGCGGGCATTTCACACCGCAACAGGGAGGCCACAGCGGCAACGTCGGGTACCCAGACTGCATGCCGGAATCTCTGAAAATGTTTTTTCTCGAACAATGCTGACACGCACGTGATTCAATATTTCACTGTTCCACCTAGCTGATTCATTTGGTGGCACCACAAGTGCCAGGCCCCTCCCCGCTCCTGGGAAGCATGAAGCCTGCCCTTGTGTTTTGTACTAGCGAGCAGTGGCAGCGGTACTGCTGCCCTGTTGTCTCCGGTGACAGCCACGGGTGTCCTGGCAACACGCCAACGCCAGGGGTTGAAGAGAGTGGGGAAAGGGGCAAGGGAAACCAAGCATTTTGTAATCTGTGAAAATACCCATGCTCACCACTCCCTCCCTGTGAACCAAAAGGCAGCTTGCAAAGAGTCCAAGAATGCCAGACAGGAGAGGAGCCCATGCTGCCGAGGGGTGGGTCAGCTCCGGGGCAGCTGGGCTCTGCCTGCCTTGGTGTGCGGCAGGCAGGGAAAGGCACTGAGTCGCCAGAACGTGAGCGGCGAGCACGGTGACGCCCACGCCTGTCCACCGCTCACTCCTGGGGAGCGACCAGGCCGTGCCCTTCCGGAACCCCCCTCTGTCTCAGGTGTGCTGAGGCCACACCAGCTGCGCTTGCACAGGCCTCCTTCTCAGACCCCCTGCTCATCTATAATTGGGTGTGTGCCAGGCAAAGGGCAGGCTTTCCCCCAACGCCCTGCGGCCAGGGCTGGCTCCCGAGAGCCGACCCTCACACAGCTCAGGACTGCTGCCTCTGCCCCCCCCCCAACGCCTGGCACAACCACCTCCTCCCTGCTGCAACCCTGCTGAAACACAGCTGAGCTAATTCTGGGCTCCCTGCCACCCGCACAAGCCCACGCTGCACATGTTCTGACTCATTTCTGAGGCTCCCAGAAGCCGGGGCCAGGAGAAAGGCTGCAAGGTGCCTACTGGGCACCCCGTCAGCTCGGGCAAGGGTCTTCAGGCCTGGCAATGGAACCAGAGGTGGACCTGAGACCTCTAACCACCTCAACCCTGTCACACTGGTAGGAGACGAGCCCAGATTTTAAACTCTGTGAATATCTTGAGATTTATATACTCATAGCCATAGACTCATAGTATACACAGCATGCAGTTAAAATCTAGAGTTAAAAATTAAACCTGTGCAACTCTTACCACCAGGACCCGTTTTGGCACATGGAAAATTCTCACCCTATTAAAGCTCTCAAACATAAAAAGCATGAGATCAGAAAAGAAGAATATTTATATCGAGCAGCTCAATTCTACCTAATTCAAAAACCATTTACTGAACACCTATTATGTGTTATTCTTCCCTATGTTTCCAGAACCGAAGGCAGTCTCCACCCTCAAGAAATCTCAGTGGGGGAAGCAGATAGTCATTTCTATAGTCCACTTATAATGGAGGGACGTATAGAGTGACAGAGGTGAAGCAGCAGGAAACACTTCTGCCCAGGAGGTGATGGAGGAGAAAGAGTGACCTGTGGCCAGGCCGGTGGGCGGACCCAGTGGGTAGCTGGTGGCCAGCAAGGACACAGGTCTGACATCTGGAAAACAAGGAGTATAAAGGTTGCAACCTTCAAACAATGAGCGGAGGGGCAGGTGTCAGAAGTGGTTACACGACCAGATACCACACCCCTTTGCAAAGACCGTCCCTCCCAGCAAAATGCAGGTCGGGCATTGAAAGGTGTCAGGGAAGGTGTGGGCTTCAAGAGCACAAAGACCCTCCCAACACGCAGCTGGGTAAGTAATTCACACGCTCTGAGCCTCACAATGATCAGAATGAACAATCAGAACAAAGCCTACCTTGCAGGGCTGTTCTGAGGATTAAATAAGCTATGGAGAAGCCCCTGGCAAAGCTTCTGGCCCGTGGCCAGTGATCCTGCAGTGACCCAGTAAGACATGATGGGGACAATACACAGTTTAGAGCCAGACAGGCTGCCAGTCAAACCCCAGCTCCACCACTAAGAACCGGTACAACCTGGGGAAGATGACTTCATACCTCCAAGCCCTAGCCTCATCAACAAGAATGGGAATAACAAGTGCCCTGTTACCAGGCTTAGAAGTTATCTCTGTATTGCAGGCTTTTATTATCATTCTGTCATTCCCCATGACCCACCAGCCAGTGTGGGGTGGGCAGGCTGGCACACATGCCCCACTCGTGGTCAGGAGCCAGCACTCAAAGTCAAGCACAGGCCGGAGGGAGCGCGCATGAGCTGAAGAGCCTGGGTAACCATGTTCCTGGAATTCCTCTACGGAGCCTGCCCCTTGGTCACCTCCTTCTGCCTCCTCTGCACCACACGGCAACCGGCCGGCTCCAAGCAGCGTGGAAAGTTACTCAAGGTGGCCTCTGCACCTGGCCCCAGGCAGGAAGGGTCACGGAGCTGGGTTTCCAGGGGGCAGGTTCCCTTCTCGAACGCAGGGCGTGGCAGCTATGTGCGCACGGACACCACTGCTATGAACACGCAGAAAAGGCACCCGGCAGCTTCAGACGCAAGGGGGGCCCCCTGAGAAGCCCAGCAGCGTCCTGCCCGCCCTCGTGCTGAGGCCGGCCCCCCGGCCAGCCCGCCAGGCGGGCGCGCTCCCGCACAGGCCCCCCGGACGTCCTGGGCCGCAGAGCGGCAGCGAGGGCAGGCGGCGTCCCCGCCGGCGCGGGCTGCAGCGGCGCGCGGACCCGGGGGACCCCGGGAGCCTCCCTGAGACACTGCCCCCGCGCTGCTCGGGGCTCGGGGCTCGGGTTACAGAGGCTGGCTCCCGTCACCACCGCCCACAGCGGCTCCAAGATTACATGAGCTGGACAGCGTCCAGCAAACCTACTGTTTGTTTTCATCCTCTTTGAAGGAGACTTAAGAAAAAATAAAATAAAATAAAATAAACCAGGAGTCCCCGCTGGGGAGAGAGGAGCCCTCCCCACTTCCCCTCCTCCACCTTCGGAGGAGCAGGGCCCAGCTCACAAATGTGACTATGCACTGCCAGCGGACCTGGGCCCTCACTGCCAGCGGGCCCCCATTGTCTCCAAACAGGAGGGCCCCGGGCGAGGAGGCAGGGATGGCCCTGGGCACAGGTGCCCATCAGCCAGCAGAGAGAGCCAGCCACCCATCCTCCTGCTTCTGTTTTTGACAGTCTCATCCCTGAAACCTAAGACCCCTGAGAGAAAAGGAAGGGAAGGCTGAAGTGACTCTCACTGCCCCCATGCTGTTCCCAGAGTAGGGGCCCCAGCACCTTGAGACGATGTCTGGCGGTCAGCAGGTGCACAGTGGACCAAGGTGCAGCCCAGAGCAGGAGACCCAGGCACCTGGGCATCGGCTCCCTGGTCAGTCACGGGTCTCTTCCAGTATGGGCGGTTTCGGTGAAGGAGCTGGTATGGGGCCCTCAGAGTAGAGATATAATGGAGGGAGGGAGGGCACTAGGCCGGGAGTGTCCATTTCCTGGCCTGGCCCAGGGACTGGGTCTAAGCCCCTCAGAATGATAAAGAAAGGAAAGGACATCACGTAACAGACCTTAGGAGACTGGGGCCCAGGGACAAGGAAGTATAGGTATCCAGAGTGTGGGAGAGGGGCTGCCTCTCATTGTCCCCTTTCTGCAAGGAGACAGGGGGAGCTAAGTCCTTCCTCTGGGCCTAGGAGTATCTAGAGGAGGCCAGAGCAGAATGTCACAGTGGACTGGCTTCTGAGCACACTGGAGACAACTTCTGGGACCCCCAGTGAGGAGGGCAACAACAAATGGGGGCAAGAGCGTGCCAGTGCCTGTCCCTGTGCCCACGGGGACAAGTGAGGCCTGAGAACATGATTCTCCTGAGACCTCGGGAGTCTGGAGTCCTGCAGGAGCTGTGTAGGTTTGTGCTAAACCAGGAGATGAGGAAACCTCGTGAAAATCACCTGCGAGCAGAAGAAGGAGGGCCGTCAGCTTTGTCCAAGGGAAGGACAGGAGCTGTAGGGAGATGGGGCAGGGCCTGCACTGGGCAGGTGAAGAGGGGGCTGCCGGGGCGGGGTGGGGAGAGCGGTCACCTGAGGGGGGCCAGGCAGGCAGGCCTGTCACCGATGGGCAGCACAGCCAGGGTCCATGTGATAGGTGAAAGTTACACACTCGATGCCAATTTGTGACAAGGGGTCATGTTCCTCCAACAAAGCTTTCTCTGACTCTAGAAGTGAGGTGAAGCACAAAGGCAGGTCTTCAAAATGTCTGCTAACCAGCACTTCGTCTCCACGGAACCAAAACCAAACTCCGACCGTACACAGCACAAGTGTTCAAAGGCTTGGCCAAGCCTTTGTTTGGCGAATGATAGCACCTGGTCCCTCTGGGCTTTCCAGATTGCTGCCCTTGAAGTCACTGTGTCAGGCTTGGAAAACTGCCCCAGACTTGTAGAGGGGGATGGACAGTAAGAACCCCAACTCCCACAACATTGTCCAATTTCAGGGTACACTTAGAAAAATGGGGATTTTCCTAATTATAAAAGTAATTCACTGGGCCGTAAGAAACCCACAGCATTCACACAATGGAACACCACCTGGCAATAAAAAGGACTAAATCACTGATACCCACAACTCCGTGGATGAACAACAAAGTAATAAGAGGCCCAAAGAAGCCGGACAAAGAGAGTCCATACTGCAAGATGCCACTGACATAAAATTCTAGGGAATTTATACTGAATAATAGCGACAGAGAGGGACCAGTGGTTGCCTTGTCGGGATGGAGGGAGGGGATTACGAAGGGCCTGTTGGATATGCTCATTATCTTGACAATGGGTGTCAGTTTCATGGATGTACACATATGTCAAAACTTATCAGATTAAATGTGTGCAGACTATGTGTCAATTATATCTCAATAAAGCTGTTTTTAAAAAAAGTCATCCATCTCGATTTTAAGAGAAAATACAGAAAAATATTATATCTCCCATAATTCTATCAGAGCTGACCAGAAACAACATCACAACGTTTTCCTTCTAGTATCTTCTCTATACACAGACATAAATAAGATACAAATTTGTTTTTATGTAGAAGGCAACCTCTTTTTTTAGAAAGTTTATGTTCTAAATTATCATTTTTTAAAATTTTAAAATGGTACTTCCTGAATGTTTTGTGTTTGGTTTTAAACGTCAATCCCTCAGGCACGCTGAGAAGATGAGGTGGGAATAAGCAGCTCCCAGGGAAGAGGAGAGCAGCAAGGAGATGGGTGGAGGCCCTGCAGCGAGCCTGTCCAGAGGGGCCAGGTGGACACGGGACACGCAGTAGGGCACGGGTCCATGACCCTGAGCGACAGCCTGCCTGAGCCTCTGGGAATGTCCACACCCCTTCCTTTGGTTCAGTCCACCCAAACCCTCCTGTGCTGGAGATCAAGCTGAAATGATGGTGCCATGTACCCAGTACCCGTTCCATCAAAATTTGCCGAAGGAAATCTAAAAAAATGTGATGACTGGCCTATTCACCCAACATCTCTCCCATCCTTACTGTGGCCCCCGGCTCCTTCCCTCTGGTCCTGCTCTTCCTCATTTCCCTTCCAGCTCTGGCCGCCATCCCTCCTGCCTTCTTCATTTAGCCTTAGACCATGAAGTTCTCCTCACTAAGTATCCTTAGAAAGGCTCTCAAGGGCTCCACCGCACTCCAGTATGAGAATGACTCATTCCCCATCACTGGATGTTTAAGTTGCTTCCAAATTTTCATCTTTATAAATAACATTGTGAGGAACATCCTTGCACAGAAGCTTTTTGACTGCAGAGTTCATTGTTTCCTTGGGAAAAATTCCTAAAAGCAGAATCACCAGGATTAAGGGTTTCAGGACATTTTGCCAAAGCTGCTTGGCAGAGAGCTCTTACCGTCCCCTCCGAAAGGCACAGGGGAGTCCTTGTCACACACATCCACTTATGCTGAGCACCACCATTCACAAAAACAAACAAAAACAATATCCATCAAAAACGTGCTAATTTGATGGGCGCCTGGGTGGCTCAGTGGGTTAAGGCCTCTGCTTTCGGCTCAGGTCATGATCTCAGCGTCCTGGGATCGAGGCCCGCATCGGGCTCCCTGCTCAGCAGGGAGCCTGCTTCCTCCTCTCCCTGTCTCTCTGCCTACTTGTAATCTATCTCTCTGTGTCAAATAAATAATAAAATCTTAAAAAAAAAAACTTGCTAATTGATAGCAAAAATTAGTATCTAATTTTCACATGCACCTATTTGATTACTGTAAGACTGACCTTTCTCACATTTGCTGCCACAGGGGCACCTGGGTGGCTCAGTTGGTTGAGCATCTGACTCTTGATTTTGGCTCAGGTCATGATCTCAGGGTCCTGGGATCAAGCCCTGCTTAGTGAGGAGTCTGCTTCTCTCCCTCTTCCTCTGCCCCTCCCCCTGATTGTGTGCATTGTGCATTCTCACTCTCTCTCTCTCTCAAATAAATATTTTTAAAAACCCAACAAATTCATATCCTTTACCCACTTTCCTACTGGCAAGTTCATTCATAATAAGACTTCTTCATATCAATTAGATTTGTTTCCATAAAAGAGTATGTGTCATACATATTGCAGGAGTTTTTTCTTAGTTTATCAACTGACTTTGTTTTTGTTTTTGGGTTTCTTCTCTTAGCATACTGAAATTTTTATTCCCCCCGATGAGCAAACAAAACAATCGTGGCTTCTGCCTCTGGTGTCATGTATTAAAAGATGTTTCTCACCCCATAATTTCTCATACACTTAAAAGTGAATTTAACAATTTCATTTATAAGTTTAATATATTTGGGGGAATATATTTTGAGGTTTGATGAGTGAGGGACCTGACGATTTCCACACGTGCTTAAATATCAACTAAATCTGTTAACTTCTATTTTCTAGACTTTCTAGTCTATTCCATGGACATGTTTTCTATGACTATCTCAATATCAAAATGTTTAAATTATGACAAACTTACAATGTTTTACTATCTGGTGGGTCATCCGCCCAGATTCTGCCTGGGAGCTGCGCAAAATCTGTAATTTGGGAACAACTTAGAGACGTAAATGATGCCTCCCTTCCAGAAGCAGGCCGAACAGTTTTATTTATACGGCCGCCCTTCCGTGTCTCTGGCGCCACCTGACTGTGTTCTGCAGCCGGCTTCTACACGTCTCCTAGGACGTGCCCTCCCTGCCTTCCATCTTCGCTTCCATCAGGAGCAGAACTGCCTCCCCACTGTTCCCCCGACGCGCTCACAGGCGGAGAGGCTGCGCTGCGCACACTTCCTCGTGGAGGCGCTGTCCCCGCGACTCCCCGCCAAGCCCTTACTGAGGGGTCACCCCTGATCCAGGGGGCGATGGAGCCTGAGAGGGGCCAGCACTGCCTGCATGGAGCCCGCCTCCGCAGGTCAGCTGCAGCCTTCTTCTGCAAACTCCTAGGCCCGCTTCATCCCTCCACGCCATCCGCATCCTGTCCCATCACACGCAGCTCGTCCCACACATGCCACACGCCTCGTCCCCTGTGCTTCCCTGACTGTGGAAGTGGCGTTCGCGCCTCCAGATCCAAGGTGCTGCCTCGATAATCGAACTCGTTAAGCCCCAAGGGGTGTGCATCTTGTGGAGGAACCCCTATTTCCATCTACTTTAGGACAAGGGGTGTTCACCCATCTGTGCTCTGCCGGGTGATGCCACGCAGGCCCCACCCACATCTAAGCTCCCCTGCCTCAAATCACAGTGCAGTGCACATGGCTGCAGCAAACCTGTGTTGACAAACGAGATGAGGGAAACTGGAAACGTGGGTGTGCAGAAGCCGCTCGTCCCTGCTCATTCCTCAAGCCAAAAGGAAGGAATACTCCAGGAAGACAGGGGGGCCCTGGGGGGCTGAGAACAAAGGAGTGCCTGTGCTTTCTCAGAGTGGGTGGGATGGAGGCCAGCCCAGTTTTGCCCTCTTGGACTCTCCCCAGACAAGGTCTCGGGCTCCTCCCTCCCTCAAGAAGGTGGGAGCCTCTGTCTTGGAAGTCAAATCTGCCAAGCCTTGGCCCAGACATGCTGCAGTGAAGGCCAAAGGCCTCAACCCCGGCCACACAGAAGATTCACCTGTAAAGCTTGTTAAACACAAACTATGGTCCCACCCAGGCCTCCTGAGTCAGCCTGGTAGGTGAGGTTGGGGCAGCCGCAAGTGGTGCTGGTACCAGGCCAACGCACGGCCTAGGGAAACACACCTCCACCTCCTTGGCCTGCCCCCAACAAAGCAAAGCAGACAAGTGAAGAAGGAAACCAGCACCAGGCTAGGAAGCCACTGGACATGAATTAGCTCATTCCCTCAGCAAACCTGTATGGGTTACTGCCCCAACTTACAGATGAGGAAACACGTTCCAAGGCGTTTGTCTCACCCCCAAGTGACCAGGTTGGGACTAAAACAAACAAAACAAACGAACAAAAAAAAACAAAACCCGCATTTGAGAAATGCAACCTTTTTGGGTTTAGCTAATACTCTGAAGGTCCTAAAGTTCCCCAGCATCTCTCTCTCAGGGACACCTGAGCCCGAGGTACCCAAGCACCTGGATGTAAACCCAAGGGCGGTTCGCCTTTGATGAACAGGTTGTGGCCAAGGTGGAGATGGTCCTTCCAGGGTCCCTGCTCCCCTCCAGCCCCAGTCTGCATCCCATGCATTGCTGCGTCAGGCCACTGAGCGGTCCCTCCCTACCCTGGGTCGTCCCTCCGTGTGTGACTCTGCTCAGGCAGTTCCCGGAGTCAGGAGGCCCCTCTGTCACATTTGCCGCCCAGGCCAGTCACTCCACCACCCAGGGCCGCATTATGACTTTTCTGGGCTCCTGGCACCTTTGCCTATATAGGTCCTCTCCTCTATTAAAGAGAAATTTAAAAGTGTATGTTACAATTACATCAGCATAAAGATGACTATGTATTAAAACATCTCGATGAACCTAAAGTTCATGTTTCCCTTCTGATTTCGAAAGAAATTAAGACCTTTCTGTGGGCCCCTGAAACTATTACTGACCCTCAGCATCATGCCTCCCATATCTACTGGGCCAGTCAGCACCATCCCACCATGAGCTCAGTGGGGTTCCCTGGAAACGCCCCATGGCAGACCCAGCTCAAGCCTGGCCAGTGTCTCCACCACTGAGACCCTACACACCCTGCCCCAGGGGACCACTGCCCTCACCTGTCTCCTTCGCTGCACTTACACAGATCTATCTGGAGCTACTGTATATGCTGGGAGTTCCACAGGGGCCCTGATAAGTGTGTACTAAAGGAACACTGGATTGAACAAACAGACGTGAACTTTAACCAGATGAACTGAGTTTCTTGTGGCTGTGTATTTCATACTCAAACTAGCTCAACACCAAGCTATCTCTGACAGGTAAAGAGGCGGCCAAGGCACCTTTGAGACTGGGTTACTAGGGGAAAGGCATGGCCACAAGAGTCCCAGAGCCTTCTGCTGGGGTCCAGGGGAAGGAGATGGGTCTGAGATGCTTCATGGTGCCTAAGTGGCTAAGACAATCTGTATATTTCTAATACTAAAGCTATACTGCACTGACACCTCAAACCCTTTGGAAGTAGTGCAGTGTCCAATACCTGGGACTGTTTTTAGTGCCTGTGAGCTAAGAAAAAAGTAAATCTGAATTAGAAAAACACTAAGCAATAATTGATCATTGGAAATTTGGTGTTACTTAGCCTGCTACATCTTTTAAATTTGTCTTCATGTTTGGTTACCTCTTTTAGATCATATTCTCTTAATTTATATATATTTTTGCAACTAAAGTATTTTTATCCTAAAAAGAAGACATTCACGAAGAAAAAACGACACTTGGTCTCAGCGCTGGGGTGAAGTCTCATCCACTGCAGAAGCATCCTGATCCCAGGCACCCCCTGGTGGAACATACTGAAATTGCAAGCAAAGTACCCACCAGGAGAAAGCAAACTGCAAATAAATGACCTTTTCCTAACAGTCGGCCCCTCAAGGTTGCTTCCAAATTCCTTAGAGACTAAACGCTATCCTTAACCCCCTCCCAACTTGAAAGTATATACAACCCCAGTGTTCTTTCTGTCCATGTGTCCTATCCCCGTGCTTTAATAAAACCACCGTTTTTTGCACTGAAGATGTCTTAAGAATTCCTCCCTGAACCCCAACATTTCACATCGTTACCATCTGTGAGAATAAAAACTGAAGTGGCACATTGAGGGAGAATGCGTTGGACCCACCATTGGCTGAGCATGTACTATACTGCAGGCACTATTAGGCACTTAAGGAATATATTATCCCACTAATTCTGGGACTAACCTTTAAAAGCAGAAATGATTATCCCTGTCTTGAGGTGAGGAAACTAAAGCTCAGGGAGGTGAAAGTGATAAGCTCATCCCTGTCTGAGGAGACCTGCGGGGCTGTGTCCTGAGTCTTTCTGGCTCCATGGGGCCATCCTAAGGGAACTGTTCACCTTGTACCAGGATGATTAACTGCAGGAGCAAATACTTTCCAAACATCATCTGTTCGTGTTTCTCCCCCATTCCCAAATAAACACTCTTCTAAACACTTCTGTTTATTGTCTTGTGACTTCATGCTGATATTCTACCAGATCTTTGCTCTTCTGGTGGACATAGAGTCTTCTGTACAAAGTTACAGTTTAAGTCCCTTACTACCCACCAAACTGGAATCCCATCTGAACTCACATCAATGAGCAAGGTCAAGAATGGCCTACCACGGTGTTTGGTTTTGTAAAGGCTGCAGGTTCTCCCCTAAAGCCAGAGTGCCTCGTTTCTAAACCCTTAGTCATGAGACCCTTCAGGTGTGTATCATGGGCCATATGCCTGCAGGATGACTGCCAACATATATAACTTGGGGGGAGGGGTAGAGATAAAGGGATGTTTCCAAAGGGATATTCATATGTTAAAGACTTACAGGATCCTGGAGGTCAGGCTAACGTCAAGCTAAGGTTGCCTTTTGCCTCTAGCAAAGTATTTTTTTTTAAGATTTTATTTATTTATTTGACAGAGAGAGACACAGCTAGAGAGGGAACACAAGCAGGGTATTAACATCAAGGCAGTTGAGTGTCTGGAGTAAATCCGCCAGTTTCAAGGACTTGTCAATGGGCTGTGAGTCGTAAGGAAGTTTAATTTTTTTCTGTATTTCTCTGGCCTTTGACCTCCACATCAGTGGCAGCCATTTAGCTTTTACTCTTTCAGGTGAGCAAGGGGCTAAGCATGCACTCACCCTGGGCCAGGCACATTACAAACGCCAGCACTGCAGCCAGTCCACACAACTACCCTCTGAGGTGGGTACTAGTCCCGTCCCCACGTCCCAGGTGGGGAGCAGAGGCACTGAGAGACCACACGGCTGGGCAATGCCCAGAGCCCCCAGTCACAAGGCCTTATTCTAACTAGAAATGTATTAATACGAAGGACTTAATTATAATAAAAGGTCATTTCTAACTCACTCTTATCCACTGGTTACAGCGTATTTGCCATTTCCACATAACTATCACCTGTGCTTCTCCCAACACCACTGGGAGGTATGTATCTCAGTCTCCCAGTGTGTGCAGGATGAAAATGAGCCCAAGGCTGTCCTCAAGGTGACCCAACAGCCAGGGACCTGCCAGGGTGTGGTCCGCCCAGCCCCCAGCCGTGCCCTTCCACCTGCCATCTCCACCTGTGACCCTCCCCTCCTCTCCTTTCCTAAAAAGCTGCTGCAGGCTGGCCAGGAGAGGCAGGAGAGAAGGGTCTCCATGTAGACTCCAGTTGTGGGTGGGAAGTCAGGGAGGTGGGCTGGGGAAGGGGTGGAACTGACCAGGGAATAAGGAGCCCCTCCCATGCCCCAGGCCCTGTGCACAGGAATAATTTGACAGGAGTGTTCACTCAATAAGTAAAACCCTGGGGGAGTTACAAAGACAATTCCCTGCCATTGTCAAGTTAACAGTTCAAGACAGGCTAAAAACAAGCTAACAAAGGACACTGGATTCAAATCCCTGCTCCACTGTGTACTCGTGATTTACGGGAAGTCCCATAACCTCTCTGTGCCTCAGTTTGATCCTCTGTAAAATGGGGATGAGAACGTGAGGGGTGAAGCAACCATGACAGCAGCTGGGTGAGTTTGCTAACTGGTGTTAGGTCTAGCTAACGGCAATAGAGCCAACAGCCACACAGTGCTTGTGCAAGCAGAGGGGTAAGTGCCTGGATGGTTTTCAAGGGGAAATCATCTTCTGAGAGAAATGGAGAAGTGGGGTGGGTGGTGAAGCTGGGTTCACAGCTCTTTCACACATTAGTTGGGGGACCTTGGCCAAGTTACTTTACTTCTCTGGGCCCTAGAGTCCTTATTTAAAAGAGGCATGGGGTGACTGTAAGGCTTCTGTGAGAGAAGGTGAAACACCGGCCTTCAACATGTAGTAAATCTAGTGACTGGCTCTGACGTCACTGACTCTCTGTGCTGGAAAGAGACTCTTCTAATCACACCCATACTCACACTTCAGTACTTTAAAGTATAAGATCGGTGGCCGAGTGGAGGGGTGCGTGGGATTATGTAACAGGCAGCCTGCATCATCCAGTGTTTATATGCCCCCCCCAGCCCCCGCATACACACACCTCAGAATCTCATTTTATATGGCTGGAGGAACTGAAATAAAACCATCTGTTGCTGGTAGAATTATTATTCCAGTTTACTTCATAATGTACAATCAGAGTACACCTCCCGAAATTAAAGAGAAACAGCATTAAATATAAATTAAGTCCAATTTTTAATTCCTAGAAGGAAGGTGTTGTAGAAGTCTGAGGTGAATCACTTGGGATATATGGAGTTGCTATTATTTTCCCCTTTTTAAAAGATACGGATTTCTTTAATGGGTTTCTAAAACATGATCTGCTAGGCCCTCCCCAGAGCAGTCCCAAGGGCTGTCACATTCCACCTTGAGTTGGAGGATGGGCTCTTCTCTCCTCACCCCCAGCATCTACCTTGGAGCTTCGAATTAGGGGCCACCAGGTTGCTTTAAATAGTCCCTCTCTGAACACATAACAGTTACTGCAGAGAGGGCCCGTTTAGGGCAGAAAGGTGTGCACCATCAGTCACCAGAACACCCTGGCCCACCAATGGGCTCGGAGTGGCTACAGACACAGTCTTGCCTGGAACCATGCCTCAGCAATGCTTTTCTTGAACAACTGAAAATACAGTAATCCACTCAGAGGGGGACCCTGGCACCATACAAACAGCTGAATTCATAGTGATTATGCCAAAAAAAAAAAAAAGTCTGTTTTAAGAGGCAAGGAGAAATATAGTTCAACAACTGACTGCTAATCAATTATGGCTCATGAAAAACAAAAAAACAAAAAAAACAAAACAAAACAAAAAAAACCTGGCTCTTAATTTAGCAGCAATGTTAACTCGTGTTTCCTCCCCATGCCTACTAACTGAGGGCTGTTGAGCATGAACGTGACACCGCCAGGAAAGGAGCAGAGAGAGCAAAGGGCCTCCAGTGCTGAGAGAAAACAACCAGACAGCCCACGGCCTTCCATTCTCAACTACACGGTGGATAGAAGAGGCAAGTGTGCAGGAACTATTTGTATATGGCTTCGCGCTGTCTTGCCACCTATTTTGAACAAAGCTCAGGCTAGGGAAGCTTCTGATCTGGTTTCTGAGAGAGCGCAGGAAGGAGGCTGGGGCTCGTGTCCATGGGGACTGAAACGAAAACCTTATCCGTGAAAGATTCTGGGCCTTCTGTGAGAGCAGAGCAACTGATTTTGTGAGACAGAGACAAGGCCACCGTACCTGTGACTACAGCCTGTGACTCTCACCTCTGCCTGCATCGAATACATTAAAAGTGCAACATTAGAAAAGCAAATAAAGGCTGAGATGCCATTCACACTGCCCAGCTTGTGTACTGCCTGCTGGAGGCTAGAGAACCAAGGACCACACTTCCCAGCCTCCCTCCCTGCAAGGCTCCCCATACGGAGGAGCTTCCTGTGCATCTCTGCTAACGTGGAGGTATCGAGTTTTCCCGTGGGGGGTTGGGGGGTGAGGGGTGGGAGTCCCAGGGCCTCTTCTCCAGCTTCATGGATGTCCATGGAGCAGAAGGAGCGACCTTGAGAAACAGTTCTGGGATGGGAGGGGCTCTGGGGGTCACTCTCACTGGTCTGGCCAAGGGCCAAGCTTCCAACAATTCTGTCAGCCCTGAATTTCCTGTACTAAATCTTCTTCTGCCTAAACTAACTAGAGCAAATCCTGAGTAACATAGATGCTGAAGACATTGGCGACCAAGATGCAAGAAATCTCATCCAAAAATATATAAACAAACAAACAAACAAACCTTTAGTGTGAAAAAAGATCATTCCAGGCAGGACATATCAAAGGAGGAGACCAGTACATACACTGGAAATCTACTTTTGAGCTAGTACTTGGAAGGAACCAACCAGACAAACATGCTAAAGAGCATGGACAAAGATGTTCACTGTCCTGCTCTTACTAAGAGGCAAAAGGTTGAAAATAACCTAAGTAAACGTCCATCCAACAGAGGACATGGATAAGTAAGCTGGGCCTACCCATACAATGGTACATCCTCACAGCCATGCAAATGATGTGAGGGAAGAATATCTAATGATGTGAGAAAGAGACTCAATACATACTACTAATTCTGAAAAGGCAGCACAAAACAATATAGATATTATTTCTTTGTATTAAATACATACACTTGTGCATACGTGCGCACTCAAGCATACTCACTATAGTACAGACACAAGTTTGGAGAGATACGTGCTCAAATCTATCAAGACACCCCCTCATGTTCCGCTGCTGGGTTCCCTGGGTGGTGGAGATAGTGTGTTGGGCAGCACCTGGCCTCGTGCCACCTGAGGGAGCAGCCAAAGAGCAGCCTGATTGTGCTGAGCCAAATCACAAGTCTGGTCGGCACCCCAGACGGCAGGCAGGCCTGCCTGCTCTGTGCCAAGTTCACTGCCTTCTGGGCCTTCCCTGCTTGGCAGCCTGGCCAAGTCCTGTCTGCAGTGGTTCCTTCACCACCTAGAGATGCCCCAAGAACCACAAAACACACCCAGTGATTTCAGTTCTAAACGTGGTTTCGGGGAAGCCCTACTTACCTGAACACCTCAACTGAAAGAACCATCTTTGCTCACGAAAGCCATGAGGGGAAACAAGATGGTACTGGCCAAGCCTCAGAAAACAGTGACTCAAATCTGCAAAATGTTTTGTGTTTGTACTTTGAGAGCTGGTCTGACCCAGACAGCATACTGGAGATGCTACTACATGGTGATTTAAAGATCTGACTTCCAATGGAGCATACGGCTGACACCCAGCAACCATCCAAACATACGTGACCACTTCAAATTACTGTGGAAGTAATCCCAGCTCACAGAGACTGAATCACCAGGTGAAGCGGCCTGACCTAGTGATTCAGATGCCAAGTGCGTGGCTCTGACCCACCAACAAACCCCATCCTCCTCCTTGCTTCCATTAGCGGAGTTAGCACTTATGGCTTCCAAGTCCTAAAGCCTCCACACAGAAAAGTTCTTTCTATGACTTCTTGGGAGGAGGAGGCAAGAAAAGATGAGCAATCAAAGTATTAAAGCGAGATGACAGAATGAACGTTGGGACGAGGAGTGTGGTATTAAACCCAGGTGGGAACAGCAGGTGCAGAGAGGGGACAGAGCTTCTAAGCAGCCCATGGCATGCCCCACATCAGCAGCAGCAGACCAGTAAGGAGAAGTCAAGACACCCAGCTCCGAGCCTAGGCCCTGGGACCAGAGGGCACCCCCGTGCCCAATGGCACCATCCCTGTACCTGTTGGGTGCAGATGTTGTGCCCGGCCACAAAACTGCAACCAACCAAAAAGAGTTAGCCTGCCCAAGGCTCAGAGCAGCATGTACAGCCTCACGGATGGGCATCGTTCCATGGACACTTCTCTCCTGAGAGCCAAGGGCAGAAAGCAGCCCTGAGCATGCAGTTCAGCATCAGTCTGCAAACCGGAAGTGGGCATGAGCAAGTTGTCTGAGCCTATACAGACCTACACCTGGTCCCAGAGGTCCCCACACACTTTGGACTCACCCGGCTCGAAGGGACAGTTATATTCAACCTGGAACCTGATTTTAAGAGACTAAGTTCTCAATATTGTTTGAGAATATTCAATGCTAAAGAAAAGACAGCAGAGGGGATGGATGACTTGTAAGGTATGTTTAGTACAGATGAAACTTAGTAAGGAGAGTACGTGTGTATTAAACAAAATAGAAAGGTGTGGAAGGACAAGAGATACCTAACATTCATGAGGCACTAAATATACCCAAGGCAGCTGGGCAGTAAATATTCATGATACACTAAATGCTGTAAAGGTCTAAATATTCATGATATATTCATATACATAAGACTAAATATATAAAAGGAACCTAATATTGGTTGCGATTTGGTTACCCGTCGGTGACACCCATTCTGATCCGCTAACCCGTGGCAGTTCATCAGGCTCACTGGGGAGCCACAGAAGTGGCAGGGCAGAATTGTCCCTATGTCTTGCCACTTGATTAAGAGTGTGTGTGTGCACGTGCATGCATGCGCACGTGCTCATTTTCCTTCAATGCCTCCACACAGAAAGGACCCACAGAAAAGTTCGGATGCAGAAGGACCCTTTATTGCTTCAGTGTACTTATTAGGGAGTTCTAACTGGGAATTATCATAAGTGCTCTTGCACCTTCTTAAAAAAGACAATGGAAGAACAATAGTCATAAATAATTTATGAAGCAATACCTCAAGTGATGCTTGTGTGTGTGTGTGTGTATCATCCCCCCCCACACACTGCATTCTATGGGGTGCCCGAGGTTGCAGGGACTCTGTGTGGCACAGCTGAGACCAGAGCCCTGACTACACCCCTTGCCAGGACCACCTGCTTTAAGAAAAGTGAAACCCCTCTCACATTTTCATATCCCACATTCAGGATGGCTGTTCTGTGAGCAGTTTCTTGGGAAACACACACACCACAGTTAAAGCTTCTATTGCCTCCCAAAGACATGAGAATTTGGGGGGAAGAAACCATGGAGAGACTGGTGTATAGACCTCAGAGGTGAGGCCAAGTATTTGGGAAGTTCTCAAACTTCATACATTTACAAATCAGCCTCACGAGGGCTAGCAAGAGGCTTGAGCAAATAAATGACTTTCTGCTCCTCACCATTCAAAAGACTCTTTGGTAATTTCTTTTCACAGATACCTTAATCATAAGGAAAACACTTGAGAGTGCTTCCTCTCAGGAATGTGCACAGGAACAGTGCAAAGTTCTGCATGGAGTCAGGGGCTGACACCATTGAAGAGAGTCCCTCGGCTGCACGGTTGCACCTGTCACTATGTCTTGTCAATAAGCCACTAAATTCTCATGGAATCTTCTGGCTCATGACCCGCTGAGTTCAGAATTCTAGGTGATAGCACGTTAAAGCAATAATACAAAGAATTCTCAGGTAATTCCTCAGAATTACAAATGGGTCTCAAGGACCACTGACCTGACGTGAGTTTAAAATTATTTTCTAGATACAAACATCTATGAAAGAAAACAGGGTTAGTTGGAAACTCCTCTGATTTCCACTGTGTAGAGAAAACACAAGGAACTTCGAATGCCACCCTTTCCTGTTGTCCTACCTACAGATGACAGTAACTATGCCAGTGTTTACAGGTACCTAGACAACAAAAGGGATAAGCATGACCCCAGGAAGGGTCAAGCCACAAGCTTGAAAGGGTCCTGAACGGCTACCCCTGGGAAGGCTTTCTGTCTCTAGGCACTCAAGAACTTCTCGTGGAAAGTTCTCTTTTGTCTCATATCAATGTAGCTGAGTCTTTTTTTTTTTTAAAGATTTCATTTATTTATTTGAAAGGAAAAGAGAGAGAGAGACAGCATGAGTGGGGTGAGGGGCAGAGGGAGAAGCAGACTCCCTGCTGAGCAGGGAGCCAATGTGGAATTTGATCTAGGGACTCCAGGATCATGACCTGAGCCGAAGGCAGTCACTTAACTGAGCCACCCAGGAGCCCCATATGTGGCTAAGTCTCAATGTTACTTAAAGTCACCTCCTGCAAGAAGCCCTTCCTGACCTCTTCACCTTCACTGAATGTTAACAAAACTGAGAGCTTAGCTTTATAGGTTTAGGTTTCCTAAAGGCTAATCTTATTCTCCAAATAATTCCTAAGCACCCCGGAGAAGCAATTAATTGTGACTTGGATTTTTCTGTATTTCTCCTATGCCTTTAGTAAATGCCAAGTACATGGTAGATCATTCTGCTGACAAAGAAACAACAGCATAAATAGGGGTGATAGTTTGAAAGACATTAATCCACATGAAACTGGTTTACTGGGCTGGACTAGGTAATGTGCAAGCAGAAAGCTAGTCTCTTCTCCCACCCACCACCAAAGTTTCAAAGCTGCTCTTCCCCCATTTCCTCCCAGCCTGTCACTGGCATCTCCAGCAGGTCCTACAGCTTTCACATATTAGGAAGTCCAGGGCACATAACCCAGGTCAGCCTGCCAGAAAGATGGAGAAGGGGGAGAGGAAGGGAAGAAGGGAACTTTCCCTCTATTTTCCCAGTTTGTTCCTCCCTGACTCCTTCCCACACCCACCAGGATGCATCTGATTTTTCCCGGGGAACGGGGCGGAGGGGGGGGGTGATAATAGAAAACGATGTTTGAATTCCCTCTGCATATCAAGAGGAGAGCTTGGAAAGTTTGATCACAACGTTTTACTCTAAGTCATAATGCACAGAGTACAGAAGGTATAACATAATGAAGACCTGCCCCACAAGTTAAAAAAAAAAAAAAAGCTCTTGGGATACCTGGATGGCTCTGTCAGTGGTAGAGCGTGTAATTCTTGACCTCAGGGTGGTAAGTTTGAGCCCCATATTGCATGCAGGGAAAACTTAAAAATAAAGTCATATTTACAAAAAAGCTCTTCTGGTACTGAGAAAAGAGGAACATGGAGGGACTGAGTCCCCCACCCCTGTGCGCCTTGCCCGGAGGAGAAGGAGTGGTAAGGGAAGAAAAATCCCTTGGAGGTTGAGGGGGACACGGAAAGCATGGGAAGTTTTCATCCTGCTTTCTACTGGGAACATTGGGGGCCGCTTGGTACAGTGGAAATGGAAGCCTAGCATAGTGCCGCCCAACCTGGGCAGGTTCTCATGTGCCCGGGAGAGACCCAGAGTGTGCAGAGCTCAAGGCCAGATGCAGGAGCCAGATCCCAGCTGCAGCTTAGCCCAATGAAGCCCAGCTGGACCATCCTCTGCAAACAGGGGAAGAAGGCTCATTGCCGGGAGGGGAAACTAGCCAGAAGAGAGCAAGAGGACCAGACAACTGAGAACCAGATGACTGGCAAGAGGCCACCCTCCTGCACACCCTGATGTGACCACAACCTTCTCCTGGTGCCCAGAGACCACCTGTGGGGAGAAGGGGCCCCCAAGGGTAACCCAGAGAGACTGAGACACTGACTCCCCAAGACCCAAGCTGCTTTAAGCTAGGCAGTGACTGAGATACTAGGACTTGACTTGGGCTCAGGAAAATCACAATCATGAATGAGGATTAAATATACCAAAAGGGAACCACAGTCATTTTGTTTGGAGTAGCAAAATTAAGTTCACTTATAAAATGTTTTGCATACTGTGACCTGTGGTTGGTGAACTTCACCAATCCAAAATAAATGCTCAGCAGGAAATATCTCTACTTTGGTTCAACTGCTTCTGAGGGGTGTTGGTGCAACATAAGCAGAATTTAAGAGTGTCTGTCTATGACAAGGCACAACCTCCAGAGGAAAAGCAAGTGGTTGCAAGCTTGCTTGCAAGGCAAATCCAGGCCCCCAAGCCATCACAGAAAACTCACCCTCCAGGAGGGCCAGTGCCTTCACACACATTCTCTCACTGAACCCCGCCAGCATCCCTGTGAGCTGATTATTATCACTCCCTTTTTACGGAATGGCAAACCGAGACTCAGCAGGATTCGGTGACTAGCGCAAGACGACCAGGCTGAGAAGCCATACAAATAGGACAGCCACTTTGTCACCGTCCCCACACGGCTAATTCTGTGCAACAGCCCCATGCTGTGCATTAGCTGTGCAACATCCATGGAGGGTCCACTTTTTTTATTTTACAAATGAGGAAACTGATGCTTACAGAGGTTCAGAAACTGGACTCACAGGCAAGTTTAGAACTAGAGTGAGGCAAGTGAGGCATGCACCTCAGGCACAATATTTAGGGAGATACCGAAACACTCCCTAAGGCGAACGTTTTAATTCGATGTTTTAAAACATCACATGAACACAAAATCCGCGTTGTACTAAATATCACAATTTTAAATAAAGACAGGATTGATATTAGTGACTTTTCCTTTTGCCTCAGACTCCAGCATGGCTCAGCACGGCACTGGGGCAGAGCCAGGAAACCAGCCACCTCAACCCTTCTCCACCAGCCCCCCAAAACAGGGATCCCAGAAACCATTGCTGGGGCCCTCTCCAGATGCTTCCCCTATTTTATAACCTCAAAGGGCTCTTAGGAGTGACCACCACGCTCCATAATTCGGGGGGTGGGGGTGAGTTCCAGGTTGAATGCCAGGGGTCTAAGTAGATTTATTCCATGGTCCCCAGCACATGTTATGTAAATGAAGGAAGCTTGCAGGCTTGAATAAGGGAGAAGGATATTTTAAGATACAAGCTTGAGAAGGTATGGGGTGGGCTCGGAAAGGATCACACAGCTGCTTGTCTCCCACTTGATAAATTTCCTGGCTCAAAATTAAGTGTTCTGCAGTGACACGATGCCAGCTGTCAAACGGTGGCATTCCCTTTTCCTTGCATTTCAAAAAGCCAAATGCTAGCTCATCTGAGTAACTACCTATGCTCTGATTACTTGTTAACCTCAAGTTAAACCCCTACCTGATATGAAGCATCTGTTCAAGATCTATTTTGTTGATTAAAAATTTGAACACTGTGGTGAGCATTGCATAACGTATAGAACTGTCGAATCACTATGTTGTACACTGGAAACTAATATAACATTGCATGCCAACTATAATTTTTTAAAAATCACAACCCCAATTTGAATATTTCTTAGATCAAACCCCAGATCGCTTACTGGTGGCTTGTAATCGAAGCCTAAAACCTATTTACAAAAAAAACCATTAACTAAAAGCGTAAGAAAGACAGTGAATTTGTCCACTAATTTCTCCTGCAATGGCCTTTAGAGACAGCAGACACAAATACTTCGTATACTAATAATTCAAACCGTGCAAGACGGCCTCCCCTGTTCTTGTGTTTCCTTAGAGCTTGAATGGTAAGCTTCACCTCACATTTCAAAGTTAGGTCCAGCAAAGTGAGCAAGGGGAAACTTCGGGCACTCAGGTGAGCGCGTCCGCTTCCCCTCGGCCCGTACCCGCGCTGCCCCAAGAGGCGGCCGCGGGGATCGCGCCCCCAAGCCCCGGTCCGAGGGGCACCCGGCCGGGGGGTTCCGTCCCGGCCGTCCCACACCTGGCCCGGCGTCGGGGCGCGC
>LNAC01000393.1:744722-771842 GCA_002007465.1 Ailurus styani | reverse complement strand
TCCCCATCACACTCCTCTGAACAGATGAGTTTGCTTCCTTCTTCAGAGAAAATTCAAGTTATCATGGATGGAAATAATTTTGTTAATAAGCTGACCTTAAAATAGGGAGATGTTCCTGGATTATTCAGGTGGGCCCAATGTAACCATGGATGTACTTCAAAAGGGAAGAGGGAGCAGAGAGATGATAGTATGAGAAGGACTCAAGTCAATATTGCTGATTCTGAAGGTGTAGGGTGGGGCCACAAGTCAAGGAGAGTGGGTAGACTTTGGAAGCTCAAAAAGACAATGAAATCGATTCACAATCCTTCTGACACCTGGATTTTAGCTTAATGAGACACATATCAGAGTTCTGACCTCCAAAATTTTAATTAGTGTTGTTTTAAGCTACTAAATTTATGGTAATTTGTTACTGCAACAATAGGAAACTAATACAAAATTTATCTAAGAACTCCGTACCCTTATTGCTGGAAACTCCACTTTTCCATACCTACTCACTGGCATCTATAGGAGAGGTCCCATTAAACATGCCTTGGCTCCAGCTGAATAACTTTAATATTTTATTTATTCAATTTTTAAAGATTTATTTATTTATTTAAGAAAGAGAGAGAAAGAGCATGAGCAAGAGGGGCAAAAGGAGAGGGAGAGAGAATCTCAAGCAGACTGCCCTGAGCGTAGAGCCCAATAGGGCTCAATCCCACATTCCTGAGAACACAACCTGAGCCCAGACCAAAAGTCAGATCCTTAATTGACTGCACCACCCAGCTGCCCCTAACTTTAATATTTTATTTTTATTTTCCTCTTTTTTTATTAACATATAATGTATTATTTGCCCCAGGGGTACAGGTCTGTGAATCATCAGGCTTACACATTTAACTTTAATATTTTAAATGGAGGTTATTATTCAGACTGCTCTAATGGGATTCAGACTCTTAGCTAAGACTCATCTAGACATTCCCACTTTCTTTTTTGACAAATACCAAACACTGATAGTCTGAAATTTTGGACCTTGGGCAGCTATCTAAATAACCTTTCAGCAACTTATAGACCTTTCAGGATTGTTCATAACAGTATCTTCTGGTAACTCAAAACCATTTTTAATTTTAACTTGCCCAAATTTTGTAAGATTTATTTTTACTTCTTCCCTCTTAAAACAAAGTGTGTTCATTATGCCATCTAAGATCATAGTTTTGCTAGTTTCTAACACTAATAATGTTATTTTTCCATAAAACTCTTATTTTAACCTAACAAATATTTGTTTGTCCAATGGTATCATCTTCCTGGACTGGGTATGAATCTAAAAGATTATTTTGGAACAATGCCCATTACAGTCCCCATTTTATGTTTATATGGAAGAATATTTTAAATAAGAGACATAAGAACTTTAATTAAGCTTATAAAGAAAAAGTCTAAACCGCTACTTTTTTTTCAGGCAGAGAGATAAAACAAGCATATATATCTGATTTATGTGCTGGCCCACATAGCTCCTTTTGCAAATGTGGCTTTAAACCAGCTAATCTTTAAAAGTCTTTACACTGACTAATTTAGAAGCAAGGAGAACAAATGTGGGAGTATAAATGTAAGGCACTGAATAAGAGTGATAATCTCTGCCAATGAACACACTGCTGTGTTTCTGAGTACCCAATGCAGTTCATGATTTTCATTTAGATGGAGCTTCCTGGAGCTTGTCTTGCCTCCCCAGCACGATTTGCTACGTGACTGAAATTCAAATTTGGAAGGTTAGCTCTGTCCAGGATCTTACAGCTCATGTTCTTCAGCCTCATTGTTTGGGGGATCATGTTGGGCAACTAGCCACAGGTTATACATCAATGACTGACCTACACCTCACACCTGCCTCTAAAGGAGGCTGTATTATGCACCTGCCCACCTCTCTCATTCTGTAGCTTCCTGAGTCTCTGGTAATCACCAACAAAATTTTGAGAGAAAGCTGATCATCTTAGTAGAAAAAATTAGCAACATTATTCATTTGATAGATTATAAATAAAATATAAACAAATATTAAAAAGCAAATGTAGGATTTTTTTTTTCCAATCACAGAAAGTTGTCACTATTTGGGCAGTTCCTTATTTTTGACAGAGTTTTGAACAAAAACATGCTCTCAAAGCAGTCATTGGGTACCCAAAACATATGCTCTCTTCTGGAAACTGCTGGAGCAGCTCCCCCTTGTCTCTATCAGTGAAATGATATGACATTAAGGTGAAAGAACTAAGTGAATGTTTCCATAGCAAATGCTAACACTAAAAATAGTGTTTGGAGTGAAAGTAGGATGAGGAATAATTTCTTCATTGTTTCCATGGAAAAATAGGAAAGTGGCAATGATGTATCCACTGATTGTGCCTATGATGCCTTAGGTAGATTTGGAGACTTCCTTAAAAGAAATAGAATGGCGTCTACTGACATGATAACTCTAAACAGCTGCTAATCATTTCACTGCCATCTCTATGATCTCTTCCCATTCTAAAAGTCTATGAGTCTGGTTTATTTCACATGTATATGGAAGTTTTTATTGACTGTATTTTTATAGAAAAGTTTATTATTACCAGATCCAGATTGATTCTATATAAAATTACACAGGGGATGCCAACCCTATGCAAAGTTATGATGTAGATGAAGCTTGTTCTTGGTGCACTTAGAGTCGTCTTGCAGTTCAGAGACTTATTGTGCAGGTGTCCTACATGTGCCTTAAACCAAGATGGTAGTAAACCAATCCCTTCAAAGATGTAAATGGCAAGTACTGACATACTATTTTCCTGTCTATATCTTCATTTAACAAGAGTATGTGTAATTTTTTTTAAATCCCTGGAAGAAAAAGTCCTAGAAAAGGCATGCCTATTGGTAAAAAAAAACAAACAAAAACAAAAAACAAACAAACAAACAAAAAAACAAAAACAAGACAGGGCGGTGAGGGAGAAGATGCTGGGATGCAGGTCTCTGGTAACTGCCCACCACAACACCAAGCCCAATCTGCTTTTCCATGAGCCAGTCATACATCAGGCTTTAATGTCAGACATATGTTGCTATTTAATACTCACAATCCACCTATAAAATAAATATCTCCATTTCAGGAGTTAGGAAACTCAGAGGGGATTGCCAAAGTTCACAGAGCTAGTGATTGGAGAAGTCAGAATTCAGACCCAGCCTGGTCTGATTCTAAAGCACTTAGTATGGGGCTGCCTCTCCTCCTCTCCATTATAATGACTTTGAAGAAATTCTGATAATTGGGTTAGGATAATTTGGTGGTTCTGAACTCAAGTGCTTGGTAGAAACATAAATGTGTTTCTTTCCAGCCTGTGGGGTATAACTTGAAAACCAGTCAGCTGTGTGAGCTTTGTATAGCGAAGCAGACTCCCAGGCTTCTCCGGGATTGCCCAAAGCCTAGGGAAGCCACTGCCTTGTCTCCCGTGACTTGTCTTCCTCTTGTGGCCTGAGAATAGATTTAGCTAAACTAACACATTTCTGCTTACTTGTACACAAACAAGCTATGGCTGAGGGAAGATCTCTGATTAACGTCACTAATGAGCTTTTGTAAGCCTCTCAGAAGATGGCTCTGCAGTCCTTTTAGTTAAGCTATGATGCGTAAATAGCACATCTCAGTATTCAGTGCTCCAAAGACATCTAAAAGTTGTGAATTTTACATCGATACAGATGACTTTAGAGCTCAATTTTAAAAGTAAAAGTTTTTAAAAGCTCACCCCAAATTTCTGTCCTTGAGTACAATGGTGTAAGAAGGACCAGACTTAATAACTAAAAAACTGGAACAAAGATATAAAACAATTATGTTCAGACATTTAAATATATGTAGCACACGATCTTTGACTACCCTGGCTTCCTGCCTAGAAGTGATTTCTGGATTGCATAGGCACAGAGAAAGACTCCAGACAGAGGCATCAGCCTTGCTGAAAAAGGAAATGGAGATTAGAATGAATGGGTGCTGAAGAAGCTGGGATTTGCACAGCACAGATCTGGAAGCCCATGAGGGCACGAGCTCCAGAAACTTAGTCTCTTCTGAGTACTAGGCTGTACATGCAGAGAGTGAAGCTCCATAAGGCTGGGACAATCCAAGTTAAAAGCTGAGTAATTCCCAGTGCTCACACAGGTCAAGGGGATAGGCAAGCTTTGACCAGACAGAGGGGAGAATCTTTGGGGATCATTACAGTTCATTCAGTGAAGACCCCAGAGGTCACCCTTAGTAGTGGGGCTGAACTTTCTTTGGATTAACTATCCTCTAGACCTACTCAAGTAGAGAGTTATGTGTTGACTTGTGTCCCCATCAAAATTTGTATGTTGAAGTCCTCACCACTACGCACCTCAGAATCTGACCTTATTTGGAAAAGGGTCATTGCAGATGTAACTAGTTAAGATGAGATCATATTGGAGTAGGGTGGGCCCCAGTCCAATATGACTGGGTGTCCTTATACAAAGAGGACATTTGAACACACACACACACACACACACACACACACACACACACACACACACACGCCCCACCACCATGTAAATATGAAGACAGAGATCAGGATGATGCTTCTACCAACCAAGGAATGCAGAAAACCACCAGGAGCTAAGCAAGAGGCAGGGAATAGTTTCTCGCCCACAGCCCTCAGAAGGAACCAGCCCCACGCACATTCCACTTCAGACATTTAGCCTCCCAAACTGTGAGATAGTAGATGTATGTAGTTTAAAAATACTCCTTTCGTGGTCCTTTGATACAGCAGCCCTAGTAAACTAATACATAAAACCTTAAAGCAGGTGAGGAGGTGGCATGGTCAGTGGGGGAGGCTGCATACTCACAAGCCTCCACAGGCTGTGTGTTGGCTAATCCAGTTGTTACCTGCATTGCCTCAACCAGATGCTAAACATCAAAAAGCCAAATGACCATTTGATGAATTTAAGGGAAACAGAAACTTAAATCAAATCTCTCTAGGTGAGAGACTTCTGTGGACTGGCAGAAGAAATGTTGGACTTTTCGGTAGGGTTCTCTAAAGACTTTGCAGACAAACTTTATACATTTGAAGACCATGCCTCATTTGGGAATTTTAACTAGATATACTCCCAGTGGTTAAACTAGTGATCTAGGAACCTACATGATCAACAGGCAGACCACCAAAAGCAAATCTAGTTGTCTCCTTCCAGTGGGCTCAAATATTATGATTGGACTGGAAAAAATTGGATGTAGTCACATGACAGTGTGTCTTTTCATGAACTGCTGCCTAGACAGCAGTTTAATTAATTAATAAGCAAATTAAAATTATCCTTCTTGGTCTGTTCAAGAAAAGGTATTAGACGACCAGCCTATTTTTAGACACTTTAAAAAGTTGTATATCCAAGACTACCACCTTGTTCTGCAATTGAATTGGTGTCTTATCTTTTCCTTCCCATTTCTGCAGACATTTGGGCTGTATGTAACAGCTTTTACATTGGATTGAAAGAATATATCATTTTCCATCCCATCCTTGAGTTTTAATTTTTAATATCTGATGAATTATTTCAGATATTTTGATTTCCTCATACAATCTCCCTTATCTTTTATTATATCTACAAATGTGTATATACTTTAAGATAGTAACCTTACAAAAAAGAGAAATAAAAAGAAGAAAAAAAGTCTTGGGAGCAATATGAATTGGTTTACTCTTCATACTCTGTCCAACCTTGTTATTCCTTATTAAAATGAGTCTCATTAAAGAGTAAACTACCAACAACACCAGGCCCCTTTGAAAGTATAAGACCATTTCTGAGAGCCCTTTAGTATTGAAGTGACAAGAGCAGAATGGGAATTCTCAAACAAATGACCATTTTTCTTGTGATTACCAATGTGTGGCCTGCAGTGGGACAATACAAGGAGATATGCTATGGCTTCCTTCCTGTAATATTTTTAACTTAAGTTTGGTGTAGAATCAGCTGCAGAATCATAGGGGTTCTGAGAAACAAATATCCAAAAATCTCCCAAGATTCTCCCCTAAGAAAAGTAGGGGGAAATGCTATCTCCATAGGACGAGTGGCACAACGTAATAAACAAGGTCAAAAAGCATAAGAAGATTCTACCTAAATTGTGAAGGGGAAAATAAATGTAAGTGGTGTTAATATTAGTAAAAAGAGCTCTAGTCCTAGACTTGGCTCAGCCTGAAGTAGTTGTCTATGTACAGGCAAGTTTCTAAAACTTACTAAACTTTATTTTTCTTTTCAGTAAAATTAAAAGATGGAACTATTTAGAATGTATTTCACATTCAGACAGCCAATGGTTCTGGAAGAAGACTAATAGGCTAGCTTTCATTCCTTCTTGGCAGATGAGAGATTGATCTACCGTCTAGTTATTTATTTTCTGTTTATCCTGTTTGTTTGTTCATTATAAGTGTGTGTATATAACTTTTAGAAATGAAAACCACAATATCTGAAATTGAAAATTCACTAAATGGGCTTAACAGCTGATGAAACATTGTGGGAAAAATGAGTGAATTTGAAGACCTACCTATATAATTTATCTAAAATAAAGCCAGAGAAATTAGACTAAAAATAAAATTGAACAGAGCCTTAGTGACCTGTTATATCAAGTGTTCTAAGATACATATTAAACTTCTGGTAGACTGTAGAGAGAAGAAAAGAAATTTAAAAATATTTGAAGGAATAATCACTACAAAATTTCTAAATTTGATAAAAATTATAAACCAAAAGTTGGTTCTTTGAAAAGATCAATACAACTGACAAATCTTTATCCAAACTAGCCAAGAGAAAAGAGGACTCAAATGATTAAAATCAAGATTGAAAAAGGCATCATGATCAACCTTACATAAATAAAAGCCTGCTTCTCCCTCTGGTCTTCCCCCATGCTCCTGTTCTCTCTCTCTCCCTCTCTCTCTCTGCAAATAAGTAAACAAAATGTTAAAAAAAAGACATCTAAAACATTTACAAATTATATGTTGATAAGGTACTTGTATGCAGAATATATAAAGAACTCTTCCTACTCAATCATAATAAAAATAACCCCATTAAAAGTGGGCAAAATATTGAAAAGGCATCTTTCTAAAGATATGTGAATGGCTAATAAATAAATTAAAAGATGTTCAACATCATTACTCACTAGGGAAATGCAAATCAAAGCCATGACACACCTACAAGAATGGGGGTAATGAAAAAAAATGATGTTTGGTAATTATGAAATATAATTTAAAAATAACTCACAGACCAAGGAGGAATGACAGCAGATTATAAAATATTTCTTTTTAAAATTTTATTTGTTTATTTATTGTCAGAGAGACAGTACAAGCACAGGGAGTGGCAGGCAGAGGGAGAAGCAGACTCCCCACTGAGCAAGGAGACCTATGCAGGACTTGATCCCAGGACCCTGGAATCATGACCTGAGCCAAAAGCAGATGCTTAACCGACTGAGTCAACAAGGCATCCCAAGATTATAAAATATTTTTAACCAGTCATCAATGAAAATATGATCTGACAAAATTGTGAGATGCACCTAAATACTTTGCCTTAGTGGAAAACTTATTCTGTTCAAAACACATATATTAGAAAAGAAGACTGAAAATCTGATGTAAGCATCCATCCTCAAGAATTTAAACAAGGTATCAGCAAATTATCCTTAAAATGGAGAATAGAAAAGAGAAGAAATTGGTAAAATAGAAAACAAAAGCAGGACACCTAGGTGCCTCCGTAGGTTAAGCAACTGCTTTCAGCTCAGGTCATGATCCTGGAGTTCTGAAATCAAGTCCCAGATCAGGCTCCCTACCCAGTGAGGAGCCTATTTCTCCTTCTGACCCTCCCCCTTCTCATGCTCTCTGTCTCTCACTCTCTCTCATATAAATAAAAGAAAATCTATAAAAAAAAAAAAAGCACAGTGAAAAGGATCAACAGAGTCAGAAATTAATTCTTTGAAAAGACTAATAAAATTGATATATTCCTATTGAGATTGTGAAAAAACTGAGAGAAGGCAAAAGTAGTCAAAATGAGGAATGAAAAAAGGGACATCATTACAGATCCTGCTACATTAAAAAGATAATTGCATGATTTTATTTACCGTATTATGTCTAAAATTTAGTTTAAGTTAAATGGACAAATTCTTTTAAAAAATTCAAAATACTAAAACTGACTTAAGAAGGATATTTGAATAGCCCTATTACTATTAAGGAAAATGAATTTGTAGTTGAAAACCTTCCCACAATGAAAGCTATAGGCCCAGGTGGCTTCACCACTCTTATAATACTCTCTCAGAAAATAAATAGTTCCTAATTCATTTTTGGAGCCTGGCTTAGTCTTAATACCAAAACTTGATAAGAACATTATAAGAATGAAAATTTACATAGCTCAATTTCATTCATGAGCAAATATATCAAACACAATATTAGCAAATCAAATCTATCAATATATAAGAAGGTTAACATGTAGGGGTGCCTGGGTGGCTCAATAAGTTAAGTGACTGATTCTTGATTTTGGCTCTGGTCATTAACACAGGGTTGTGGGGTTGAGCCCCACAAGGCTCTGCACTCAGTGTGGAGCCTGGTTACAATTCTCCTTCTCACTCTGCCCCCTTCCTGCTTGTGCATGCACTCTCTCTCTCTCAAAAAAAAAAAAAAAGGCTAACATGTAAAAACTAAGTTGACTTTTTATTCCAGGAATACAAGTTTAAACTAACATTTGAAAATAAATCAACACAAATTAACTACATCAAAAAAAGGAGAAAGTAATATGACCAAAATAGATGCAGAAAATGATTTGATAAATTTCAACATCCATTCAGGATTAAATCTCTTGAATTTGAAATTAAAATTAACTTCATTAATCTGATAAATAGTACCTTAAAAAAGAACACTAGCCTATAGTAAATATCATATTTAATGGTGAAATGTTGAACTCTTTCCCTCTATAATGATACAGAAGACAAAAATATCCATTATCATCACTTCTATTCAGCTTCAAGTGGGTGGTCCTAGCCAGTGCACTACATCAAGAAAAAAAACTTAAGAACTGTTACAAAATAAAAATATGATTTTTCTTGGATGATATGATTAAAAATGTAGGAAATCCAAAAGAATTTATCACTAAATTATTAGAATGAATCAGTGACTTTTACCAAGATTGCTGTGTAGAGTACAAGGTCAAAATATAGACTTCAAATAAATTTTATACATCAGCAAGAATAAAAAAGTAGGGCGCCTGGGTGGCTCAGTGTGTTAAGCCTCTGCCTTTGGCTCAGGTCATGATCTCAGGGTCCTGGGATCAAGTCCCGCATTGGGCTCTCTGCTCAGCAGGGAGCCTGCTTCCTCCTCTCCCTCTGCCTGCCTCTCTGCCTACTTGTGATTTCACTCTCTGTGTCAAATAAATAAATAAAATCTTAAAAAAAAGAATAAAAAAATAAACAATTTAAGACAACATGTACTCATTTACAAAACTATCAAAAATTCAAATACCTAGTAACAAATATTTTTATATTTTAAAATATGTGGATCAATACCTTAACAAAGAAAACTATGAATATTACTGAAAAAAGTAAAATAAATAGAATATATGTTCATGGACTAGAAGACTCAGTATTAGAAAGATGTCAATTCTCTCTAAATGTATCCATAGATTTCATTCAGTACATTAATAATCTTAACAGGTTTTAAATGGAATTTCAATAATGATTTTTAAATTATATGGGAATGCTAAAGCAAAAGAAGCCAAGAGATTTCTGAAGAACAATAACATGAAGGATAGCAAAACTTCATGGTAAAGCTATAGCAATGAAAACAATGAGGTTTCTTTGTCAGGTAGAAAAATAAACCAATGGAATAGTACAGTGCCCCAAAACAAAGCCACACATATTTGGACAGTTAATAGGACAAGTAGTAATGCATACCAGTGGGAAAAAGACAGTCTTTTCAACAAATGATATTGAGTTAGTTGGGAACCTTAAATAGAATTTTTAAAAATCTCAATGTCTACCTCAACTCAACACAAAAGCAATTCCAGATGGACTGTAGTTCTGAAATTAACAAGAAAACCAAAAAAGTATATAGAAGAGAATATGAGACATCATTATCACCTTAAGGTAGGGAAAAACTTCTTAAACAGGACAGAAAAAAAATGCTCATTCACATAGAAAATTACTGATAAACTAGATATTATTAAAATTAAGAATTTGTTTATTAAAAGATACCATGAAATGAGTGAAAAAGCAAGCTCAGCAGAAGGTTTTGGGCTTGTAACTAGAGTATATAAAGAACTATAAATTAGTAAGACAGAGAGCCTAACAAAAAATTAGGTAAAAGACTTGAATACAAACTTCACAAATACACCAATAGGGAAATAAATATCTGAAAGGTGTTCAACCACATTAAGACATCAAGGAAACACAAATTATAGCCACAGTGAGACACCATTTTACACCTACCACCATGACAAAAAATGAAAAGATAGACCATACCAAGCTGGTGGGACATTGTGAACTCACTTAGATTCCCATCATGCTGGTGGGTGTGTGTAAATTAACACAAGTACTTTGGAAAACAGTTTGGTATTACTTATGAAGGTGAACATATGCATACTCTCTAACAAGTAATTCCACTTCTAGACATATCACATGTACCAAGAGAGATGTACACAAATATTTATAGCAGCATCATTCTTAAGACCCCAAATCAGGGAACAACCCAAATGCCCACTACCAGAAGAATGAATAACTTGTGTCATATTTGTACAATGGAGTAACACAGGACAATAAAAATGAACAAACTGAAACCTCAGCTATAGGGGTAAATTTAGCAACAGGGGTAAACTTCAAAAACAAAATATCCAATGAAAATAAAAGGAAAGAAGCAGGGGGACTTGAAACATGTTATAGTGGAGCTGCAATAGTCAAATGTAGATCAGTTATAGCAGTCACCATAATTCAATCAAGGTACAGAATTGGAAGAAAAAAATATTTTCTCTTTTGTCTACAGGAAATGTAAAATTCTGATCATAAATACAGTTTAGAAATTTTAACACAAGGAAATTTTTTGCAATAGCAAATGCAAAGTTCTGGGTTTCTGTGGATATATTATATATAAATATACATTCAATCACTTATTATACAAAGTTTTTCCCAATCTGTACAGCTGTTATTAAGGGGTATTTTACTTTAAGGCATTCAATATGGGTTTCCACTAATAGAGGTAATCAGGCCTTATATTAATGCCTACAAAACCCAAAATTAGCTGCCATCTTCCAAACAGAAGTCCTGAAAATGTTCAAACTAACTTTTTCCTCATGGGTTAACTTCATTATTGAATTTTACAACCCTGTGCTGCTGAGAAAGTGTTCTTGAATTGTTTCCCGCTTGTGACCACCTTCTTCAGATTTGCCTTTCACTCACTTGAGCAAAGACCAGCTATCTACTTTTTTCTGAAGAAATGATTATACAAATCATTACATAGACTTATTAAAGCTATGTTTTGTTTAGTTAGAAATGTTTAGAAGGTGGAGATAAGTGGGCCACGTTTCAGGAACTTAAATGCAATTGAAGAGAACCCCTCAGTAGTGCAAAGTCTATATAGTTGCCAATGGAGAAGCATATACTTTACCAGCCATTTGGCAGATGTATGGGAAACACGTTGAGACAGGCTGCACTGGAGTGCAATTTCAGTGAGTTCCTAGAGTTACAGAAAAGTACTGAGAGAAACTCTTTGCCCCGATAAATGTGAAAAATAGGTTTCATTCATGTGTTCATTCAACAGATATTTATTGGCCATCTATTATATGAAAGTCACTGGTGCTTAAGGATGAATTGGTTGAAATGTTGCAATAGTCCAATGAAGGAAAAATAGGAAGAATTAATATGAAATTAAAAACCAATTAAGCTTATACTTAAATACAGATAACATTTTCTTTTGGAATATATACCAATATCAGTTCATAATGTTGTATACCTGAAACTAATAAAATGTTATGTCCATTATACCTACAAAAAACTATTTTCCTTTGAAAGTAATCAGAAACAAGATAACCACGGGACACATGTTCTATTACTGTCATCAGAAGTAAATCAAACCATAGGCCTATTTGTCTAGAGGTCATTATCCTGACATATAAACAAGCACAGATGAAGTTAATTAGCTGCTCTTGAGCTAGGCTTACTTCAAATTGCTCTGACATTGATGGAAACATCATTAAAGAAACTGGTCCTTTAATAACAATTTGTGATATTCCATAGACTTTAAGAAAACTGAGGAAGCAGAAGACATTTCTATTACATTGAAGAGTCAGAAGATTTCTATTTCAGAATACCAAAAAATAGCATCTTTATTATATCATATGTGATAGCCTAAGAGATGATGCAAATGCATTAATAATTACTATAAAGTCTGTGTTATACTGAGATAAAACTGGTTTAAATCTAGCTCAACAAAATACATATAAATAGGTAGCAAGCAGATGATGGATTTTTTTCCTTAGATCATTGAAACATGCCACCATATTTGTCATACCTAAATAGATACCAGCTCAGTGACCATACACATAATTAACATTATCTCAAAAAAGTGAAATAAACATAAGATATTAATTCTCATTTCCTGAGGGACAAAATTGGGATGTTTATAAATTTTATATTTTCTTATTTGTTGAAGCTTTATGAAATATGGTCTTCATTTTACTAAATGTGTAGGTATAAGATGCAAAATTTCCTCTAAGTACAGAAACAAAAATTTAAAACACAAAAAACTCCTGCACAGCAAAGGAAACCATTAACAAAATGAAAAGGAAACCCACTAAATGGAAGAAAATATTTGTAAATAGTATCTGATGAGGCATTAGTATCCAAAACATATAAAGAACTCATACACCTTAATAGCCAAAATCCCCAAACAATCCAATTTAAAAATGGGCAGAGGCTCTGAATAAATATTTTTCCAAAGAAGACATACACGTGGCCAATAGTTATGTAAAAAGATGCTCAACATCACTAATCATCAAGGAAAATGCAAATTAAAACCAAAATGAGATACCCATTAGAATAGCTATTATCAAAAAGACAAGAGCAGTGCCTGGGTAGCTCAGTCGGTTAAGGTTGTCATCCCAGGGTCTTGGGATGGAGCACTGCAATGGAGTCTGTTTCTCTCTCTCCCCCTGCTCGTGCTCTCTCTCTCTCTTGCTTGCTCAGTGTCTCTATAAAATAAATAAGTAAAATCTTAAAAAAAAAAAGACAGGAAATAACAAGTGATGATGAGGATGTGGTGAAAAGAGAACCCTATGCACTATTGGAAATGTAAATCCCACTGTGGAGAATAATATAGAGGTTCCTCAAAAAATTAAAAATAGCACTACATATAATCCCTCAATTCCACTTCACCCAAAGAAAATAAAAACACTAATTCAAAAATACATAAGCACCTCCATGTTCATTACAACATTATTTACAATAACCAAGATACAGAAATAACCTAAGTGTGTAATGCTAAATGAATGGATAAAGAAAATGCAGTGTGTATGTGTATATACATATGTTTGAATATTAATCAGCCATAAAGAAAGAATGATATTCTGCCATTTGCTATAACATGGATGAAATTCAAGGGCATTACAGTAAATAAAATAAGTCATATAGTGAAAGGATAAATATTCATATGTGGAGTATTTTTTAAAAAAACCCAAGTTCATAGATACAAGAAAAGATTAGTGGTTGCCAGAGTTGAGGGGTGGAGTGTGGACAAAATGGGTGAAAGTGTTCAAAGAATACAAACTTCCAGTTATAAAGTAAATAAACCATGGGGATGAAATGTAGAGCATGGCAACTATAGTTAATAATACTGTATTGTGTATTTGAAAGTTGCTAAGAGAGCAGATCCTAAAAGTTCTCATCATAAGAAAGAAAAATTATAACTATGTATAGTGACAGGTGTTAACTAGATTGATCATTTCACAAGGTATACAAATAGCAAATCATTATGTTGTAACCTGAAATTAACATAAGGTTGTGTTTAATTATACCACAATTTAAAAAGGGAGGTGGATACACAAAGATAAACTCAAAATGGATGAAAGACCTCAACACGAGACAGGAATCCATCAAAATCCTAGAGGAGAACATAGGCAGTAACCTCTTTGACATCAGCCACAGCAACTTCTTTTACGACATGTCTCCAAAAGTGAAAATGAACTTTTGGGACTTAATCAAGATAAAAAGTTTCTGCACAGCAAAGGAAACAGTTAACAAAACAAAGAGGCAGCCCACAGAATGGGAGAAGATATTCGCAAATGACACTATAGACAAAGGGCTGATATCCAAGATCTATAAAGAACTTCTCAGGGCTCCTGGGTGGCTCAGTTGTTAAGTGTCTGCCTTCAGCTCAGGTCATGATCCCAGGGTCCTGGGATTGAGCCCTGCATCTGGCTTTCTGCTCTGCAGGAAGCCTGCTTCTCCCTCTCCCACTCCCCCTGCTTGTGTTCCTTCTTTCATGTCTATCTCTATCAAATAAATAAATAAAATCTTAAAAAAAAAAGAACGTCTCAAACTCAACACCCAAAAAACAGATAATCATATCAAAAAATGGGCAGAAGACATGAACAGACACATCTCCAATGAAGACATACAAATTGCTAGCAGACACATAAAAAAAATGTTCATCATCATTAGCCATCAGGGAAATTCAAATCAAAACCACATTGGTAACCCCACCTTACACCCATTAGAATGGCAAAGATTAACAAGGCAGGAAACAACAAATATTGAAGAGGATGTGGAGAAAGAGGAACCTTCTTACACTGTTGGTGGGAATGCAAGTTGGTGCAGCCACTTTGGAAAACAGTGTGGAGATTCCTCAAAAAATTAAAAATAGAGCTACCCTATGACCTGGCAATTGCACTACTGGGTATTTACCCCAAAGATACAGATGTAATGAAAGAAGAGCCATATGTACCCCAATGTTCATAGCAGCAATGTCCACAATAGCCAAACTGTGGAAAGAGCCGAGATGCCCTTCAATAGACACATGGATAAAGAAGATGTGGTCCATATAAACAATGGAATATCACTCAGGCATCAGAAAGGATGAATACCCAACTTTTGCATCAACCTGGATGGGACTGGAGGAGATTATGCTGAGTGAAATAAGTCAAGCAGAGAAAGTCAATTATCATATGGTTTCACCTACTTATGGAACATAAGGAATAACATGACGACATTAGGAGAAGGAAAGGAAATGTGAATTGGGGTAAATTGGAGGGGGAGACAAACCATGAGAGACTGTGGACTCCAAGAAACAAACTGAGGGTTTTAGAGGGGAGGAAGGTGGGGGGGAGGGGTGAGCCTGGCAGTGGGTATTAAGGAGGGACATATTGCATTGAGCACTGGGCGTTGTACATAAACAATAAATCTTGGAACACTGCATCAAAAACTAATGGTGTATTTTATGGTGACTAACATAACACAATAAAAAAAAATAAAAATAAAAAAGGGATGTGGGCTTTCCCACAGCATTAAGTCATGGAGCCACAGAAAGAGAATGGGCTCAGAAAGGGTACCAGGAACATGATTCCCAGCTGAAATCTGGCTTTTCTCATAAGAAGAGATTTCCCCTGTATTAAAGGCCTGGGGAATTGCCCTACTCAGCTTCAATGGCCCATTTTTGACTCCCCATGCCATAAACCTCTGCCCATCTCAACTGATGGTAATAAAGATGTATTCTCTAACCACATTTCAAAGAAAGGAACTCCTCTTATCTATGAATTTGGGTATGCAATCTTAAGGCCAAAGAGGAAAAAAAAAAAGAAGAAAAATGAACAGAGCCTTAAAAAAATGTAAGACACTATTAAACTCAGCAATATACATGTACTGGGAATACCAGAAAACAAGAGAGAAAGAAGACGCAGTTCAATAAATAATGGCTGAAAAGTCACAAATTTGTTGTAAATATTAACCTACATGTCCAATTAGCACAACAAACTAAAAGAATAAACACAAAGATATCAATACCCAGACACATCATACTCAAGATGTTGAAACTAAAAACAAAAAGAAAAACTTGAAAGCAGTAAGAGAAAAACCATAAGATTTAAGATTTTTTTTTTAATTTATTCATTTGACACAGAGAGATTACAAGTAGGCAGAGAGGCAGGCAGAGAGAGAGGAGAGAGGAGGAAGCAGGCTCCCTGCTGAGCAGAGAGCCCAATGTGGGCCTCGATCCCAGGACCCTGGGATCATGACCTGAGCCGAAGGCAGCGGCTTTAACCCACTGAGCCACCCAGGCGCCCAAACCATAAGATTTAAAGCTGACTTCTCAACTGTTCTAAGAAAATTCCAGAAGACTAACAGCTAATTTATCATCAGAAACAATATAGGCCAGAAAGCAGAAGGATGACATATGCAAAGTGCTAGGAAAAATAACTTTTCAATCAAGATTTCCATATCCAACAAAACTATCTCTCAGAAATGAAAGTGAAATAAAGACTTTCCAGTTAACCCCAGAGTATAACAAGTGTTGGTAAGGACATAGAGAAATTTTGTTATTGGTGGGAATGTAAAATGGTTCAGCTACTAGAGAAAACAGTATGGCAAACTTCCAAACCTGACTCAAGAAGAAATAGAAATTCTGATAAGATTTATGACAAGTGAAGAGATTGAATGAATTTAAAAGCTACCTAGGACAATGTTGTCTCACTGGTGAATTCTACCAAACATTTAAAGAATTAATGTCAATCTTTAACAAACCCATGCAGAAAATAAGAGTTAGAAACACTAATCAACTAATTCTATGAGATTAGTATTATCTTGATATCAAAACCAGACAAAGATATTACACTAAAATCAAACTATGGGCCAGTTTTTTAATGAAGATAGATGCAAAAAATATTTAACAGAATATGAAACAGAAAAAGTTTCTTATATTGGAATATTAGTTTATTGATTTGAGATCTTTCTTTTTTTAATACAAGTGCTTATAAGTATAAATTTACCTCTAACCAATATTTGAAGAATATTCAACTAGCAAACGAAATCCAGCAACACATAAAAAAAGACTATAAAAAGGATTATATTCCATGACCAAGGGCAGAAATGCAAGGTTGTTGGTCTAATATCCAAAAAGAAATTTTTGTAATATACCATAGTAACAGGATAAAGGAAAAAACTACATAAGCATCTTACTAGATGCAGAAAAAAGTATTTGACAAAATCCAGCAATTTTTCATGAAAAAGAAAGATCAGCAAAATAAGAATAAAAGGGAACTTCCTCATTGTGACAAGAGGTATTTATTAGAAACCCATAGCTAACTACATTCACTATGACTCTTAAATCAGGAGCAAGACAAGGGTATCATCTCTCATCACTTCTATTCAATATTTTATTGTAGATTCTAATCAGGGAAATAGGCGAGAAAAAAATGTTGAAAAGGAAGAAGTAAAACTACCTCTATTTGCAGATGACATGATATTGTATCCAGGAAATCCTAAGGAGTTTACTAAAAACCTATTAGATAGGGTGCCTGGGTGGCTCAGTGGGTTAAAGCCACTGCCTTTGGCGCAGGTCATGATCCCAGGGTCCTGGGATCGAGGCCTGCATCGGGCTCTCTGCTCAGCAGGGAGCCTGCTTCCTCCTCTCTCCTCTCTCTCTGCCTGCCTCTCTGCCTACTTGTAATCTCTCTCTCTGTGTCAAATGAATAAATAAAAATAAATAAATAAATAAATAAATAAATAAAAATAAAAACCTATCAGATAAAAAAAATTCAGCAAGATTTAAGATCATTATAAAAATATCAAATCTATTTCTATATAACAGCAATAAATCTGAAAATGAAGTTAAGAAATAATTGAACAGTAGCATCTAAGAGAGTAAAACACTTTGAAGTAAATTTATCAAAACAGGTGCACTGAGAACTACAAAACATTGTCAAAAGAAATCAAAGAAGACCTAAATTAAAGAAAGAAAGAAAGAGAGAGAGAGAAAGAAAGAAAGGAAAGAAAGGAAAAGAAAAGGAAGGAAGGAAAAGGGAAAGAAAGAAGGAAAGAAAGAAGAAAAGAAAGAAGGAAAGAAAGAAAAGATATCCCATATCACACATTCATGGGTCAGAAGACTCAATATTGTTAAGAAGGCAATATTCCCCAAATTGATCTATTTAGATTCAATGCAGTTCTGATAAAAACTAGCTGCCCTTTTTTGCAGATGTTGACAAACTGATCCTAAAATTCATATAGAAATGCAACCCATTCACAGTAGTTAAATGTTTTCTTGTTTATATTGAAAAAGAAAAAGTTGGAGGAATCCCACTTCCTGGTTTCAAAATTAATTATAAATTTACAATAATCAAGACAGGGTGGTACTGGTATAAAGACAGACATATTTGTCAAAAAACAGAATTTGAGTCCAAAAATAAACCCTCATATTTAATGGTCAATTTATTTTCAACAAGGATGCCAAGGCGATTTGATGTCTTACTACAAATAATGCTTAGATAAAGGGCTATCCACATGCAAAAAAAAAAAAAAAGAAAGAAAGAAAAAAAAAGAAAAAGAAAAGAAAGAGAGAAAGAAAAGAAAAAAAAAACCCTAAACCCCTTCCTTATGCTGCACATAAAAGTAATTCGAACTAAATCGTAGACCTAAATGTAAGAGCTAAAGCTATAAAACTTTTATAATCGGGGCGCCTGGGTTGCTCAGGCAGTTAAGCATCTGCCTTAAGCTCAGGTCATGATTCCAGGGTCCTGGGATCCAGCCCCACGTCGGGCTCTCTGCTCAGTGGGGAGCCCATTTCTCCCCCTCCTTCTGCCTGCCACTCCCCCTGCTTATGCTCTCTCTCTCTGTCAAATAAATAAATAAGTCTTTAAAAAAAAGTTGATAGGAAAACATAGGAAGTAAAAGGAGTTAAGATGGTAGAGTATCATGGGGAACCTGAGCTTGCCTCATCCTTCGAACACATCTAGATCAACCTCAAGCTATTTTGATCAACTAGGAAAACCATCTGAGGATTAAGAAAATCTGCACAACTGGAGGGAGAGAATGTGGCAGGTGTGAGGTTTGGAGCCATGATTTGGGGAAGAGGAAAGCAGAGGGGCTGCAAAGGGAAGGGCACCCTTTTCTCAGAGCAGTCAGGGAGAGGGAGAGAGCAGGAGAGAGTGCAGCAGGTAGGGTTGGCACAATAAGCAGAGGTGAGGGGATCCCTAGGTCACACTGGGAGAGATTTCTCCCCTTCCTAGAGTACATTTGGAAGAGTGTATTTTGCCTCTCCAAAGACAAAAGGCCAAATGGGAGCCACTGAGCAGAGCTCAACAACAGGGACAGAGGTACAGGCAGATGGCAGATAACCCGGGAGCAGCTTTTTGCTGTGAACCACAATAGATTGCAGCCACCTTGCCGAGGGGCTGCTTTTCCAGGGCAGAACTGAGCAGAGGGCAGAGCGACACATGGACTACAGATAACCTGGTCACTGCTTCTCGATGTCTGCCACAATGGACTCAAGCTGCTGTGCACCTTCTTTTCTGGGACAGAACAGAGTAAGGGACTGAGGAACACACAGACAGCAGATAACCTGATCCCAGCTTTTCCCTTTGTGTCACAATAGAGTGTGCAATCACTTTTCTGGGACAGGATGGTGCCAGGCATGCCGTCAGGCTCTCCTCTGGGGAGTGGGTCCACACCTTGCTAGGACTTTTGAAATTTGGGGTTTTGAATCCTAACCACTGGCCAGAGATAAAATACAGATCTGAGGCTGGTGGTGCGCAGACAGCCTGGGCCCAGACAGGTTAAGTGCAGGGATTTGCAAAACCCCAGGACACAGGAAATTGTTCGCTTTTCTGTGAGAGCCTCCTGAACAGTGGCCACCAGGAGTTGCCCTCCCTGTGGACAAGAGGGCAGGGTGTTGACATCTTCCTCCTCCACAACCCTTCCCTCCCTCCTGCCAAGTAGCACAGTAGCTCTTCAGAGAGAAACACAGCACCTCCAGTGGAGGGTGGAGTGCCTGGCAGGGGCATCTTTATAAGGACAAGTTGGCTTGTGAGCTAGCCCAGCAGGCCTCTTCCAGAGAAGACCAACACAAGGTCCCCTGCATCAGTCTACTGATTAAAGAGTGCTCCAAAGCGTCAGCTTCAGGTCTGGTGGAAATAGGACCAGGCTTTTTTGGTTCCCTTGATTTTTTATTTTAATTTTTTAATTTATTTTTTAATTTTTTATTTTATATGTATTTTTTCTTCATCTTTTTTTGGTATCAGGCTTATAACTTTTTGTTCATTTGTTGGTTTGTTGCTTTGTTTCCTTCTCTTATTTTTTGGATCAGGCTTCTTTCTTCTTTTCTTATTCTTTTTTTCCTTCTTTCCTTCTTATTTTTTGGAATTGGGCTTATAATTTTTGTTTGTTTGCTTGCTTTTTTTTCTGTTTCTCTTTCTCTTGTCATGGACAGGTTTCGTTTTGTTTTATTTTTCCAGGCTTATCTTAACAAACAAATGAAAGCACACCTAGTTAAAGGTCCAAACACTCCCACTATAAGCAAGGAGGAATTCTGTAGAGGATGGACCAGTGGGAAAGAGCAGCCAAAACAACAGCAGAGTACACACAGCATACACCAGAAACATTTCTTGAAGTTCCAGACCCTGGACAGTATATGACCTCTTTTTAATATAGCATTATTCTGAGGTGCAGGAAACTAAAAAGCTTTCATAACACACAAAAAATAGAAGTGTAGCCAATATGACAAGATTGAGGAATTCTCCCCAAAAGAAAGGTCAGGAATATATCATAGCCAAGGACTTGCTCAAACCAGATGTAAGCAATATATCTGAAGAAGAATTTAGATCAACAGTTATAAAGCTACTAGCTGGACTTGAAAAAAGCATAAAAGAGAGCAGAGAAACCCTAGCTGCAGAGATAAAAATCCTAAAAACTAGTCAAGCTGAAATAAAAAATGCTATAACTGAGATGCAAAACAGACTGTATATAATCACTATGAGAATTGAAGAAGGAGAGAAGATAATAGATGACATAGAAAATAAAATTATGGAAAATAATGAAGTTGAAAAGAAGAGGGAAAGAAAACCATTAATTAGATCACAAAAGTAGTCTTAGGGAACTCAGCAATTCCATAAAGCGAAATAATATTCATTTCATGGCCATCCCAGAAGAAAAAGAGTGGGGAAAAGGGGCAGATGGTTTATTTGAACAAATTATAGCTGAAAACCTCCCTAATCTGGGGAAGGAAACAGACATTCAAGTACAGGAGGCACAGAGAACTCCCCTCAAAATCAACAAAAACAGGCAAACACCATGACATATTATAGTGAAACTTGCAAAATACAAAGATAAAGAGAGAATCCTGAAAGCAGCTTGGGAGAAAAAGTCCTTAAGAAACACACAAGGTTGGCAGCAGACCTTTCCACAGAGACCTGACAGGCCAGAAAGGGCTGACATGATATATTCAATGTGCTAAATGGGAAAAATATGCAGCCGAGAATACTTTATACAGCAAGGCAGTAGTTCAGAGTAGAAGGAGAGATAAAGAGTCTCCAAGATAAACAAAAAATAAGGAGTACATGAACAATAAACCAGCCCCGCAAGAAATATTAAAGGGGACACTTGGAGTGGGAGAGACCAAAAGTAAAGAAGTAACAAAAGACTAACAAGGAACAGAGACAATCTACAAGAAGACGACTTTACAGGTAATCCAGTGGAACTAAATTCATATCTTTCAGTAATTCCTCTGAATGCAAATGGAATGTAAAAAGACACAGGGTATCAGAATGGATAAAGAAACAAGACCTATCAATATGTTGCCTACAATAGACACATTTTCGACCCAAAGACACCTCCAGATGGAACATGAGGGGGTGGAAATCCATTTTTTCATACTACTGAACATCAAAAGAAAGCTGGAGTAGTCATCCTTATCGCAGACCAACTAGATTTTTAACCAAAGACTGCAATAAGAGTTGAAGAAGGACACTATATCATAATAAAGGGGTATATCCAATAAGAAGATCTAATAATTGTAAATATTTAGGCCCCTAACTTGGGAACTACAAAATATATAGATCAATTAATAGCAAACTTAAAGAAACTTATTGATAACAGTACAATAATAATAGGAGACCTTAACATCCCACTCACAGCAATGAACACATCATCTAAGCAGAAAATCAACAAGGAAACAAGGGCTTTGAATGACACACTGGATCAGATGGGCTTAGCAGATATGTCCAGAGCATTTCATCCTCAAACAGCAGAATACACATTCTTTTTGAGTGCACATGGAACATTCTTCAGAACAGAGCACATACTGGGTCACAAATCAGGCCTCGACCAGTACAAAAAGACTGAGATCATACCGTCCGTAGTTTCAGACCACAATTCTATGAAACTTGAAGTCAACCGTAGGAAAAAATTTGGAAGGATTACAAATACATAGAGCTTAAAGAACATCCTGCTAAAGAATGAATGGGCCAACCAGGAAATTAAAGAAGAATTTAAAAAATATATGGAAGCAAATGAAATGAAAACACAACAGTTCGAAACTTTTGGGAAGCAGCAAAGGAATGCTAAGAGGGAAGTACCTAACAATTCAGGCCTTCCTCAAGAAGCAAGAAAAGTCTCAAATATATAACCTAATGTTACAGCTAATCTTTCAGCTCCTAAAGGAGCTGAAAGAAGAACAGCAAATAAAGCCTATATCCATCAGGAGAAAGGAAATAATAAAGATTAGAGCAGAAATCAATGATATAGAAATCAAAGAAACTGTAGAACAGATCAATAAAACTAGGAGTTGGTTATTTAAAAGAATCAACAGGATTGATAAGCCCTTAGCCAGACTTATCAAAAGGAAAGAGAAAGGACCCAAATAAATAAAATCATGAATGAAAGAGGTGAGATCACAACCAGCACTGAAGAAATACCAACAACTATAAGATAATATTATGAGCAGTTATATGCCAACAAATTAGGCAATCTGGAAGAAATGGATAAATTCCTAGAAATATATAAACTACCAAAAGTGAAACAGGAGGAAACTGAATACCTGAACAGACCCATAACAAGCAGAAATTGAATCAGTAATAAAAAATCTCCAAACAAGAGTCCAGGGCTGAATGAATTCCCAGGGCAATTTTACTAAACATTTAAAGAAGAATTAATATCTATTCTTCTGAAACTGTTCTAAAAAATAAAAATGGAAGGAAAACTTCCAAACTCATTCTATGAGTCCATTATTACCTTGATTGCAAAACCAGAGAAAGACCCCACTAAAAAGGAGACCAACATCACTGATGAATATGGATGCAAAAATTCTCAACAAGACACTAGCTAATTGGATCTAAAAGTACATTAAAAAGATTATTCACCACAACCAAGTGGGAATTATCCCTGGGCCGCAAGGGTGGTTCAACATCTGTGAATCGATCGATGTGATACACTACATTAATGAAAGAAAAGAACCATATGATACTCTCAATAGATGCAGAAAAAGAATTTGACATAATATAGTATCCTTTCTTGATAAAAACCCTCCACAAAGTAGGGATCGAGGAAACATACCTCAACATCAAAAAGGCCATATATTAAAGACCCATCCTCCATGGGGAAAAGCTCTGCTTTTAGCTCTGCTTAGCTCTGCTAAGGTCAGGAACAAGGCAAGGATGTCCACTCACCACTGTTGTTCAACATAATACTGGAAGTCCTAGCCTCAGCAATCAGACAACAAAAAGAAATAAAAGAATACAAAAAAGAGAGAGAAGAATGTCCAATTACAGTTATCAAAAAGAAACTTGTTTTAAATGTCCTTTCAATTAAGAGGACACAGAGAGGTTACAGGCATAAAAATTTTAAATTTTATGTATAAACGTGTTAATGTATAAAATGAATATTTGTACATATTTGGAAACTTTAATCATACAATTAAAAAGTCAATAGTATCCTGGATATGTTTTAACAGTTTGCACTCTGGGGGAAAATAAAAACAATGACAACTCCAAAAAAAAAAAGAAAGAAAGAAAGAAAGAAAGAAAGAAAGAAAGAAAGAAAGAAAAGGCATCCAAATCAGCAAAGAAAAAGTCAAACTTTCACTCTTTGAAGATTACATGACATTCTATGTAGAAAATCCAAAAGAATCCACCAAAAAATTGCTAGAAGTGGTTCAGGCATTCAGCAAATCCATAGGATATAAAATCAACACACAGAAATTTGTTGCATTTCCATATACCAACAATAAAGCAGCAGAAAGAGAAATCAAGGAATTGGTCCCATTTACAATTGCACTAAAATGCATAAGATACCTAGGAATAAACCTAACCAAAGAAGTGAAAGAGCTGTAGTCTTAAAACTATAGAACAGTTATGAAAAGAAATTGAGGAAGACACAAAAAAAAATAGAGGAACATTCCATGTTCATGGATCAGAAGAGCAAATATTGTTAAAATGTCTATAGTACCCAAAGCAATCTACACATTAGTGCAATCCCTATCAAAATACCACCAGCATTTTTCACAGAGCTGGAACAAACAATTCTAAAATTTGTATGGAACCAGAAAAGACCTGAATAGCCAAATTAATGTTGAAAAAGAAAACCAAAGCTGGAGGCATCACAATTCCAGACTTCAGAGCAGATTACAAAGCTGTAATCATCAAGACAGTATGGTACTGGCACAAAAACAGACACATATATCAATGGAACCCAGAAGTGGACCCTAACCTCTATGGTCAACTAGTCTTCAACAAAGTAGGAATGAATATCCAATGGAAAAAAGACAGTCTCTTCAACAGATGGTGCTGGGAAAATTAGACAGCCACATGCAGAAGAATGAAACTGGTCCACTTTCTTACACCATACACAAAAATAAATTCAAAATGGATGAAAGACCTACATATGAGATAGATAGAGGTGAACACAGGCAGCAACCTCTTTGACCTCGGCCACAGCAAATTCTTATGAGACATGTCTCCAGAAGCAAGGAAAACAAAAGCAAAAATGAACTTTTAGGACTTCATCAGGATAAAAATCTTCTGCACAGCAAAGGAAATAATCAACAAAACGTTTTAAAAGGCAACCTACGGAATGGGAGAAAATATCCACAAATGACATATCAGATAAAGGGCCAGTATCCAAAATCTATAAAGAACTTATCAAACTCAGGGCTCCTGGGTGGCTCAGTCATTAAGTGTCTGCCTTTGGCTCAGGTCATGATCCCAGAGTCCTGGGATCAAGCCCTGCATCAGGCTTCCTGCTCTGTGGGAAACCTGCTTCTCCCTCTCCTACTCCCCCTGTTTGTGTTCCCTCTCTCACTGTGTCTCTTTCTGTCAAATAAATAAATAAAATCTAAAACAACAACAACTTATCAAACTCAACACCCAAAACCCAAAAATCCAGTCAAGAAATGGGCAAAAGACATGAACAGACATTTCTGCAAAGAAGACATACACATGGCTAACAGACACATGAAAAACTTCTCCACATCACTTGGCATTAAGGAAATACAAATCAAAACCCCAATTAGATACCACCTCACACTTGTCAGAATGGCTAAAATGAACAACTCAGGAAACAACAGATGTTGGGAAGGATGTGAATAAAGGGGAAACCTTTTGCACTGTTGGTGGGAATGCAAAGTGGGAATGCAAACTTGTACAGCTACTCTGGAAAACAGTATGGAGGTTCTTCAAAAACTTAAAAATAGAGCAATTGCACTACTAGCTATTTATCCAAAGGATACAAACATAGTGATTTGAAGGGGCACATGCACCCCAGTGTTTATAGCAGCAATGTCCACAATAGCCCAGATGTCCATCAATGGAAGAACAGATAAAGATGTGACATATAATGGAATTTACTCAGCCATCAGAAAGAATGAAATCTTGCCATATGCAATGACATGGATAGAACTAGGGGATATTATGCTAAGTGAAATAAGTCAGTCAGAGAAAGACAAATGCCATATGATTTCACTCATATGTCAAATTAGGAAACAAAAGTGATGAACATACGGGAAGGGAAGGAAAAATAAAAGACAAAAACAGCGGGAGACAAACCATAGAGAACAAACTGAGGGTTGCTGGAGAGAAGGTGGGTGCAGAGATGGAGTAATTGGGTAATGGGCATTAAGGAGGGCACTTGATGCAATGAGCATTGGGTGTAATATGCAACTAATGAATCACTAAATTCTACCCTGAAATTAATAATATAGCTTATGGTAACTAACTTGAATTTAAATAAAACCAAAAAATAAATTAATTAATTTTAAAAATCAATCAATAAATGGTGTTAGAGAAACTGGACAACTATATGCAAAAGAATGAAACGACCTCTTTCTTACGCTGTACACAAAAATAAACTCAAAAATGTTTAAAGATCAAAATGTGAGACCTGATACTTTAAAACTCCTAAAAGAAAAAATAGGCAGTAATCACTTGGATATTGGTCTTAGCAACATAGTTACGGATATGCTTCTTCAGGCGAGGAAAACAAAGTAAAAATAAACTATTGGGATTATACCAAAAAAGAAAAACAAAAAGAAAAAAAAGAAAACATAAAAAACTGTATTCATGATTTTGAGATAGGCAATGGTTTCTTAGAACACCAAAAATATAAGTAACAAAAGAAAACAATACATAAATTGGACTTTACCAATTAAAAGCAATGTAGTATAAGTGATACCACTGAGAAAGTAAAAAGGCAACCAATGAATGGGATAAAAATTTGCAGATTATATATCTGACAACTGTCTAGTATCCAGAATATATAAAGAAAATTTACAACTTGGAGAGGAGCGGCAAGATGGCGGAGGAGTAGGAGACCGATTATCATCAGGTCCCAGGAATTCACCCAGAGAGCTATTAAACCATTCTGAACACCTACAAATTCTACCGGAGATCGAAGAGAAGAAGAGCAGCAAGTCTAGGAACAGAAAATCGACCACTTTCTGGAAGGTAGGACGTGCGGAGAAGTGAATCTGAGGCGACGGGAAGATAGACCCCGGGGGGAGGGGCCGGCTGCCGGCAAGGGAGCGAGCAGCGGAGCACAGACTCGGAACTGTGAGAAGTTGGCTCCACTGAGGGACGTCGCCCCAGAGACCAAGCGGGGGGTGAAGCCCCTGCAGGGACAGTGTGGTCTCAGGACCCACGGGGACACAAAAAGACCAGGGGTGTCTGAGCGCGACCGAGCTCCCAGGTCTCAGA
>LNAC01000393.1:589521-740613 GCA_002007465.1 Ailurus styani | reverse complement strand
ATCATTTCCTTATACCACATACAAAAATAGACTCAAAATGGATAAAAGTCCTCAATGTGAGAAAGGAATCCATCAAAATCCTTGAGGAGAACACAGGCAGCAACCTCTTTGACCTCAATTGCAGCAACTTCTTCCAAGGAACATCACCAAAGGCAAGGGAAGCAAGGGCAAAAATGAACTATTGGGACTTCATCAAGATTAAAAGCTTTTGCACAGCAAAGGAAACAGTCAACAAAACCAAAAGACAACTGACAGAATGGGAGAAGATATTTGCAAACGACATATCAGATAAAGGGCTAGTATCCAAAATCTATAAAGAGCTTCTCAAACTCAACACCCATAAAACAAATAACCCAGTCAAGAAATGGGCAGAAGACATGAACAGACATTTCTCCAAAGAAGACATCCAAATGGCCAACAGACTCATGAGAAAGTGCTCCACATCACTGCATCAGAGAAATACAAATCAAAACCACAGTGAGATACCACCTCACACCAGTCAGAATGGCTAAAATCAACAAGTCAGGAAATGACAGATGTTGGCAAGGATGCGGATAAAGGGGAACCCTCCCACACTGTTGGTGGGAATGCAAGCTGGTGCATCCACTCTGGAAAACAGTATGGAGGTTCCTCAAAAAGTTGAAAATAGAGCTACCCTACGACCCAGCAATTGCACTACTGGGTATTTACCCTAAGGATACAAATGTAGTGATCCTTAGGGGCAAATGCACCCGAATGTTTATAGCAGCGATGTTCACAATAGCCAAACTATGGATAGAACCTAGATGTCCATCAACAGATGAATGGATAAAGAAGATGTGGTATGTATATACAATGGAATACTATGCAGCCATCAAAAGAAACGGAATCTTGCCATTCGCAACGAGGTGGATGGAACTAGAGGGTATTATGTTAAGCGAAATAAGTCAATCAGAGAAAGACAATTATCATATGATCTCTCTGATATGAGGAACTTGAGGGGCAGGGNGCAGGGTGTCGTGGGGTTAGGGAGGGAAAAATAATGAAACAAGATGAGATGGGGAAGGAGACAAACCATAAGAGACTCCTAATCTCACAAAACAAACTGAGGGTTACTGGGGGNTGAGGGTTACCGGTGGGTGGGAGGGTAGGGATAGGGTAGATGGGTTATGGACATTGGGGAGGGTTTGTACTTTGGTGAATGCTGTGAAAGGTGTAAGCCTGATGATTCACAGACCTGTACCCCTTGGGCAAANTGAGATGGGGAAGGAGACAAACCATAAGAGACTCCTAATCTCACAAAACTGAGGGTTACCGGTGGGTGGGAGGGTAGGGATAGGGTAGATGGGTTATGGACATTGGGGAGGGTTTGTACTTTGGTGAATGCTGTGAAAGGTGTAAGCCTGATGATTCACAGACCTGTACCCCTGGAGCAAATAAATAAATAAATATATAAATAAATAAAATAAAAAAAAACTATTTCTTTGATTACGATGTAACGAATGTATTAAATGGAAGTATGACTGAAAGAAGAGAGAGCAAATAGGAGGCTTTTGCATTATTCTAGATTAAGAGGTTATTACAGGTTATTACAGTTTGGATTACAGTGAGAAAAAAGTAGATTCATTCCACAGATATTAATGAGATAGACTTGTCAAGAATTAGGGATAATTCATTCCTTTATTTGTTCCAGAAGAATTTATATCATACCTAGTATGTGTCAAGCACTGTGCTACACTCTAGTAGCAGATACAATAGGTAGATATCATCCCCTGCCTTGATATGTATTATAGTACAGAAAACAGATACGGGGCAAATATTCCACAAATAATTAATTACAACTTCCCTCTAAAGGAGAAATACTGGGTGTTTTAGAATCTAACCCCATTAGACCAATGTTAGCAGTCAGAGAAAACTTGAGAAAATGACTTTTTTATTGTGGTAAATATATAATATTTACCATTTAAACCACATACAATTGTACAATTCAGTGGCATTAAGTGCATTTGCAATGTTGTATAACCATTACCACTATCTTGTTCTAAAACTTGTCCATCACCCTAAACAGAAACCCTGTCCCCACTAGGCAGTCCCTCCCCATCGCCCTCTGGCAGCCACTAATCTGCATTCTGTCTCTATGGATTTGCCTATTGTGGATATTGCATATGAATGGAATCTTAAAGTATGTGGTTTTATGTCTGGATTCTTTTACTTAGTTTTCAAGGGCTATCTATGATCAGTAATTCATTCATATTTATGACTAATATTCCACTGTAGGGATATATCATTCTGTTTATTCATTCATCAGTTGTTGGACATTTGTTTCTATCTTTTGCTTATTTTGAATTAGAGCTGCTATGAATATTCATGTATAAATATTTGTTTGAATACTTTTTCAGTTCTTTTGGATATATACTCAAGTGTCGAATTGCTGGGTCGTTTGGTAGTTTTATGTTTAATTTATTGAGGAACTGCCAAATAGTTTCCCACAGTGGCTGCACCATTTTATATTTCCACCAGCAATGGGTTCCAATTTCTCCACATCCTCAACAGTATTTGTTATTGTCTATCTTTCCTATGATAGCCATCTTACTGCATGTGAAGTGATATGTTATTGTAGTTTTGATTTATATTTCTCTAATAACTAATGAGAATTAGTATCTTTGGTGTACTTACTATTGGTATACCCTCTTTGGAGAACTGCCTATTCAAGTCCTTTGCACATTTTCTAGTTGTTTTTTGTTGTCAGGTTGTAAAAACTCTTTGTTTTTCTGGATATTAACACCCTTATCAGATACATGATTTGCAAATATTTTCTCCTATAATTTGGGTTATCTTTCACTTTCTTGACAGTGCTTTTGATACACAAAGATTTTAATTTTGCTGAAGTCCAATTTATCTATTCATGCTGTTGCTTTTCATTTAAGTTATAATATGTAAGAAACTGTTATGAAATCCAAGGCTATGAAGATTTGCCTCTAAGTTTTCTTCAAAGAGTTTTATAGTTTAGCACTTAAATTTAGGTTATGATCCATTTTGAGTTGATTTTTGCATGTGGTGTGTAAGGGTCCAGCTACACTCTTTCGCATGTGGTTATCCAGGTGTCCTAGTATCACTGTTGAAGAGACTATTCTTTTTCCATTGAATGGTCTTGGCACCTTTGTCAAAAATCAATTGACCACTGATGTATGGGTTTATTTCTGGACTTTAAACTATTCTATTCATCCATATGTCTATCCTCATGCCAGTACCACCCTATTTTGATTACTGCAGTTTTGTAGTAACTTTTGAAATTGGGAAATATGGATCCTCCGACTTTGTTCTTCTGTTTCAAGACTTTTTAGTCTATTCTGGGTCCCTTGCAATTCCACATAAATTTCAGATTGGTTTTTCCATTTCTACAATAAACAAATAAACAAACAAACAAAAACACAAAAAACCACCACCACCAACAACAAAATTCCACTGGGATTTTGATAAGGACTGTATTTAACCTGAAGATGGTTTGGGGGAATACTACCATCTTAACAATATTAAGCCTTCTAATCCATGAATGTGGGAAGTCTTTCCACTTAATTAATTTCATTAATTTCTTTCAGCAATATCAGGTCGTAGGAAATAACATTTAAAAGTTGACTGAATGTGTGGAGTGAAAGGGGAATGGAGTGACCTGAGACGGCATGTAGGCACAGGGCTCAGGCTTCTGACGTGGTAGCTGATAACACTCTACCATGGGAAACAAAGGCAGAGAATGCAAGGGGGGAGACATTGTTGAATTTAGTTTAGATGTATTGAATGAAGCACAATACCCATGAGATATTTAACTTGGAGGGTTAACAATCTTCTTCAAAACACCCTTACTTCAGCAAGAGAGGATGCTTTGTATTGAACATGACATTTCAAAGCTGAGAGCTCTTTTTCAGATTTTTTTTGTCATCAGGAAAAGAATATGTCTCATATAGTTTTTGCATTGTGTATTTTATGGTAGTCTCTACCATATCAATAGACCATTATATATTGATGTCAAGTGATTAGAATCTCATTTAAAATGATATGTATTATTAAGTATTACCGTAAGAAAAAAAAATCCTTTCTTTGAGTTTTAACATAGAATATAGTTGCAGTTTCCCAACCTTTGGATAATGTTGACCCCTTCATACTTAGCATATAATTTTCCTTTAAGTATTCTGTAATTAATGGCACAAGTACAGTATACTTCTAATCAAGTATGGAAATATTTTCTCATGTACTTCATTCCTATTCTCTCATGCCCCTTTCCTCACATACTGCCTTCTACATACAACATATGTAAAATAAAAATGACAGGTAACACTCAGATCATTGTCAGCTCTTCCAGGAGGTACATAGACTAAAATTAATGCTCTAATGACCTAGTGCTTAGGTCATTGTATCACCTACCAAAGGTTAATTTTGCATATTTATCAGTATATTACTTAATATTAGCAAGAACAACTTTTTTATATTCTTTAAAATGTTTATTTAAAAGGACATCTTATTTTAAATTACTCAATTTTAAAAACCAATCTTAATGACTGTCTTGAACTAGATGAGTAAACCTCAAGGTTTTTAAAAATCAAACTAAAGTGAATGTATAGAACAAATTTATACTAAAATATTAGAGTGCTAGTGATTAAACAAGACCTAAATCAGGGCACTGTCCTGCTGTAGTGATACTGCATAGTAACCACATAAAATGAGAAATTACCTACTTCATGTGAATATTATTAATGACAGGACTTGGGTTTATTTTTATTAAAATGGAAAGAATACAAATAGCTCATATCAATCAGTAAAATACAGTAGTGTTCAGGCTTTAATATCAACATTAAATAAAAGCCTATGGAGAGAAAAGGTAAGACATTTAGGAAATTTTAGGAGAAATAAGAAAACATCACTAAACTTGTTACTCTACATTATAGACACCTGCCACAGGCAAAAAAATAAATAAATAAAATGGCGATTAAGTTGATTGCAGTACTTTAATATTTTAAAGAAAACATTAAAATACAGGTTTTTAAAAAAATCTTACATTCTTGACAAATATAAGCATCACCTACCTTTCTAAAAATAGTATGGGTAAACACAATTGCAGAAAATGTATGTTATTAATTAGTGGTACAATACTATGGATTTAAAAACTCTGACATACTCCTACTATCAGCTGCCTTGAAATCGGATTATGGCCTGGAAATTATGTCAGGTTGGTTTCCAAATGGAATATTGTGTCCCAGGCCAGTTGGTAAACTTTGCCTATTTTGGCACAACTTCTCCAGCAATGAAAGCATAAATCACAAAGAAAAAATTTAACCAACCAATTATTTGAGATATCAAGAAAGGAAAGGAAATCAGTTTTGTAAAAACACTTTTCCCTCTTTTTATAAGCTTCTTTATTTACTCCGGATAGTTAACATAACAGTGTTCAATAGTGAAGTAAGCAGATTTTACACTCACTATTACTGCACGGATAGAAAGAGCCATATGCATTTTTGTTTTTATACGTCATCTCAGATCACTGCAATATGGCACATGAGAACAGAGATTCAGAGGCACAAAGTTAATAAATACATTCAACATTGTCAAGCATTCAAAAGATAAATGCAATCATGTAGCAAAAAAAAAAAAAATCCTTTCCCAAGGATGTGAAGAATCTTCTCGTGTGTCAGAAATCTCTATAGCAAAGATTCCTATGAGAGAGAAAAAAATTGCAGATTAATATATTTAACTCAAAGATTTCTCTGATGTACAAAATGTATTCTGACATTACGTTGTCAATATTTACAAATTTTTTCCCAGCCTGTGTGAAGGAAAGTATATACAATGTATTTTTTTCATTCAGCTTTCACAAAATGTGATATATCCATAACAAGGAATAATATTCAACAATAAAAGGAAATGAACTATCTTTAAAAAATTTTTTAATTTAAATTCAATTTAGCTAACATATAGTATTTTATTAGTTTCAGGGGTAGAATTTAGTGATTGATCAGCTGCATATAGCATCCAATACTCATTACATCAAGTGCCCTCTTTAATGTCCTTCACCCAATTACTCCATCCCCCTACCAGCGCCCGCCAGCAAACCTCTGTTTGTTCCCTATAGTTAAGAGTCTCTTATGGTTCATTGGGGAGGGTTTGTGCTTTGGTGAATGCTGTGAAAGATGTAAGCCTGATGACTCACAGACCTGTACCCCTTGGGCAAATAATAAAAATAAAATTAAAAAAAAAAAAGAGAGTCTCTTATGGTTGATACATACAACTTGGATGGATCTCATGGGCATTGTGCTAAATGAAAAAAGCCAATCTCAAAATGTTATACAGTGTGTGTGATTTCTATATCACATTCTCAAAATGACAGAATTAAAGATATGGAGAACAAATCAGTGTTTGCCAGGGAGGAGGAGGGGAGGGCTGTGATTGTAAAAAGGTTATCATATGAGGGATCAAGTTTCTTGGTGCTGATGGACAATATAGTATAGTATCCTGGTTGTAACTGTGATGAATAAGTCTTGTGTAAAAAAAACCTGCACACACATACATATGAGTGCATGTAAAAATGAACTCTGAGTAAGGCCCATGGCCTAGTTAATCATATTGCATTGATATCAATTTCCTGGTTTGTAAGATACTGCCATTGGGGAAGTTGGGGTAAGGATATGTGGGATTCTCTGTACTATTTTTGCAACTACTTGTGAGAATGTAGTCATTTCAAAATAAAAAGTATAACAAAGCAAACAAAACTGTGGTGCAGACATACAAGGAAATACTGCTCAGCACTTAAAAGGAATATACAACAACATCTGATCCGTACAACAACCTGGATATATCTCGAATATATTATGCTGCATGAAAGTCAGCCACTAGAGGCTATACACATGGTTCCACTCATAGGACAACTTTGTAAAGGTACAACTATAGGGGCAATTAACAGATCAGTGGTTGGGGAAAGTAAATTAAGTACATTGACTGTTGTCTAGGCAATAGGTGGCAGTCAAAATATATCATTTAAAACTAACAGCAAAAGGCTAAGTAAGATTAAAGGGAACTAATGGCACTCTCAAAATTATTAAGAGGAAAGTGACTACTATAATAAAATACAAACCTTGAATAGCAAAAGAAGTGACTTAAAGCAAAGAATAGCCAAATTGAGAAATACTATAAATGTCACATGATAAACACAGTTATCATAATATGACAGAGATGAGAACCAAATTTCATAGTCATATCAAAAATGTGAAAAAGCTTACTTCATCCATTATTTTAAAATGGCTCATAAAGCAAAACTTAAATCCATACTATAAATAAGAGAGATACTTAAAATTCAGTAACTCAGAAAAGCTAAAAAAAAAAAAAAGAGATGGACAAAGATTTGCAAGGCAGATGGAAACATTAAGTACTTGCAACTCTAATACTAGACAAAGGATACACCAAGCCCCTCCCACTTCCAAAAAATCAAATGCATCAGAAAAGTACACTTCACAAAATCCACATCCCACAATGAAGATATGACAGTTCAGAATATCCATGCAGCATATAAAACAGTAAACCTACATAAAACAAGATTTATAGGAGATATAAAAAGAAATAAAAACAATAATAAAGGAGATTTTAAAGCACCACTCTTAGTAAACAGGTCAAGTGAACAAAAATTAAGCAATGACATAAAAGAACTAAATAAAATAAAAAAGTTTACTCTTTTAGATATATATACACTGGAAACATATACCCTGATAAGAAAGAATATATCTTCCCAGGGGCACATGAACTGTCCACAAAAATTGATCATATAGTAAAGTACAAAGAAAACATCAGTAGTTTCCACAATAGAAATATCATAAACAATACTCTGTAATCACAATGCAATAACACTAGAAATTTAAAAATGAAATAGAAACACAAAAATCTTTTCTTACTAGAAATTATAAGATTTTCTATCAAATAATTCTTGGGTAAAGGTGAAGACACAAACAAATTACAGAATTTCTAAAAAAAATAACAAAAACACAACATATCAGAATCTATGGGATACATTTAAAGCAATGATCACTGGAAGATTCATAGCCCTAAATATTTACATTAATAAGAATGAAAGGATGCCAGTAAGTTAATTAAATTCTTAACTTAAAATACTGAGGAGAGGGTGCCTGGGTGGCTCAGTGGGTTAAAGCCTCTGCTTTCGGCTCAGGTCATGATCTCAGCGTCCTGGGATCGAGGCCCGCATCGGGCTCTCTGCTCAGCAGGGAGCCTGCTTCCTCCTCTCCCTGTCTCTCTGCCTGCCTCTCTACTTGTAATCTCTCTCTCTGTGTCAAATAAATAAATAAAATCTTAAAAAAAAAATACTGAGGAGAAAAAAGACCAGCAAAGTAAATAAAAAGATAGTAGAGGAAAGAAATAATACAAATGAAACCATAAATAAATAAGATAAAGAAAAATAAATCAATAAATCAAAATGCTATTTCTTTGAAGAATAAACAAAGTAAACAAATCACTGGCTAAGGTAACCAAGAAATAGAAGAGGAAAGCACATATATACAATTAAGAAATGACAATGGGATATAACTATTGATACAAAGGAAATTTTAAAATACGTAAGAGAAAGCATTGGTTACTTCTGTGCAAATAAATTCAAAAACTTAGAGAGAGGCACCTCGTGGCTCAGTTGGTTAAGTATTTGCCTCCTTCTCAGGTCATGATCCCGAGTTCCACATTGAGACTCCACTGGGGAGTCTGGTTCTCCCCCTCCCTCTGCCCCTTCCCCACTCATGCATATATTCATGCTCTCTTTCTCTTTCTCAAATAAAATCTTAAAACAAAAACCTAAAGAAAATAGATTATTTTTAGACAAATAGAGATAAAAAGCTCAAAACAACCTGCCCCAAGGTGGGAGAGTAGGAATAGGGTGGATGGGTTATGGACATTAAGGAGGGTTTGTGCTATGGTGAATGCTGTGAAAGGTGTAAACCTGATGATTTACAGACCTGTATCCCTGGGGCAAATAATAATTAAAAAAAAAACAATAACCCCCCAAAACAGAAAAATTTATCAAGGAAGTATACCACCCAAAAAAGAAAGAGCCAAGGCTGTGTGCTTTCACAAGAGAACCCAAACAAATCCTTAGAGATCAGATAATCACAAACTACATAAATTGTTTCACAGCACAGTAAATGAAAAACTCTCAAATTCTTTTGCAGCAAATATAACACTGATATTTAAACTTTCTAAGAGAATACAAAGAAAAAAATTATAGACCAATACCATGAATATTGATAGACAAATCTAAAATAAAATGTAAGTGAACATTAAGAATAGAATACATTAAGACCAAATAAGGTTTATACCATAGATTCAAAGATGGTTCAATATCTGAAAATCGTTTCAAATAATTCACATATTAACAGTTCTAAAGAGGAAAACCATATCTCTATAGATGTTGAAAAAGCCCTTGAAAAAAATTAAACACCCATTCCTAATAAAAAAATAAAATCTTGAGAAAATAAAAATGGGCAGATTTCATAAAACATTTATACCTCAGTCCTAAAGCCAGCATCTTACATTTATTGGACAAAATCTAGAGGCATTCCCACTTAAGGTCAGAATCAAAATAAGGATGCCCATTTTCTCCACTACTATTTATCACAATTCTGAAGATACTAGCTATTGTAATTAGTTAGAGAATATAATTCAAGAGTTAAAATAGGAAAAGAAGAAATAAAATGATCTCTTTTTTGCAGATGGTATGATAACATACCTGGACTCCCCTAAAGAATCAATGACAAAACTTAATGAAACAATAAAAAAAAATTAGCAAGATAACATGATGGTAAATTAACATGAAAAAATAGCATTTTTTTTTCACTAGCCATCAGGGAAACTCAAATCAAAACCACATTGAGATACCATCTTACACCAGTTAGAATGGCCAAAATCAACAAGACAGGAAACAAGTGTTGGAGAAGATGTGGAGAAAGGGGAACCCTCTTTCACTGTCGGTGGGAATGCAAGTTGGTGCAACCACTTTGGAAAACAGTGTGGAGATTCCTCAAAAAATTAAAAATAGAGCTACCCTATAACCTTGCAATTACACTACTGGGTATTTACCCCAAAGACACAGATGTAGTGAAAGAAGAGCCATAAGTACCCCAATGTTCACAGCAGCAATGTCCACAAAAATAGCATTTTTGAAGAGAAAATGAAAGGGGAGAAAAACCTAAAGATAAAATATTTAGGAATAAATTTAGGAGATGTTCAAAACCTATATAAAGAAAATTACAACTCATTTTTTAATAAAAAAGCTTTTGATTAAATTTTATTTATTTATTTGACACAGTGAAATACAGTGAGAGAGGGAACACAAGCAGGTTGAGTGGGAGAGAGAGGAGCAGGCTTCCTGCTGAGCAGGGAGCCCTATGTGGGACTCCATCCCAGGACCCCAGGATCATGATCTGGGCCGAAGGCAGACGTTTAAGGACTGAGTCACCCAGGCGCCCCTTTAATGTTATTTTAAATGCATATCATAATCAAAGCAAGAGGGGGAAAAAGGAATTAATCCAAGTATTTTATAAACTCAGTATTTGACTATATGCCCTCAAGATATGGGCAGAGTGGTGTATAGAGACAGTAATTACAAATAGATCATGAACTTTTATGTTGGTCCATTTAATGTAGTGACATAGGTGAAGAAATTTCGAAACTATTTTAGATGCATTCTGGGATTGAGCAAAGGAGTAACTATGTGCATATTATTGACAAACACAATGTTGAGCCAGAAGAAAGGACATACATATGCAAAATGGAAAACAGGAAGGAAGAAACCTGGAAAGACAGTTTGCAACTAGAGGTACTGCAGGTTTTTAAAATGTGTGCATGTGCATGTGTGTGCATGCACAGAGAGAAAGGAAACATATGCAAAAGTGTGAGTACATAAGACAGCAAATGTGCTGTCTCAAACACAGAGAAAGCAAAATGGAGTAAAATTTTAACGACGGTATGGGTAAAAGGTATATTATTATTCTCTGCATTTATTTTTGAACTTCTTATAAGTTTGAATTTTTTTCCAAATACAAGCATTTTTACAAAATTTGTGACATATAGAAATATATCTAAAATATTTTCCTCTGAAAAATAAACTCCTTTCCTAAAGCATAAGTGCTTATGGTGCTATAATTAACCAAAATTTTGTTAATATAGGTATATGGAAAAATTTAAGTTTTGGGATAAAAGAAAATTATATTTCAAAAATATAATTTATATAAACATTAGATAGAATAAAGATCTTTCATTTAGCAAATTTATATAAAACTAATGATCAAAATACTTTATTTTTATGTCTATATACCTAATCATGTAATTGTGTTTAAATAGCACTATTAATGATAGATTGATTTGAGTTTCCTTACTCCCTCAAATATTCACTGTATATTGCTATATGGTCTCTAGAGGATGGATCCCTGAACTACTTACTCTTCTAATGATCGATCTAGGCCTCGGTCAGGAGATCGATGGTGAGCACGTTCTGGTGAATGACACTTTGTGTTTGGCTTTATTGTAGAACTCATATGATAAGCATTACTTGAGTAATTCTGGCGGCGAAGTTCTTGTACAGCTCTCTCCCTGAAGCAAAATAGTGAGGCTTTAAACTTTATATCCAGTGATGTTATTAATACTGTCATAAAACTGTAGTTCAGTTCATACTTTAAAAGCTAAACATCATGAAATTACCAAAATCTGTTGTTATGTAAAAAAAAGAACAATGCTTTCCAGACTGAACACTGCATAAAGACAAACTTACCTTTCAAAGCGCTCAGTTCCTAGTTGTCGTTTGGTAATGTCTAAATCAGCTTCCAACTGTGTTACAACATTTCTGAACTGGGCCACGTCTCTACTCTGGATGGCCCTGTGTAAAAAAGTATGAGTGACAGTTGATTAAATTAAAAATATGCCTAGGACTTAGTACATTAAACCATGTTGGCAATGGTTCCACAGCAGGAACCATGCCAGACTGATTTTTATGGATGTATTAGTACATCTAAAATATGCCAATTTTAGAAGTAGTAAGTGTGAAAGTAGCCTACTTGAAAAGATTAAGCTTCCTCAGTCCCATTCAATTAGTTAAACCTTCTCTGTCTGTTTCCCTGTTTAGATGGGGTAATATTACCTATTATCTATCTATATTATCTATTTTTTAAAGTACTTTAAGGTATTATATGCAGAGTAGTATTATAACCAAAAAATCGATACCATTATTAGTCCTATTATATATATTTATTAAATCAAGTGTTTTGTATATACTCATAATGAAATTTGATTCATATAATTTATAATGAAATTTGATAAACAAACTGTAAAAAACATAAAATCTCTTCAATTTAATAGGATCATCCTTAGGGCCAAACAATGCCTCAAAAACTCTGTGATAAGGCACCCTATCATAGGGAAGGTGATGAAAGCAAATGAATGCTGCTTGCACAGAATATTCTATCCTCTTTGCTTGCCGGACAGCACTGTTGACTGCTGAAGTCTAAACTTTAGAGATTAAGAACACAAAAGTTTATTATGTTTACCAGTTCTAAGTGATTGTACTTACCAACCAGTCTAGAAGAGAATTCATCCCTAAAGGTGAGGGGGTTGGGCATATTTCACTAAGGTAGATTTCCAAATACCAGCTTGAGAAAGTGATCCTGCAGAACCAGTTGAAGATATTACAAAAGCCCAGCTACAGTGACTGAAAAGAATGATTCACAGCTGCCATAACCTGAAAACAGTTTCTCAAGGAAACTGGCCCTGGCTTTGCAGGCTTTCCTCAGTTAGGGGTTCCTAGGAGTGACTGATTCCTGAGACCATGATTCCTATACTCCCCTCCCAGGTCCCATGCTCAGATGGGAGGGCAGAGTTGAGGCTGGATGAAAAGGTGTAATAGATGGGACAGATAACAATAGGCTAAGGGTCCTCATCGGTTTTTGTGAGAGGTCACCAGGTTTAATAATAAAACATTCACTGTCCAGGCAGGCATTTCTACCACCTTCTAGCCAAGGGTCTTGTAATAAGATGGTAATGGAGCTAGGAATGCTTAAAAAAACAAAAAACACAAAACCAGTACTCTGAGGGAAGTCTTCAGTATTCTGCGAATGTAGGAGTTCTTCCAGGTACCCAATATATACTTACAGGTGCATAAGGAAAAACTATGTGACAAGTCTAAATACTAGGCAGCAATATGAGGTGGGTCCATAAACAGAAAAATTCCTCTGGTTTCAGTAGTACTTAGTTTTTTTTTCTAAAAACTTGTTAGAATATTTCTAAAAGGTAATATTTTAGGTCTGACATTCTATTGTATCCAAGCTCTGTTGGAAATAATCAAAAAAGATGGTTCAATTTAAATTTAGATAAACATATAGTAGAAATGAGTACTAAATCTTAGGCAAATCACAATATTTTTGGTTCTCAGTTTAATTAATGGCAAAAGATGGGTACTACGTTGTCTAAATTTCAGCTTTTAAATTCTACTAACCTATAAAGTATCAAAAAATTTAGAATATGAATTCATGCTACTGTATTGCTAACCAACTCACATTTTATTTTCTGCCAAACAAAGGTGTTCTTTAAGAAGCTGAATTTCAGATTCTTTTTCCTGAAGTGCTATCTGAGACTGATATTCTTTGTCTCGATTGGCCACCAGCAAAGCTTCTAGATTCTGCATGGAGATTCTCTCATTTGTCATCTGACTCCTGAGGAGTTCTATTTCAGAGCGAGCAGAATCTAACTCATTCTCCATCTGTATGATAATAGGAAGATATCTATACTTATTCCCATTCATTTAACTGATCTATTATCAGAGACTCATAAAATTTCTGTATTATATTATAAACTGACAACCGCTTTAATTAGAAATTATGTCTTCCTTCTTACCAAACACACACACACACACACACACACACACACACAATCACTTTCTCCAACTCTCTGATCATATTAAAAAACTCATTAATTTAACACTTATTAATAATCCTGAATTGCAAAGGATTTCCATTGCCAGTATTTATATTTCTTTATATATTCCTGCAAGACTGACACGCTGCTATACATGACAACTGTTTTGTCCTAAGTTAGGTGAGTTACAGTTAACTACCTTGTAGAATATTATTGTCCTTCATAGTTAAGGAAGATTAGGTGCTGCATATTCCCTCTCTTGCATAAACCTGTGGAAAGCTTAGTTTTTTGAAGGTTTTCTTGAGCCTCAAAAATTGCTCTGTAAGCCCAATGTTTCTTCAAAAGGAGGAAAACCAGATATTGCTATTTAGAAAAAAAGTATTCTTTACCTCATAATACACATTATAATAAATTATACATGTATTTTAAAAATTTAAATGTGAAAAAATAAAACTCTAAGAAAAGAGAATTTAATAAAGATGAAATTATGAGGGAGGAGTGAACAGATAGGGGAAGGACTATCTAGACTAGACACAATTAAGAATGATGTATAACCGGGCGCCTGGGTGGCTCAGTGGGTTAAAGCCGCTGCCTTCGGCTCAGGTCATGATCCCAGGGTCCTGGGATCGAGGCCCACATCGGGCTCTCTGCTCAGCAGGGAGCCTGCTTCCTCCTCTCTCCTCTCTCTNTCCTCTCTCCTTTCTCTCTGCCTGCCTCTCTGCCTACTTGTAATCTCTCTCTCTCTGTGTGTCAAATGAATAAATAAAATCTTTAAAAAAAAAAAAAAGAATGATGTATAACCATATAAAAATAAACATACCAATAGTCAATATAAAACTAACCAAAATTTGCAAGGACACAACTTGAAGAATACAAACTCAGTTAGTATGGTGACAAATGGTAGCTACACTTGTGGTGAGCACAGCATCTATATAACCTTATTGAATCATGAAGCTAATGTAAAATTCTGTGTCAACTATACTCACGGTTTTTTTTTCATTATGTTCAGTTAGTCAACATATAGTACATCATAAATTTTTGTTGTAGTGTTCAATGATTCATTAGTTGTGTACAACACCCAGTGCTCATCCCAGCACATGCTCATGTTTTAAAAAAAAATTTTTAAAGAAACTCAATAATTAAAATGGTTAAATCTTATTACTAAAAGGAACTCATATGAACTGATGAGAAACACGAACAAATGACATGAACAGAAGATTTACAAAATACAACTCATTAGTAAGCATATGGGAAAAAAACTACCCTTACTAATAATCTAATAAATACAAAATGAAACAAGATGCTATTTCTAGCCCAGGGTTTCTTAATCTTGACACTACTGACCTTTTGGGTTGGATAATTATTTGGTGTAGAGAGGTGCCTTATGCGCTGTAGGATACTTAGCAGCATACCTGGTCTCTACTCATTAGAAGCCAATAGCTTCCCTCCACCCCAGTTGTGACAATCAAAACTGACTCCAGGGGCACCTCGGTGGCTCAGTCAGTTAAGTGTCTGATTTAGGATCTGGTCATGATCTCAGGGTTCTGGAATCGAGCCATGTCAGGCTCCATGCTCAGCAGGGAATCTGCTTCTCTCTCTCCCTCTGCCTTTCCCCCCCCACTTGTGCTCTCTCTCTGTGTCTCTGTTTCTCTCTCAAATAAATAAATAACGTTAAAAAAAATGTCTCCAGACATTGCTAAATGGCCACAGGGAGCAAAATCTCTTTCAGTTGAACTATTGTTCCTGCTTATCAAATTGGCAGATTTCTTAGTGTGTATTGATTAACATTAAAATGGGCAATGGCAAGTTCATATACTCTGCCAGGGGGAATACAAAATGGAGCATAACTTTTTTTTTTCAGAATCACTTTTTTTTTGGCAATAGCTTTATTAGATTATAATTTACATACGACTCACCCACTTAAAGGTACAATTCAACTGTTTTTTTATGTTTGTTTTTATTTAAATTCCAGTTAGTTAACATATAGTGTAATATGTTTCAGGAGTAGAATTTAGTGATTCATCATTACATACAGCACCCAGCACTCATCACAACAAACACCCTCTTTTACACCCATCATCCATTTAACCCATCCCCCATCCACCTGCCCATCTAGCAACTCTCAGTTTGTTCTCTATAATTAAAAGTCTCTTCTATGGTTTACCTCCCTCTCTTTTTTTTCTTTCCCCTATATTCATCTGTTATGTTTCTTAAATTCTTCATGCGAGTGAAATCATAACATATTTGTCTTTCTCTAACTGACTTATTTCACTTAGCATAATACATTCTAGCTCCATCCATATCATTGCAAATGGCAAGATTTCATTCTCTTTTATGGCTGAGTAATAATGATGCAGAAAAAGCATTTGACAAAAGATAACATCCTTTCTTGACAAAAACTCCCCACAAAGTAGGGATAGAGGAAACATACCTCAACGACATAAAGGCCATATATTAAAGACCCACAGCTAATACATCCTCCATGGGGAAAAAACAGAGCTTTTCCCTAAGGTCAGGAACACAGCAGAGATGTCCATTCTCACCACCATTGTTCAATGTAGTACTGGAAGTCCTAGCCTCAGCAATCAGACAACAAAAAGAAATAAAGGGCACCCAAATCAGCAAAGAAGAAGAATGATACTCTACGTAGAAAACCCAAAAGACTCCACCAAAAAACTGCTAGAACTGATGCAGGAGTTCATCAAAATTGTAGGATATAAAATCAATGCACAGAAATCTGCTGCATTTCCATACACCAACAATGAAGCAGCAGAAAGAGAAATCAAGGAATTAGTCACATTTACAATTGCACCAAAACCCATAAGATACATAGGAATAAACCTAACCAAAGAAGTGAAAGATCTGTACTCTGAAAACTATAGAACACTTATGAAAGAAACTGAGGAAGACACAAAGAAATAGAGCATTCCATGATCATGTATCAGAAGAGCAAGTACTGTTACGTCTATAATGTTCCAATGCAATGTGCACATTTAATGCAATCCCTATCAAAACACTACCAGCATTTTTCAGAGAGCTAGAACAAACAACCTTAAAATTTGTATGGAACCACAAAAGACCCCAAAGAATCAAAGCAGTCTTGAAAAAGAAAACCAAAACTGGAGGCGTCACAATTCCAGACTTCAAGCTATATTACAAAGCTGCAGTCATCAAGACAGTTTAGTACTGGGACAAGAACAGACACATAAATCAGTGGAATGGAATAGAAAACCCAGAAATCGATCTTCAACTATACATTCAACTAATCTTTGACAAAGCAGGAAAGAATATACAGTGGAAAAAACACAGTCTCTTCAACAAATGGTGCTGGAAAAATTAAAGGAAATCCCTTTCATCTATTTTTTTCTGTTGGCTTGTGCTTTTGATGTGGATCTAAGAAAGCATTACCTAACCCAAGGTCACAAAGATTTACTTAGTGTGTTCTTATTAAGAGTTTTATAATTTTAGCTCTTATATACAGGCCTATAATCCATTTTGTTAATTTTTGCATATAGTATGTGGTAAGAATCCAGCATCGTTCTTTTCCATGTGGTTGTTCAGATGTCCCAGGACCATTCATTGAAGAGACTATTCTTCCCTCATTAAATTGTATTGCATCAATTTTCTGAAAATCATTTGACCACAAATTTAAGAGTTTATTTCTGGATTCTCAATTCTGTTTCACTGGCCTGTATGTCTTTCCTCATGCTGGTATTACACTACCTCAGTTACTGTACTTCTGTAGTCAGTTTTGAAACTGGGAAGTGTTAGTTCTCTGATTTTGTTCTTTTTCTTTTTTTTTAAAGATTTTATTTATTTGAGAGAGAGAATGAGCAAGGGGGAGGAGGAGAGGGAAAAGCAGACTCCCCGCTGAGCAGTGAGCCCAGTGTGGGGCTTGATTCCAGGATGCTGAGATCACGACCTGAGCCAAGGCAGATGCTTAACTGACTGAGCCATTCAGGCCATCCCAGATTTTGTTCTTTTTCAAGATTGTTTTGGCTACTCTAGGTCACCTGAACTTCATATCAATTTTATATCATCTTGCCAATTTCTACAAAGAAACCAGCTGGGATTCTGATAGGCATTGTATTGAATCTATAGATCAATTTGGGGTAGTATTGCCCTTTTAATAATGTTTAGTCTTCTAATCCATGATACAGGATGTCTTTCCATTTGCTTAGGTCCTCTTCAATTTTTTTTAAGCAATGTTTTCTAGTTTTGTAAAGTACAAGTTTTGCACTTCTTTTGTTAAATTTACACCTAAGTATTTTATCTCCTCTTGGTACAATCCCTTTTGATGCAATATCATCTGATAGGATTGTTTTATTTTCATTTTTGGATTGTACATTGCTCATATATATTTAACTGATTATTGATCTTGTATTATATTGATCCATATTGGTATGTGGATCAGTAGATCTTGATCTATTATATTGATCTTGTATCCTGCAACCTTGATGAATTTACTTATTAATTTAGGTTTTTTAGCATATCCATTAAGGATTTTCCATATCCAAGATCATGTCATCTGTGAACAAAGATAGTTTTACTTCTTTATCAATCTGAATGTCTTTATTTTTCTTCCTTAATTGCTCAGGCTAGAACCTCTAGTACAATGTTGAATAGAAGAGGTGAGGAGGGCATTCTTATCTTGTTACTGATAAGAAAGGGGGAAAGCATTCAGTCTTTCAACATTAAGTATGATATTAACCCAGGGATTATCACAGATGCTCTTTATCAGGTAAAGTTCCCTTCTATTCCTAGTTTATATTGTTTTTATCATGAAATGGTGCTGGATTTTGTCAAATGCTTTTTCTGCATCTATTGAGGGGATTATTGGTTTTTGTTCTTTATTCTAAAGATATATTTCACTAATTGGTTTTCAGGTATTAAACCAACCTTGCCTTCTGGGGATACATCCACTTGATCAATGGTAAAAATTCATTTTGCATGCTGTTAGATTCAGTTTTCTAGTATTGTCATGAGAATTTTTCATCTAAATTCGTAAGAGATATTGATCTGCAGTTTTCTTATGCTGTCTTTGGTTTGGGCATCAGGGTAATACTGGCTTCACTGGGGGAACTGGCTTTATTTTTGGAAGAGTTTATGAAAATCTGTATCAATTCATCTCCAAACATTGGAAGAATTTACAACTAAAGCCACCTGGGCTTCAATTTCTCTTAATGGGAATTTTAAAATCACTAATTCAATCTCTTTACTTGTTATAGATATGTTTAGATTTTCTATTTTTCCTTAAGTTGGTTTCAGTATTTTCTGTCTTTCTGGGAATATACTGATTTCACCTAAGTTATGTAATTGTTGGCACTTAGTTGCTCATAATATTCATTTAGAATCCTTTTATTTTCTTTAAGACTGATAGTGATGTCCCCTTTTCATTCCTGGTTTTAGTATTTGACTTATCTCCTTCTTTCTCTCTCTCTCTAACTAAAGTTTTTATCAATTTTGTTGATATTGTGAAAGACCAATCTTTTGGGTTCTTTGATGTCTCTCTTGTTTTCCCATCTTGTTTTTATTAATTCCTGTTCTAATCTTTATAATTTCTTTCATTCCATTTATTTTAGGTTTACTTTGCTCCTCTTTTTCCAGTGTCCTAAGTGAAAAATTAGGTGAGTTATTTGAGATCTGTCTTCTTCTTCTTCAAAATAGACCTTTACAGCTATAATTTCCCTATAAGTATCGATTTCATTGGTATCTTACAAATTTTGGCACATTATGTTTTTATTTTCCTTAATCTCAGAGTATTTTCTCCTTCTTCTTTGACTCACTGGTATTGGGAAGTATATTGTTCAATTTCCATATACTTGTGAATTTCCCAAATTTCCTTCTTTTATTGATTCCTAATAATTACATTTTGATGGGAGAATACACTTTGTATGATTTAAATCCTCTTAACTATATTGAGGCTTGGGCCCTGGGTGGCTCAGTCCTTACGCTCTGCCTTCAGCTCAGATCATGATCCCTGGGTCCTGGGATAGAGCCCCAAATCGGGTTCCCTGCTCAGTGCAGAGTCTGCTTCTCCCTCTCCCTCTCTCCCTGTTTGTGTTCCCTCTCTCGTGGTCTCTCTCTCTGTCAATTAAATAAATAAACCATTAAAATATGTATATATATTTCAGCTTGTTTTATGATCTAACATATGGTCCATCCTGGAAGATCATTCACATACAATTGAGAAAACTATGTATCCTACTGTTGTTTGGTAAAATGTTTTTATTGATATCTGTTAACTCTAGTTTGGTTTTAGTTTTGCTGGTGTCTTCTATTTCCTTGTTGATGTTCTGTCTAGTTGTCTTCTTCCTTATTGAGAGTGATGTATTAAAGTTTCCAACTATTATTGTTGAACTATTTATTTCCAGATAAATACAGAGATATTGTTCCTAAATAGCTCTATTTCCCTCTCCCCTCTTTCCTGCTATGACCATTTTACATGTTACATTTATATGTCACAAGTTCCATCATATAGTTATATTTATCACTTTTTAATTAATATATCCTTTAAATTAGTTGATGGAGTAAAAGAGAGCAAGTATATATAGATAGACTTAGCAGAGAAAGGATTTGAAGAAGATATTCTAAACATTTTAGCTCAAATATTTATAAATATTTTAATAAATATAAGTAAATATTTTAGTTCAAAGAACTAAAGGAAACCATTTTTGGGGTTTGGTTTGGTTTTGTTTTCATCTAATTTTTATTTAAATTCTGTAAAGTTAGTGTTTCTGGTGATGTTCTCTGTTCCTTTCTAGTCTTTGTCACTTTTGGTCTTTCCCTTCCACTCAAAGAGGCCCCTTTAATTTTTCCTGAAGGGCTGGTTTACTGGTCATGAACTTCTCTAGTTTTTGTTTGCCTGGGAAACTCTTTATTCCCCTTCGATTCTAAATGACAGCCTTACTGGATAAAGTATTCTTAACTACATCTTTTTCCCACTCATCATGTTGAATATATCATGCCACTTTCTTCTGGCCTGCTAAGTTTCTGTGGACAGATCTGCTGTGAACCTAATTTGTCTTCCCTTGTAGGTTAAGGACTTTTTTCCATTGCTGCTTTCAGGTTTCTTTCCTTGTCTGTGTATTTTGTGAATCTGACTATGATATGTCTTGGTGTGGGTCAACTTTTGCTGAATTTGATCAGAGTTCTCTGTTCCTCTTATAATTTGATGTCTGCATTCTTCCCCCATTAGAGAATTTTTCAGCTATAATTTGCTCAAATAAACTTTCTGTCCCCTTTTCCCCTCTCCTTCTTCTTCTGAAACTCCTGATACAACTGTTATTATGCTTTAAGGAGTCACTGAGTTCCCTAAGTCTACATTCATGATTCAATACTTTTCTTCCCCTTTTCTTTTCAGCTTTATTTTCCATAATTTTATCTTCTATATCACTGATTCGTTCCTCTATTTCAACCATTCTCATTAGCATTGCATCCAGTCAGTTTTGCATCTCAGTTACAGAATTTTTTTTATTTTTGCCTGACTAGTTTTTAGTTCTTTTATCTCTGCAGTAAGGGATTCTCTAGTGTCTTCTATGCTTTTCTCAACCCCATCTAGTATCTTTATGATGGTTATTTTAAACTCTGGTTCAGTCATCTTACTTGTAGCTGTTTTGATTAAATCCCTGGCAATTCCTTCTTCTTGTTCTTTCTTTTGGGGTGAATTCCTCAACCTTATCATTTTGTCTAGGTTACTGGGTTTTTTGTGTGATTTTTAGGAAAGACTGTTATATTCCTGCTCCTGAGAATAATGGCTATATTAAGAAGAGGTCTTATATGTGTTGGGCCTGGTGCTTCAGGAGGTGTTTCAGAGTTTACACTCTGCTGTTGTGTGTTGGCTGCTCTTTTCCTCAGTCCTCTTTTTCTTAGTCCTCTGTAGAGCTTCTTCTTGCCTGCAGTGGGGGTGTTTGGACCTTGTCCACTGTGCCAAGTTTTACTAGGTCTGTTTGAGTCTGCCTCTTAAAAGAAGTTAGATCCTATTTTCCCTAGACCTGAAACTTTGCAACACTCTATTATCAGTAGACTTGGTCTGTGCAAGGGGTCTGTGCTGGTCTTTTGGCCTGCTGTGCTGATTCTCCAGCAGACTTGCCCTAGTGGAGATGTACCTGCAGGACATAGAGGGGTGGGTCTTATTTTAAGCAGGTCCAGCCTCCACTGGGGGTGCTGCGTTGCTAACAAGTTGGTCAGTGCTGATGGGTTTGGGGGGGTGGCGCCATTCTCTCTTGACTTCAGGCCAGGGAATTTGCCCCTGCCACTCTTCAGGAAGCCTGCACAGAAGAGCAAACAATCTCTCCCCTTGTGTCCCCAACTTTCATCAGATTGTTGCCTGTCTGTGTCTGATCTATCTGCCTGCCGGAGTACTCATGTTTTATCTCAGACATGCAGCTAGGTTTTGAAACTCCAAATTTTAGGGACCTCTGTGACAGGACCCACACTGATCCTCTGGGGGAGGGTCTTGCCATGCTGTGGCTGATGCTGACTTGTCCCTGAAAAGCAGTCGCATGACCATGCAGTGGTTCAGAGTTTATGTTAAAGCACGGCAAAAAGCTAGCACCAAGGTTTGCTGCCCTTAGCTGGTTTCTTTGTTCCTATGCCAGTAAACAGGGCAGCACACTGGTGCCTGCCAGCTCTTTTGTTCCCAGTGAGGCCATGCCACCACTCCCAAATGCACTTCAAGAAGGGGAAATGTTTCTCCCTGTGGACCCAGGGCATCCTCAGGCCACAATGCCCGCTCTCTGGCTTCCACCCTTCTTCCTGACTGGAACACTGCTAAGCCCATCAGTCATTTCTGCGACAATGGCATGAGCTTCTAAAACTTCAGACTTTGAGCTCCGCTACTTGTGACAGGCAGCCCCTCTCCTTTTCCCAGTCAAGTTTTGAGGAACAGCTTTTTTTTGTATAATAACCTGTGTGCTGCTGTAACTCTCTCTCTCATTCTTTCTCACTCCTCTCTCTGTGATCAGGGTCCCCACCTCCCTGCAGCACTTGCAATTCCTTTCTCCCCAAAATCAACTCTCTATAATGCCTATTTTCTACCTCTAGATGTGCAGTTTGTTCTACCAGTCCTCAGATCAATTTCTTGAGTGTTCAGAATGATTTGATATTTATCTAGCTGTGTTCAAGAGATGAGGCAAGTTTATGGTCCCCCTATTTCTCCACCTTAACACTAAAGGAAACCATGTTTAAAGAAGTAAAGGAATATTTGATGACAATGTGTCATCAGTAGAGATTAATAATAAGGATATGGAAATTATAAACTGTTCTCAAAGACAGTTTCTTTTGCTTGCTTTATTTACCTGTAGATGAATCATAGTTCCATGTTTCTTTGAAAGTCAAATTCTTGTTGTCGTTGAACACTGGACATTTTTTTTCAGTGATCCAAGACTCATTGTTCATGAACACTAGATATTTAAGATACTATATTGTAACAACTCTGAATACTGATCCTCCCCATGTCGGTCTTATTGTGGTCCTTCATTTCTTTCCTTCCTTCCTCCCTCCCTTCCTTTCTCTGGACAGTTTCCATGAAGTCTATTTCCCTTGCAGTGTACAGCTTCTGATGTTATTCCTCAGGGTGTATGCATAATAACTCTGACTCATTTACCATCAGCATGTTCATAGTCTCTCTAAACCATTCTATTGGGATGACAGTGGATTTAGTCACGCTATCTTTGACTGTCTCTGTCCTTGATCTTCCTGTTAAGTTTCTAGCTGATCTGTCTCTATTATTATCATCTAAATGCTAGCCTCCATTAATTGCTGACTAACTGCTATACTGATTTCACAATGGCCTAGGGGTATAAATTGCTTTACAGTCTGATCCAAATAAATTTGGACTCCTTTGCAAGGCAGTAGGAATAAGTCTTTAAGGCTTGCTCTGACTGCAAATGGGGACTCTTAGCTATACTTTCCATGGTTCTTTATTAAAATTCTGAGTAGCCTATTGTTTCATTTCTTGTTATCATGAAGTTACTAGTTTCCTTTAAAAAAATTTTATTGCATGACTAATTGCTGAAGTCCTTAGGATGAACTGGATAATGCCACAGCTGCCCTCCTGGGTTTAGGTGTTGCTTCTTCATGGAATCCATGCCTGAATCTCTGGTATATAACTTTTACATGCTTCATTGGACTGCTCCAGTGGTATTTCATCTTTTAGCCTTTGCACTTAAGTTATACTTTCTCTTCTACTTGGCAGGGCAACAATATTTGCCACATTGACTTCTAAAAGTAGTAGGCCTTAGAGCCACAGCAGAAGCACTTGTGCATCTTCTTGTCATGCTTTCCAAATGATGACATTCCCTTCATCCTCTCACTTCTATGGCTGAGATCAAAGAGAAGTCATTTCTGCTACATCATGCTCAGCTTCTGCTCAGCACAATACCACTAGTTTCTTCTTAATTGTGTATCATAACTTTCTGAAAGCTCTCTAGCTATATATGCCCAAATTTCCACTTCTGGGAATGCATCTTAAGAATATAATGCAAAATGAGATAAAAGTCTTATGCAACAAAATAATACCATGTTGTTTTATACACAAATTAAAAATTTGAAAAATTTTTACTGCGCAGCAATAGGGAAGTAGTGAAAAATAGAATAATCAATTTAATATGCTACTATTGCAAATATGTAAAAGAACACAAAATGTGGCTAGAAAAAGAAAAGAGCTAGAAGAAAACATAACAAAACATTTATAAGAAAATGGCTCTCATTCTAGTTTTAGGTTCTGAAATCCACTGTAGCCTAAGAAGATTATTACACTTTTAAAAATCTTTTGTTTCATTAAAAATTATATGAGATTCTCCAAAGCACATTTCATATTATTTCATATTATTCCTGAGGAATAATATTATTACACATTATTCCTGAGGAAATCATCCATAATGCAAGTATTAATTAAAGAACATTAAATGAAATAAATATTTGGAATTCATATTCTTGACATTCCTCTTGAGAAGAGTTAGATAAGAGACAGATATACTATATTTATTTGAAAAATAGAAAACTACGACCTGAGAGAACTGGTTTGTTATACATATCTCAGTGTTGTGGGACATCCTCAAAAATATATGACTGCCAATTGAACTATGAACTGGACCTAGACACTTAAAGACTCCCTACCCCCTTCCCTGTACTTGAAACGTGGGTTCCACTTGACTCTCCCACTCCCAGAGGCTGCTCCAAAGACATAGAGGTGATATAGTGATACAATGTTGAAAACACCCACCCGATATATGACTGAACTCAGTTAGGGCCTCTTTATAAACGTTTGAAGATTTGGTAGGTGAGTGCAAGGATCCATTCATCTTGCTCCTGCCCAAGATAAGCCTCATATGTAAGTTACCTTTGCTTAATAAAACTGCCACCCATCAACCTGGAGTAGATTATCTCTTTTTTTGGTCTCTCTCTGTGTTCTGAGTACAGGGACTATTTTCAAATTACACCTATAAAGCTCCTAGGTGGGTTACAACCCAAAACTCAGTAAATAATTTTTTTTGAGAAGAAAAGAAAACTAAGAACATAAAAGATTCTAAAATTCCTTATTCTAGTGCTTTAAATAATTTCACTGGAGAATGAATATGGAGATATAGATCTTTTCCCCTTAACCTCTACTTTCTTATTTAAAATTATCTGAGTGATTCCAGGAATGCAAGTCTGGCTCAATGTTCAAAAATCAACCAGTATAATCTATCATAACAACAGGCTAAAGAAAAAAAAGAGTATATTAATAGATGTAGAAAAAATATTTCACAAAAATTCAATACTCATTCATGATAAAAACTCTTGAAAATATAGAAATAGAGAGGGTTACTGGGGGGTGGGAGGGTAGGGATAGGGTGGATGGGTTATGGACATTGAGGAGGGTTTGTGCTTTGGTGAATGCTGTGAAAGATGTAAGCCTGATGATTCACAGACCTGTACCCCTTGGGCAAATAATAAAAATAAAATTTAAAAAAAATATAGAAATAGAGAGAAATGTCCCCAACTTAATAAAAAGCACCTACAAAATTCTACAGATAATAGTATGCTTAATGGTGAAAGGCTGACTTCTTTTCCCCTAAGATTGAAATAAAGCAAGAACTTTCACCACTTTTATTCAATATAGCACTTAAGTACTAACCAGTATAATAAGGCAAGAAATGGCATAAAGGTTGAACATGAAGAAATAAAATCCTTATCTTCAGATAACATGATTGTCTACCTAGAAAAGTGCAAGGCCTCTACAGAAGAACTAGAACTAGTAAGTGAGTTCAGCAAGGTCACAGAATATAAGATAAACATTCAAAAATCAATACTTATATATACTTGCAATGAACATATTCACAGCAAAATTAAAACTACAATACCATTTAAGTAACTCAAAAAAAAGAAGAAATATTTTGTATTTTGTAGTTGTAAATCTGACAAAATAGGTACAAAACTTACATGCTGAAAACTACACAAATCTGATAAAAGAAATCAAAGAAGATCTAAATAAAACATACCATATTCATGGATTAGAAGTTTCAATATAGTAAGGATGTCAATTCTTCCCAGGTTTAATGTGATTCCTATCAAAATCCCAGCAAGATTTTTTATGAAAATAGATACAGTATTCTAAAATTTATACGGAAAGGTAAGGAGGCTAGAATAATTAAGACAATTTTGAAAAAGCAGAGTAAAGTGGATAAAATCCATCTACTTGAGTTAAAGACTTATTTTATAGCTATGATCAAAATTGTGTGGTATTAGGGAAGAGACAGACACATAGACAAATGTAAAAGAATAGAAAACCAAGAAATAAACCCACTCATGTATGTCCAAATGATTTTTCACAAATGTAAAGAATCAATTTAATGGAGGAGGGAGCACTTTTTCAAGAAGTGGTACTGAAACAATTGGAAATGCATAGGCAAAAAAAAAAAATGAAGCTTGATGTTAACCTCACACCTTATGTAGCAACCGACTCAAAATGGATCATGGCATTAAATGTGAAACATAAAACTATAACATTTTAGAATAAAACCTAGGAAAAATCTTTGGGATTGTGAGCTATGCAAGGAATTTTTAGACTTAAAACCAAAAGCACAATCCATAAAAGGAAGTTGATAAACTGCACATCATGCAAACTTAAACTTTTGCTCTTAGAAAGACCCTGATAAGAAGATGAAAACACAAGCTACATACTGGGAGAAAATACCTGCAAACCACATACTGATAAAGGACCAGTATCTTTGATATATAAAGAATGCTTACTACTCAACTTTAAAAAAGTAAATAATTCAAGGAAAATATGGGCAAAAGATACAGAGAGCTGTTTCACCAAAGAAGACATACAGATGGCAAATAATCATATAAAAATATGTTCTGCTTCATTAACTTAGGAAAATGCAACTAAACGATGATATAGCACTATACCTCTATCAGAATGGTTAAAATAAAAAATAGTGACACCACCAAATGTGGACAAAGATATGGAAAAACTGATCACTCACACATTGTTGGTGGAAATGCAAAATGGTTTAGACTGGGGAAAACCGTTTGGCACTTCCGTAAAAAATGAATTAAGCAACTACCATATAATCCAAAAGCTGCAGTCCTGGGCATTTATAGAGAAATGAAGATAAGTTTCACACAAAAACATGTAGACAATGTTTACAATGGTTTTATTTGTATGATCTGAAAACTGGAAATAACCCAGGTGTTCAAAGCATGAATGGTTAAACAAACTGTGTTACACTGAAACCATGGAATACTGCTTAACAATGAAAAAGAATGAACTACTAATACATGCAACAGAGACTAGATGACTCTCCAGAGAATTATGCTGAGTGAAAAAATCCAAGCCCCAAAAGTTACATACCATATGATTCCACTTATGTAATGTTCTTGAAGTGATAATATTAGAGAAAGGAAGACTAGATTAGTGGTTGCTTATCAATTAAGGGGGTGGGTAATGATAGAAGGGAAGTAGACAGGGCTACAAAAGGGCAACATGATATATCCTTGATAGAAATGTTCCATACCTTGCCTGATTCAATGTCAACATCCTGGTTGTGATATCATACGGTAATTTTGCAAGAGGTTACCATTGGGAGAGACCAGGTAAATGATACTTTGTATTATTTCTTACAATTACATGTGAATCTATAATTATCTCAAAATCAAAATTTAATTTAGACGAAATTATCTGAGTGTCCCCTATATGCATCACATAGCTGAGGAAATACAAAGGTAAATAAGATGATCCCTGCACTTGAAATTACAGCTTATTATGGGGATAAACATATATACATAAATAACTAAATTTTAAGGCAAAATATTTAAGACAGGAGTATTTTAAAATAGCTAGACTTAGCCTGACCACTTCACAACCACTAGGATAGCTATTATCAAGAACAGAAAAAAAAAGCCAAAATATAATAAATGTTGGCAAGGATGTAGAGAAACTGGAACCTGTGCATGCTGTTGTTGGTAATGTAAAATGGTACAGTCATTGTAGACAACAGTACAAAATTCCCTCAAAAAATTAAAAATAGAATTGCCATATGATCCAGAAATCCAGCTTCTGGGTATAAATCCACAAGAATTGAAAGAAAGGCCTTGAAGAAATATTTGTACACTCATTCATAGCAGCCTTATTCACAATAGCTAAAACATGGAAGGAACCCAAGAGTCTATGGTGAACAGATTTTTAAAAATGTAGTATATTCATACAATGGAATATTATTTGGCCTTAAAAAGGTAGAAATTCTATAATATGTTACAATGCTGATAAACCTTGAGGACATTACGCTAAGTGAAAAAAGCAGTCACAAAAAGACAAATACTATATGAATCCACTTACATGAGGTACTTAGAGTAGTAAAAATCATAAAGAGAGAAAGTGGTTGCCAGGGGCTGGGGAAAGAGGAAAATAAGGAGTTACTGTTTAACAGGTATAGAGTTTCAGATTTACACAATGAAAATAGCTATGATGGTGATGGCTGCACAACAAATGTGAACATATTTAATACCAATGAACTGTACACTTAAAAATGGTTAAGATAGAAAAGATTATATTATGTGTATTTTAACATAATAAAAGAAAAAATAGAAAAAACACTGTGAGAATAGTAAACCACAAAACTTGAAGTCAACATCCTTATAATGTTTAAAAATTAATATAAATCATTTTCAACTTTATATATTGTACTTCTAAGGGTAATGATTTTAAGGCTTAAAGAAAATTACTGGTACTACCAGTACCAGTTACCCTACTTGGTCATGGTGTATCATTATTTTAATAAGCTTTGGGATAATATTTCTGGCATTTCATTTTAATATTGTTTCATTTGCAATGACATGTACTACTTTTCCAATTAGAAAAAAGCAAGTAAAAATATTTTTAAAGAAAAATTAAGGACATATTTTTTGAATTTTTACAGTGAAAATCCATTCATGAGTTACTTCCATCATTAAAAAGTTCTTTTAAAAAGCTAAAATTAAAAAGCTAAAATAAGAAAAATAATTTAAAGGAAGAGTCAGAAAATTCTTGCATATACCACTTCATTAACAAAATAGTAACAGTGGATTCTCACAGAAACCAACAGACACATGATTCTTAAATGCATCATATCCTCCTAGCAAACAGTAGACTAACAAAATTTAAAAACTGGAAATGTAAAGACCAAAATTTGCTGACTTTTTAAAAAGTTTTTAAATTCCAGTTAGTTAACATTCAGTGTAATATTAGTTTCAGGTGAATGATATAGTGATTCAACACTTCCATACAATACCCGGTGCTCCACAATAAGTGCACTCCTCAATCCCCATTACGTATTTAACCCTTCCCCCCACCCATCACCCTTCTGGTAACCATCAGTTTGTTCTCTATAGTTAAGAATCTGTTTCTTAGTTTGCCTTTCTCTTTTTTTCCCCTTTGCTCATCTGTTTTGTTTCTTAAATTCCACATGAGTGAAATATTTTATTTGTCTTTCTATGACTTATTTCACTTAGTATAATGCTCTCTAGCTCCATCCATGTCATTGCAAATGGCAAGATTTCATTCTTTTTTATGGCTGAGTAACATCCTATTGTGTGTGTACGTGTGTGTGTGTGTGTGTGTATCCCACATCTTTACCCATTCATCCACTGGTGGACACTTGGGGTGTTTCCATAATTTGGCTGCGACACACATGGGGGGGCATGTATACCTTTAAATTAGTATTTTTGTATTCTTTGGGTAAATTCAATTACACTGTGCAACTTGTATACATATCCCTTTAGGATCCAGGCTCCAATGATCTCTCCAGATATAACTCTAGCCACTTTCACCTGTGCATGCCATTGTAAATCACTTACAATTCACTCGAGAATTCATTTATAACTCCACACCATTGTCTATGTTGTTCTCTCTGAATAGGATGCCTCCTCCTTTTTGAGCTTAGTAGTACATTCTTGTGAACTCCTCCCTGACACCCGTAGGTCAATTAGGATTTCCCTCTCTCAAACCTTGAATTTTTTATTAAATACCAAATAATCTGTACCTCAATACTGGGAGGTCCTTGAGGACAAGGACCTGTCTCTCTTTGTCTTTTTCTTTTCTTTTTTATTCTTTTCTTTTTTCTTTTCTCTTCTTTCCCTTTCCTTTTCCTCCCTTCCCTTTCTCTCTCTCTTCTATTTTTTTGAGTATAGATGACATATGATGTTACATTAGCTTCAAGTGTACAACATAGTGGTTCAACAACTGTACATGTTAGACTATGCTCACCGCAAGTGCAGCTACCACCTGTCATCATGTAATCAAATTACAACACCATTAATTATATTCCCTATGCTATACCTTTTATCACCATGACTTATTCATTCCATAACTGGAAACCTGTATCTCTCACTCTCCTTCATCCATTTTTTCCATCCTCCCCACCCTTCCCTTCTGGCAGTCATCATTTTGTTCTCTGCATTTATGGGTTAGATTATTCATTTGTTTTGTTTTTTAGATTCTACATATATGTGAAATCATATGGTATTTGTCTTTCTCTGATATATTTCACTTAGCATAATATCCTCTAGGTCCAACCACGTTTTGAATATTACATTCACAGTGGCAAGCACAATGTCAGTAGATACAATAAAATGAATTACAGCTTAAAAGAACCCAACCAGTTAAATAAATTTAGCTTAAAAGACTATCATTAAAGTTATAATTTAGATGAATAAACCCCAACTTCACAGTTGTCTGCTTATTGCTATGTTAATGTGTTTTATAATTCTTCTGGCTAAAAGTAAATGCAAATTACATATTCAAAGGAAAAGTTTCTGTTACCTTCTTGAATTGTTGGAATACAGCTGTCATCAATTTATATTTTGGACTTTAGAAATAAAATTTAAAGTTTATAGACATGGTTTGATGTAATATTTCATTAAAAAGAGTTTGATTTTCTAAAATTATAGTAATTTTATAGTAACAATAATATTAAAAGAACCATTTAAAAATGTATTACATACCATTTCTATTTCTTGATCTTTGGCAACCAGCTGTCGATTAAGAAGTTCTTTGCTTGAGTCAAGTTTAATACAAAGTTCCCTTGTGGAAGATAAATCTGCAAGGGCAGACACTTTTTCAAACTGAACCTTCTGAAGTTCCTCTTCCATCTTTACAACAGACTTGTGTAAGGTAGAAATCTGGGACTTATAAGACCTTTCTGCATTTAAGTGCTGCAAGGACAAAATTATTATCTTATATATGTATACATATTTTTTTAATTTGAAAAAACTAAAACATGGAAAACAAAGTGGGGAAAATCTTTTGATGGTACACTTAGATTATAAGGAACTTTATACAATATAGGTGGCAATAGTATGTACAAAAACACCCTGGGAAAGACAAATTTGGCTTTCAAAAATCTATGTATAAAATCTATGAGTAAGCTGGTCAACTGGTCATTATTTTTAATGTGCTTAGTAAACAACTTTTCCCCCCATAAAAGTCTCAACCGGAAAGCTAGTTGAGATACATATATGTTTGGTCTGTAGTTCTATTTTTGCCACAGTTTCAATTATTCTATAAGACAAGCATTATTGTTGTTAAAGAAAAAACATTAGGGGTGTCTGGGTGGCTCAGTCATTAAGCATATGCCTTTGACTCAGGTCATGATCCCAGGGTTCTGGGATAGAGCCCTGCATAGAACTCTCTGTGGGAAAGCCTGCTTCTCCCTCTCCTACTCCCCCAGCTGGTGTTCCCTATTTCACTGTATCTCTCTCTGTCAAATAACTAAATAAATTCTTAAAAAAAAAGACAAAACATTAACCACCACTGTTTCACTCACAATACCCATTTTCCAATTCTTAAATGGCATGTTCACCTAGATCATAATATCATAAAATGAGGACTGAGCTCTCTAGCACTTACTAATAACTCTGAGGGGAAAAGACTCTAGGCTAGTATAAATTGAGGATTAATCCACATTATATGAAATAAGAGCATGTTTTAAAAACTTCATGATGAGATTTAAGTTATATAAATGCCTTTAAAAGTTCAAGATAATACTACCCCCTTTTTTGTTTCAGAGAAATATCTTATGTAAGTACACTGCCATCTACAGAGAAGTTTTTGCTATTATGTGAAGCTGACAGAACTGAGAGACAAATAAAGAAATTTTCCTGCTTTTACAAGTACAAAACACACACAAAAAAATTACTCCTAGTATAAGTTATTTGGCCACAATTCTGCCCCCTACTTCCTTCCTCATTCACTCTATTTCTCACTCATTCTTCAAACAACCTTCTATCCATCCACCCACCCATCCATCTATCCATCCATTTTGTATTTTTTAGTATATTCTATGTTTGAGTCAATGTGCTTAGATGCCTATCCAGAGATAAGCAAAATAGTCTCCACTCTCATGACACTTCCAGATGATGGTGCAGCCATGCATGAGTCAAATAATCACATAAATGACTATATAAATACATATTAAGCAAATTCTTCTAGAGAAAAAACGTATATAAAAAAGTAAAGTGATCTAGACTAAGAGGGTCAGAGAAGTCAGGAAAGGCTTCCCTGAGTAAATGACACATGAGCTGAGATCTGAATGGTGTGTAGATAGATATACAGCATGGGTTGGGGAAGGTGGCTTTCAAAACTGAAGGAATGCTAAATTCAAAGACCCCAAAGGAAGTGTGTTGAGGGAGGGAAAATGACATGCTCCAACAACAAAGAGAAGACTTGTATGGCTAGAACTCAGAGACCACAGAGAATGATATGATATGTATTTGAAAAGGTATTTATAAATTCACAAGACAGAGCCTGATAAGCTGGGTCAAAATTTAGGTCTTCATCCACAGAAAAAAGAGGGAGTTTATATGATCAGTTTTATGCTTTGGAAAGATAATACTGGATATTTCAGGATCTAGCATGATAGTTGATTCAGCTAAGAGGAAAACCTTTTGGGTAAAATAGAAAATTTTTTTTTTACAATTCATAGCTGAGCTTGCAGAAAAGAAAAATAAATTCTCATATGCCAAAGAACCTAGATGTCCATCAACAGATGAGTGGATAAAGAAGATGTGGTATATATATACAATGGAATACTATGCAGCCATCAAAAGAAATGAAATCTTGCCATTTGCAACGACGTGGATGGAACTAGGGGGTATTATATTGAGCAAAATAAGTCAATCAGAGAAAGAATTATCATATGATCTCTCTGATATGAGGAACTTGAGGGTCAGGGCGGGGGGTTGTGGGAGGTAGGGAGGGAAAAATAATGAAAAAAGATGGGATGGGGAAGGAGACAAACCATAAGAGACTCCTAATCTCACAAAACAAACTGAGGGTTACTGGAGGGTGGGAAAGTAGGGATAGGGTGGATGGGTTATGGACACTGGGGAGGGTTTGCGCTATGGTGAATGCTGTGAAAGGTGTAAGCCTGATGATTCACAGACCTGTATCCCTGGGGAGGGAAAAAAAAAGTTTCCCAGACAAGTAAGAGTTCATCACCACTAAACCATCCTTATAAGGAATAGTAAAGGGAATTTTTTGAATGGAAAGATACTGTAATCAGTAGTAAGAAACAGGAAAGAAAAAAATTTCCACAGCTAAATGCAGTCATAATAAAAGTAAATCAATCACTTATAAAACCAATAATGAGGCTAAAGCATAAAAGCAGTAAAATCAAATATCTATAAAAATTGGTCGAGGGACTCACAAAATAAAACAATGTAAAGTGTGACAACATATACATAAAATATGGGAGGGGAGTAAAAATTTAGTGCTTCTGGGATGGGTTCAAACTTAATGTGGCAATTTAATATAAACTGCTAAATGCCTGAGATGTTACATATGAACCTAATGGTAACTACAAATCAAAAGCCTATAATAGATGTACAAAAAATAAAGAGAAAGGAATGCAAGCATATCACTAAAGAAAGCCATGAAAGAACAACTGTATAGAGCAAAAGAACCAAAAAGAAAGAAGAAAAGAAAAAATAGAGGAAAAACTACAAAAATAACTGTAAAACAAGTAACAACATGGCAATAAGTACATACTTATCAATAATTACCCATCATTTGCATTGACATAGATGGAACTGGAGGGGATTATGCTAAGTGAAATAAGTCAAGCAGAGAAAGACAATTATCATACGGTTTCAATTACATGTAGAACATAAGGAATAGCATGGAGGACATTAGGAAAAGGAAGGGGAAAATGAAAGGGGGTGTCAGAGGGGGAGATGAACTATGAGAGATTATGGTCTCCAGGAAACTGAGAGTTTCAGAGGGGAGAGGGGTGGGAGAGTGGGTTAGCCAGGTGATGGTTATTAAGGAGGGCATATATTGCAATGAGCACTGAGTATTATACGCAAACAATGAATCATTATGGAACACCACATCAAGAACTAATGAAGTACTGTATGGTGACTAACATAACATAATAAAAAATAATAATTAATTATAAGTGGACTAAATGCTTCAATCAAGAGACACAGTGTGACTAAAAGGATTTTAAAAGCAAGACCCACCTATGTGCTGCCTACAAGAGACTCACTTCAGAATGTAAAGACACATGCAGCTTGAAAACAAAGGAATGGGAAAACATTTCCATGCAAATGGAAGTGAAAAGAAAGTTGGTGTACCAACACTTATAACTGAAAAAATAGACTTTTTCAAATAAAACTAAAAGGAGACAAAGAAGGACACTATATAATCATAAAGGGAACAATCCAACATGAAGATATAACAATTATAAATATTTGTGCACCCAAAAAGGGAGTTCGGTGCATACACAAGGCAACTGTTAACAGACACAAAAGGAAGAAACTGATAGTAATACAATAATAGCAGACTTTAATATCCCACTTACATCAATGGATATATCAGACAGAAAATTAACAAGGAAACAGTGGCCTTGAATGATACATTAGACCAGATATTCAGAACATTCCATCCAAAAACAACAGAATACACATTCTTTTCAAGTGCACATGAAATATTCTCCAGAATTGACCACATTAGGCCACAAAACAAATCTCAATAAATTAAAAAAGACTGAAATCATATCCTGCATCTTTTCCAACCACAATCGTATTACATTAGAAATCAGTCACAAGAAAAAATCTGGAAAGAACACAAATACATGGAGGCTAAATAACATGCTACTAAAAAATGAATGGGTCAACCAAGAAATCAAAGAGGAATTTTAAAAATGCATTCGGGGGCACCTGGGTGGCTCAGTGGGTTAAAGCCTCTGCCTTTGGCTCAGGTCATGATCTCAGGGTCCTGGGACCGAGCCCCACATCAGGCTCCCTGCTCTGCAGGGAGCCTGCTTCCTCCTCTCTCTCTGCCTGCTTCTCTGCCTACTTGTAATCTCTCTCTCTAATAAATAAATAAAATCTTTAAAAAAAATAAAAATAAAAATAAAAAATGCATTCGGACACATGAAAATGAAAACACAACAGCCCTCAATCTTTGAAATGCAACAAAAACTGCTCTAAGAAGGAAGATTACAGCAATAGCAGCCTAACTCAAGAAGCAAGAAAAATCTCAAATAAACAACTGAACCCTACATCTAAAGGAGCTAGAAAAAGAACAAAGCCCAATACCAGTAGAAGGAAGCAAATAATAAAGACTAGAGTAGAAATAAATGAAATAGAGACTAAAAAAAATAGAATATATCAATGAAACTAGGAGCTGGTTCTTTGTAAGATCAGCAACTGCTAAACCTTTAGCCAGACCCATTAGAGAGAATGAGAGAGAGGGAGAAAAAAAAAACCTCAAATAAATAAAACCAGAAATGAAGGAGAAATAACAATAATACCACAAAAATAAGAATGGGTTATGAGAAAGTATTATGAAAAATTACATGCCAACAAATTGGACAACCTAGATACATTCCCAGAAACATATAAGCTCCCAAAACAGAATTAGGTAGAAATAGAAAATTTGAACAGACCAATTACCAGCAATGAAATTGAATCAGTAATCAAAAAAGTCCCAACAAACAAAATTCCAGGACCAGATGGATTCACAGGTGAATTCTACCAAACATTTAAAGAAGAGTTAATACCTATTCTTCTCAACCTATTCCAAAAAGTAGAAGAGGAAGAAAAACTTCCAAATTCATTCTATGAGGCCAGCATTACTCTCATACCAAAACCAGAAAAAGACACACACACAAAAGAAAACTATAGGCCAATATCTCTGAAGAACATAGATGCAAAAATCCTCAGCAAAATATTAGTAAACCAAATCCATCCAACAGTACATTAAAAAAAATCATCCATAACAATCATGTAGGATTTATCCCAGTGATGCAAAGGTGGTTCAATATTCATAAATCAATCAATATGATACACTGTATTAATAAGGGAAAGGATAAAACCATATGATCATCTCAATAGATACAGAAAAAGCATTTGACAAAATACAACATTCATTTATGATTTAAAAAAAATCCTCAACAAAGTAGGTTTAAAGGGAACATACTTCAACATAATAAAGCCCATATATGAAAAATGCACAGCTAGCATCATATCTAATGGTGAAAAACTGAGAACTTTTCATTTATGGTTAGAAACAAAACAAGGATGTCTAGTCTCACCACTTTTATTCAACATACTTGTGGTAGTCCTAGCTACAGAAATCAGACAAGGAAAAGAAATAAGAGGCAATTAAATTGGTAAGGAGGAAGTAAAACTTTCACCATTTGAAGATCATGTGATACTGTATATAGAAAACCCTAAAGACTCTATCAAAAACCTAGAACTGATAAATGAATTCAGTAAAGTTATAGGATACAAAATTCATATACAGAAACCTGTATCATTTCTATACACTAATAATAAAGTAGGAGAAAGAGAAATTTAAAAAAATAATTCCATTTAAAATTGCATCACTATTAATAAAATATTTGGGAATAAAATTAACCAAGGAGGTGAAAGATCTGTGCTCTGAAAGCTACAAAACATTGTTGAAAGAGACTGAAGAGGACACAAACAATTATTCCATATTTCATGCTCATGGATGAAAAGAACCAATAATGTTAAAATGTCCACATTACCCAAAGCAATCCACAGATTTAATGGAATTCTATCAAAATATCGGTAACATTTTTCACAGAACAAATAGTCCTAAAATTTGTATGGAAACATAAAAGACCCCGAAGATTGTAGATATCATAGTCTCAGATTTCAAAATATACTACAAAGCTGTAGTAATCAAAACAGCATGCTGCCAGCACAAAAATAGACACATAGATCAATGGAATAGAAGAGAAAGTCCAGAAATAAACCCACACTTATTTGGCCAATTAATGTGCAACAAAGAAGGTAAGAATATACAATAGGAAAATGTCTCTTCAACAAGTGTGTTGGGAAAACTGGACAGGAACATGCAAAAAGTACATAAAAACAAACTCAGAATGGATTGAGGAGTTAAATATGAGATCTTAAACCATAAAATTCCCAGAAGAAAACATAGGGAATAACTTCTTTGACATCAACCATAGAAATATTTTTCTATGTGGAATATAAGGAATAGTGCAGAGGATCATAGGGGAAGGAAGGGAAAACTGAATGGGAAGAAATCGGAGAGGGAGACAAACCATGAGAGACTCTTGACTCTGGGGAACAAACTGAGGGTTGCAGAAAGGGAGGTGGGTGGGGGGACAGGGTAACTAGGTAATAAGCATTAAGGAAGGCATGTGAAGGGTGCCTGGGTGGCTCAGTCGTTGGGTCTCTGCCTTTGGCTCAGGTCATGATCTCAGGGTCCTGGGATTGAGCCCCACATTGGGCTCCCTGCTCAGCAGGAAGCTTGCTTCTCCCTCTCCCCCTGCTGCTCCCCCTGCTTGTATTCCCTCTCTTGCTGTCTCTGACAGTTAAGTAAATAAAGTCTTTAAAAATAAATAAATAAAAAATGAGGGCATGTGATGATGAGTACTGGGTGTTATACACAACTAATGAATCACTGGACACTACATCAAAAACTAAGGATGTACTATATGTTGGCTAATTGAATTTAAATTTTTTTTTAAGATTTTATTTATTTATTTGACAGAGAGAGAGAGAGATCAGATCACAAGTAGGCAGAGAGAGAGGAGGAAGCAGGCTCCCCACTGAGCAGGGAGCCCAATGTGGGCCTCGATCCCAGGACCCTGAGATCATGACCTGAGTCGAAGGCAGAGGCTTTAACCCACTGAGCCACCCAGGCGCCCTGAATTTAAATTTAAAAAAAGGAACATTTTTCTAGATATGTCTCCTCTGGCAAGGGAAATAAAAGCAAAACTGAACTATTGGGATTACACCAAAATAAAAAGCTTTTGCACAGCAAAGGAAACCATCAAGAAAATGAAAAGGCAACCTACTGAATGGGAGAAGACATTTGCAAGTAATATATCTGATAAGGGGTTAGTATCTAAAATATATTAAAAAACTTATACAACTCAGCACCAAAAAAAACCCCAAATAATCTAATTAAAAATGGGCAGAGGATCCAAATAGGCATTTTTCCAAAGAAGACATACTCGTGGTCAACAGACACATGAAAGGATGCTCAACATCACTAATCATCAGGGAAATACACATAAAGAAGGAAAATCATTCTTGGCCTGTGATTTCTTCCACAGAAGAAAAGTAAAAGTCTGGAATGAGTGCCTAGCTTCTCCAACTGTGTGGGATGCTGCCCCCAAAAAACCCATTTCTCTCTTGCCTCATCCAGCATCCTGAGACTTAAGCTGCATGACTTGTGGTTGGTAAGCGGCTGGGAAAGCAGTAGCCAGGGCTTGTAACTGAATGTATCAAGTAGATGTAAACCTTACTAACGGCATTAGGCACTCCATTGAGAAGCTGTCCAAAAGCCACTGGTGAACCTCTACTTAGATCCCTCAGCAGCCCCATGACCACCCTCAGTGCTCCACATATTACCCACACTCGTCCCTACCCCATGGCTGACTCCCTGTACTGACTCCCAATAATAACAAGAGTGAACTTTCACAGTTCACTAATGAGCAAGTGAAGAAAGTCAGTTCAAATCTACAGTCCTGGGAGAGAATGTCATTGGGAAAACAAAAGGGAGGTTTGTGGAATATGGCCTGACTCTGCATGATCAAGGAAAGGCATACAAGCTGAAGAATTCTGCCACAAGAGGTATGGAGCGGGTGTATCTGTAGAAGGTCTGAGAAAGCCTCAGAATACCTGATAGAAGGTAGTCAGTGAAGACTGAAGGAGGTGGCTGTTACCTCAAATGCAAAGAAAGCAGAGCAAGAGTTCAAAGGACACAAAAAATAAAGAAAACATGACACCACCAAATGATCACAACAATCTTCCAGCAACTGAAACCAAAGACCTGAAGATCCACCCTATAAAAAATGCAAAATAGGGCACCTGGGTGGCTCAGTTGGTTAAGTGACTGCCTTCAGCTCAGGTCATGATCCTGGAGTCTCCGGATCGAGTCCCGCATCAGGCTCCCAGCTTCATAGGGAGTCTGCTTCTCCCTCTGACCTTCTCCCCTCTCATGCTCTCTCTCACTCTCTCTCAAATAAATAAGTAAAATCTTTTTTTAAAAATGCAAAATAGCTGTTTTATGGAAGCTCAGTAAGATATAAGTAAATACAAAAATATAATTCAAGTCAATCACGAAAAAATGCATAAAAAATTAAGAGTTTGACAAAGATAGAAGTCATTAAAGGAAAAAGAAATTCTGGAGCTGAAGAATATGATGAATGTAATAAAGGCTGCAACAGAAGACATCAAGAGCAGAATAAATGAAACAGATGAGAGAATTTGTATATTAGAAGAAAGACCTATGAAATGATCCAGAGGGGGGAAAAATGAAAAAGCCTATATGATATAAGAGATATCATCAAAAGGAATAAGTTGCAGATTATTGGAGTCACAGAAGGGGCAGAAAGTTTATTTAAGGAAATAAAGTTTAAGAAATTCCCAAGTAAGGGAGAGATTTGAACATTTAATTTCATGAAACTCCTAGGTCTCCAAATAAACTCAAAGAGATCTCCAAGACACATTAAAATAAAATGCTTTAAAAATCAAAGAAAAAGGAAATCTTAAAAGCAAGAAATGAAAAGAAGCTTGTAACACAAGGGACACTCATAAGGATATCAGCAGATTTCTCAGCAGAAACCTTATAGGCCAGGTAAGAGTAGTATAATCAATATTCAAAGTGCTGAAAGAAAATGTCAACCAAAAATGCACTATCCAACAAAGTTCTTCAGAAATGGAGAGGTAAAGACTATCCCAAACGAAAGCTGAAGGATTTCGTCACCGTTAGACCTGGTTTAAAAGAAACACTGAAAGTAGTTCTTCAAGCTTAAATGAAAGGATACTAGTAATGTAAAAATATATGAAAATACACAACACTCCGGTAAAGGTAAGTATATAGTCAGATTCAGGATACTCTAATACTGTAATATGGTATTAGCCACTTAACTCTAGTAGAAAGATTAAAGGACAAGAATATTAAAAACAACTATAGCTGAAATAATTTGTTAATGGATCGATATTAAAATAATTAATATAACAATGGGTAAATTGTGATATCAAAAGCATAAAATGGGGGGAGTAAAAGGGTAGTCTCTGTATGTGACTAAAGTTCTGTTATTACCATATAAAACAGTTATGTCTATAAGATGTTTTATGTATCATGACAATCACAAAATAAAAACCTATAGTAGACACACAAAAAATAAAGAGAAGGGAATCAAAGCCTATTACTACAGAAAATCATCAATTAACAAAGGAAGACAGCAAAACAGGAAGAAAGGAATGTAGGAACTACAAAACAGCCAGAAAATAATTAGTAGAATGTTATTAGGAGCCTTACTTATCAGTAACTACTCTGAAAAAAAATGGATTAAATTCTCCAATCAGATGTCACAGAGTAGATTAAAAATCAAGACCCAACTGTATGCTGCCTACAAGAGACTAACTTCAGGTTCAAGGCATATATAGGCTCAAAGTGAAGGGATGTAAAAAGATACTCCATGCAAGTAAAATCCGAAATACAGCAGGGGTAGCTATACCTTTTTGTTTTTTTTCAGTGATCTAAGATTCATTGTTTATGCACCACAGCCCGTGTTCCATGCAATATGTGCCCTCCTTAATACCCACCACCAGGCTCACCCATCCCCCCACACCCCTCCCCTCCATACACCACAGTTTGTTTCAGAGTCCACAGTCTCTCATCTTTCATCTCAGGGGTAGCTATATTTTTATCAGACAAATAGACTTTAACTTAAAACCTGTAATAAGAGATAAAACCATTACATAATGATAAAAGGGTCAATTCATTGAAAGGATGTGACAACTGTAAATATACATGCACTCAACAACAAAACATCCAAATATATTAAGCAAATGCTAAAAGAACTAAAGGGGAAAATAGACAACAATATAGTAACACTTGGGTCCTTCAATCCTGAGAAAGAAAACAGCTGAAGGTGTCATACTTCCTGATTTCCAATTATATCACAAAACTGTAATAATCAAAACAGCATGGTACTGGCATAAAAAATAGACACACAGACCAATGGAACAGGATCAAGAGCCCAAAAATAAACCCTCACATATATAGTCAATTAATATTTCACAAGGAAGTTAAGAATACTCAATGAGAAAAGGAGAGTCTCTTTAAAATGGCACTGGAAAAACTAGACAATCACATGCAAAGTAGTATCTTATACCACTCACAAAAATTGACTCTAAATTGATTTAAAACTTGGGGCGCCTGGGTGGCTCAGTGGGCTAAGCCTCTGCCTTTGGTTCAGGTCATGATCTCAGGGTCCTGGGATTGAGCCCCACATGGGGCTCTCTCTCTGCCTGCCTCTCGGCCTACTTGTGATTCTCTCTCTCTCTGTCAAATAAATTTAAAAAATATTTTAAAATTAATTAATTAATTAATTAATTAAAAACTTAAATATAAACTTAAATCCATAAAATGCCTAGAAAAAAAACCCAGGAAATGCTCCTTGATATTGCTTTTGGCAGTTATTTTTTTTAATATGACATAAAAAGCACAAGGAATAAAAGCAAAAATAATTAAGTGGGATTATATCAAATGAAGAAGCCTCTGCGCAGCAAAAGAAGCATACGACAAAATGAGAGAAAATATTTGCAAGCCATCTATCAGATAAGGAGTTAAAAATCCAAAATATATAAGGAACTCATAAAATTCAAGAGGAAAAAAATATCTAATTTTTAAAACTGGGTAGAGGACCTGAATAGACATTTTTTCAAAGAAGACAAACAAATAGCCAATAAGGTACATGAAACAATGCTTGACGTGACTAATTATCATTGTTTGTAGTGAGGAGTCAGCTGTGAATTTTACTGGGGTTCCCTTGCAAGTGACAACTCATTTTTCTCTTGCTGCTTTTAAGATCTTCTCCTTGTTCATGACCTTCACATTTTTTTTTTTTAAAGATTTTATTTATTCATTTGACACAGAGAGAGAGATTACAAGTAGGCAGAGAGGCAGGNTACTGGGGTTCCCTTGCAAGTGACAACTCATTTTTCTCTTGCTGCTTTTAAGATCTTCTCCTTGTTCATGACCTTCACATTTTTAAAAAAGATTTTATTTATTCATTTTAGAGAGAGAAACTGAGAGAGAGAGACAGAGACAGAGAGCATCAGTGGGGGGAGGAGCAGAGGGAGAGGAAGAGAGGGAATCTCAAGCAGACTCTGCAGCTCATGGAGCCCCACATGGGACTCGTTCTCACGACCCTGACATTGTGACCTGAACTGAAATCAAGAATTGGATGCTTAGGGGCGCCTGGGTGGCTCAGCGGGTTAAAGCCTCTGCCTTCGGCTCAGGTCATGATCTCAGGGTCCTGGGATCAAGCCCCACATCAGGCTCCCTGCTTAGAAGGGAGCCTGCTTCCTCCTCTCTCTCTGCCTGCCTCTCTGCCTACTTGTGATCTCCCTCTCTCTCTCTCTCTCTCTCTCTCTCTCATTCTCTCTCCCCCTCTATGTCAAATAAAGTCTTAAAAAAAAAAAAGAGTTGGATGCTCAACCAACTGAACCACCCAGGTGGCCCTGGCTTTCAGCATTTTTATTACAATATGTCTGGGGTTTTTGAGCATCTTAAATGTTAAGATTAATTTTTTTTAATTGCAATGTTTACAGTCATTATTTCTTCAAATATTCCCTCTGCTCCTTTCTCTCTTCTCCTTCTGTCACTCTCATTATATTTATGTTGGTGTGCTTAAAGGTATCCTACATTTCTCTGAGGCTCTGTCCATTTTTCTTCATTCTCTTCTTTGTTCCTTGGGTTGCATAATCTATTTCAATCTATCTCTAAAACACCAATTCCTTCCTCAGCCAGTTCAAATCTACTGCCAAGCCCCTCTCATTTTCCATTTAAGATACTATATTTTTTACTCATAAGCATTCCATTTTGCTCTTTCTTAAAAATAATTTGTTTATTGATATTCCTTATTTAACAAGATACTATCATCATATCCTCCTTCACTTATTTAAGCATGTTTCATTTAGTTCTTTAAACATATTTATTATGGACACTTTGAAATTTTGCCTGTTAAATTCAACATCTGGTTTCTCTCACAGCAATTTTTGTTGCCTGCTACCTCTCTCCCCTACACCCTCTTCCTGTGTATTGGCAATACTCTCTTGCTTTCTTTATGTGTCTCATTTTTGTCATTATTACTGTTATAACTGGACATGTTAAATAATATACTGTAGCAATTCTAGCTATTGTTCTATCTGCCCTCTAGGGATTGTTATTTGCTTACTTATATGTTATGGATATAAGACCTTTATCAGGTATGCATTTTGTAAATATTTTCAACTTGGGAAAAACTAACACCTTAACAATAAGAAGCCTTCCAATCCATGAACATGGAATATATCTCCATTTATTTAGATCTTTTATTTCTTTCATCAAATATTTATACTTTTCCTTATATATAAATCTTGTACATATTAGGTTTATGTTTAAGTATAAACACTCCCCAACTCATTCTATGAAGCCAGTATTATTCTGATACCAAAACCAGACAAGACATCACAAAGAAAGGGCACCTGGGTGGCTCAGTTGGTTGGGCAACTGCCTGCAGCTCAGGTCATGATTCTGGGATCCTGGGATCGAGTCCTGCATTGGGCTCTCTGCTCAGTAGGGAGCCTTCTTCTTCCTCTCCCTCTGCCCCTCCTCCAGCTTGTGCTCTCTCTCTCTCTCCCTTGCTCATTCTCTGTCTCTCAAATGGATAAATAAGGTCTTTAAAAAAATTTTTTTAAAGTACATCACAAAGAAGGAAAACCATAGACCATTATCTCTTAGGAATATAGTCACAAAATCCTAAACAAAATACCAGAAAACAAAATCCAGCAGCATAAAAAATAATAATACACCAAGACTAACTGGGATTTTACTTAGGAATACAAAGTTGGTTTAATACCTGAAAATCAATTAATGTAATACACTGTATCTGTACAATAAAAAACAAAAACCACATGATCATCTCAAGAGACACAGAAAAAGCATTTGAGAAAAAACCAGCAACTAGCATCACACTTAATGGTGAAACACTAAATGTTTTCCTCCTAAGATCAGGAAAAAGACAAGGGTGCCCCTCCCCTCTTGTCACTTCTATTCAACAGTACACTAGAAGTTCTAGCTAGGGCAATGAAGCAAAAAATAAATAAAAGGCATTCAAATTGGAAAGAAAGTAAAAACTATCTCTATTTACAAATGACATGGTCTTGGATATAGAAAATCCTAAGGAATCCACTAAAAAATGACAAGAATTAATAAACAAATTCAGCCAGGTTGTGGGATACAAGATCAATGTATAAAAATCAACTGCATTTTTATGTATTTGCAATGAATAATTCAAAAATGAAAATAACAACTCCATTTACAATAGCACCCAAAAGAATAAAATACTTGGTAATAAATTAAACAAGATGAGGCATAAGTTACACTCTTAAACAAAACATGGTTGAAAGAAATTTAAAAAGATTTAATAAATGAAACTACAGCCACTGTTCATTGATCCAAAGACTTAATATTGTTAGGATGGCCATATTTCCCACATTATCTACAGATTCAACATAATCCCTATCAGAACCCCAGGTGGTTTCTTTGTAGGAATTGCCAGGTTGATCCCAAAATTCATACAGATATTCAAAGGACCTAGAATAGCCAAAACAATCTTGAATTAATACAAAACAAAACAAAACAGGAAGACTCACACTTTCCCATTTCAAAACTTACTACAAAGCGACCGTAATTAAGACAGTGTGATACTGGCATAAAGATAGACACATAGATCAATGGACTAGAACTGAGTCCAGAAATAAACCCACGTGCCTATAGTCTTATTGACTCACAATAAGGTCTTCAAGAGCAAATGTTGACTAGACAACTGGATATTCAGATGCAAAAGAATGAAGTTGGACTTTTACTTCACACCATGTACAGAAGATTAACTTAAAATGAATCAAAGACCTAAATGAAGTGCTAAGGGCCTATAGCTAAAAGGTTGCTTTTTGAAATGATAAAAATTTTCTAAAACTGTGGTGAAGGCTGCACAACTCTATGAATATACTAAATACATTTGAATTGTATACATTCAATGAATAAGTTTTATGGCATGTGAACTATATCTCAGTAAATCTGTTTTAAAAAGAACAAAAATGTGTAGGATGCAACTAAAGCAGCCTGGTAGAGGAAAATGTAAAACTTTGGATGATTATATAAAAAAAGAAAAATGGTCTAAAACTAATCATTTAAGTGTTCACCTTAAAATAAAAAAATAAGAGCAAATTAAACACAAATTATTAGAAGAAATAATAAAGAGAAATGACTGGAATATAAAACCAACAATAGGTTAAAAAATCAATGAAATTAACATGGCTACTTTGAAAAAATCAACTAAATGATACATTTCCAACAAAACTGATGAATAGAGAAAAGTCATGAATTACCAATACAAAAATGCAAAAGAGATGCCACTAAAAACTAGAAATAATCTTTTTACAACAAACCTGGCAACTTTGATGAAATGGACAAATCTTAGAAAAGTACAAATTGCCAAAACTGACTTAAAAAGAAATAGAAAATCTGAATAGGTCTCAATCAATTAAAAACTTAAAGTAATAAGGTGTGTGTGTGTGCGCATCCTCAGGCTGGATCCCTTCTCCAGGCACTGAGACAGCTGTGGGGAAGACCAGCCAAGTCCTGTTCTACCCAGAACGTTCTTCCAGGTGAACCGCCTTCACTGGATGATAAATATATTTTAAAGATTTTTGAGTTTTGGGAGAGTCTAGCAGACCTGCAAGAACAAAAATTACTCTTCAGGAAAATAAAATAAAATAAAATAACGTATCCACAATGTCCACTGTAGAGTCAGAAATTGGTAGACTTGCAAAGAAACAGGAAAACAGCACCCTTAGGGAAAGAATTCAGTTGACAGAAACTGACCAGGAGATGGTTCAGGTATTAGATTTAAAATGCAAAGACATGTCAACAGTTATGCTGATGAAGTTTAAAGGCTTGATGGAAAATCTGGACTTATTGGTTGATGAGATAAGGGAATCCCTTAAAAAGGACCTAAAGGAAATTTTAGGAGTAGAAAGTAAAATACCTGAAGTGAAAAAATATGAATAACTCCAGTACCAAAAAGGAGTTGCAACAAATACAAGGTTTAGCCACACAAAAAACAGGGTTGGTAGAGAAGATAGAAGGAGCAAACTCTGAAGTAGTTGAAGATACTGAAAAGTTGACTTCTAAAAGAAAAGAAATAAGTGAGCTGAGTAGCAAATTAGACGAAGATGAAGAATACAGTATGGACCAAGGTGAGGAATTGCTCCATGATAAATCACAAAATGACGAAGTGATGGAAACTGTGGAAGAAGCCACAAGCAATCTAGATAACACTTGTAGAGATCGTAGCATCCATACTGAAGTAACACGAGAGAATCGAGAGATTGGAGAGGATGAATTGGTCAAAGAAAAAGTCCCTCAGAATTTAAAGAATAAAGAGAAAATTCTAAAAACCTCCAGAGAAGATGAAGGAGCAGTACTGACATTGGCAGCAGACTTTTCATCAGCAACACAGACATTAGTAAGCAATGGAGTAACGTCTTCAACATTCTGAGGGAAAATTATTTTGAACCTAAAGTTCTGTGCTAAGTTAAATATTTAAGTGTGATGGTGAAGTAAGGACCTTTTCATATATGCAAAGCCTCAGCAGTTTTACTAGCCAAAAACCATTTCTGAACAAATTACTAAAAGATGTACTCCCACAAAAGGAGAAAATAAAGAAAGTAGGAAGGTATGGGATTCAAGAAAAAGTGGAAAAAAACTCTACTAGATTCAAAGCATGGAGCTGAGGGGGAAGCCAGTGATGGCTTGAGTTTTCTATTTGTTAAAGAGGTAAAGGTTCCTGAGCCAGAGGAGGTGAAAAACTTAAGACACTCAGGAGGAAGAGTTTTCAGAGCTGGAAGAAGAGGGAGGAGAGGCTTCAGAGTTGGACGAGGAAGAAGAGGCTTTGGGCCTGGAGGAGGAGGTAGAAGAGGTTTTGGGCCTGGGGGGAAGGAAGAAGAGACTTCAGGCCTGAAGGAGGAGGAGGAAGGAGAGACTTCAGGGCTGGAGGAAGAAAAGGAAGAGGCTTCAGGGCTGGAGGAGGAGGGAGAAGATAAAGCTTCAGTATTATATGAGAAACAGGATTCAGCCTCTCAGCACCACTCTGTTGTAAATACAAAATGTGGAGGTGAAGAAAAAAACAGTAATGTCTTGGAGGTTGACTTAATTAAAGAGGTAGAAGATTCTGAGCCAGAGGAAGAAGAAGGTTCAGAGTGGGAAATAGAAGTAGTCTTATTGTGGGAGGAAGGAGAGGACTCAGAGGTAGAAAGTGTAAAGACTGCCTCCCAAATAGAGAAAAAAGAGGCCTCAGATGGACTTAAAGAAATTGTCTATAATTATTTAGCTCAGGACTTTGAGAAGAAAAAACTGGTGAAACACCAGATGGTAAAAGAAACCCAGAATAAAGAGGAAATAGCTATGCCCATAAACTAAGGGGTTGGGACAGTCCATCGACCTTGAGTTTGATCTCTCCCTCAAAATCACTAGAGATAAGTTCTGTTAAGCAGAAAAGGCATCTAAGTACAAATCCAAGTACTCCATCAGGAATCACCAGATTTTTAAGGAAAACAGAAAGAGCAACACAAAACTCTGCTAACAGGTGAGTGAACACCTAAAGAAACAGACTTAATTCAAGAAACAGAAGAAAACTTTAGAAGAAATGTAATTAACAACTTTAGGGAGCTACAGGAGGAGGTTGCAAATATTAAAAATTACCTTCCAGAGGTCTTGGGAATAAAAAGCTCAATAGACTTTCTGAATAGCAGAATAGACACACTTGAAGAGAGACTGGACAATCTGGAAGACCATATTGAAGAATTCTCTAAGGATACAATGCAAATGGCCAAACAGATAATAAATAAAGAAAGGTCAAGGGACATAGAGGATAGATCCAGAAGTTCCAACATCCATTTGATAGGAATTCCAGAAAAAGATAATAAAGAGAATGGAGCAGAGGAAATAATTAAGGAAATAATTGAAGAAAACTTTCCAGAGCTAAAGGATTCAAGTCTTGAGGTTGTCAGTGCTTACCGAATACCTAGTAAGATTGATGAGAACAGACTCACTCCTAGATACATCTTGGTGAAATTTGGGAATTCCAGTGATAAAGAAAAGATCCTAAAGCCTTCCAGAAAAAGAGAAATAACCTATAGAGGAACAAGAATCAGATTGACTGCAGACTTATCATTAGATACTCTAGATGCTAGAAGTCAGTGGAGCAATGTCATAAAAGTTCTACAGGCAAAAGGCTTTACACCTAGAATCCTATACCCAGCCAAACTGGCATTTGATTTTGAAGGAAAAACAAAGACATTTTTTGATACCGAAGAATTCACAAAGTTTGCTTCTTGCATACCCTCTTTGAAAGAATTACTGGAGGATATACTTTAAATCTAGGATGACTATAAATGCTTACACACAGTATATAGTACCTTCCTCCCACAGCAATAGTCAAAAAGGAAAACAAAATTAAAATGCCACATTTCTACCCAGGAGGATGGACTGTGAACAGTACACTTGGAGAGTAAGTGAAAGGAAGGTTACAGAAACTACTTAAATGTTGGTGAAGTTAAAGGGTGTATTAAAATTAGTGTTAATCACTGTACCTTTTGCAGGAGTAGGCTTTCTACACCACTGGGGAGTGGGAGGGAATCTGTCATTGTAACCATAGACAGGGAGAGGTGGGGTGAAAGTAATAGAAAAACACAGGAAACAAGATGGGCAAGATAAGTTAAGTAGGGAAAAAATGCAAAAGTTGAACTTTTATCACAAGAAGGTATTCAATTTTAGATCATTTATCATTATGTGAATCTTCAATCTTTACAATTTTAGACCATTTATCATGATGTGAATCTTCGATCTTTATATTAAAACTTTTTTCTTTGAAAAAATTAAAGTAATAAAAAAATGAAAGTATTAATTTGAAAATCTCCCTTCAAAGATCCCAGGCCTATATGGCTTCACTTGTAAATGCTACCAATAGTTAAAATTAGGAATAATATCAATATACAAACTAGAAGAGAGATAAGGGAACATATCTATATTCATTCTATGTAGCAGTATTAACCTGGCTAACATACTTCATTAATTTGTAAAGCAGATAAACAAAATCTGACAATGACATTATAATTATAGACAACTATCCTCATGAAACAGATGCAAAGATCCACAACAAAATATTATAATTTAATAATTTCTTTAAAATATTAACAATCTAATTATTTATTTTAAAATATTAGCAATATGACAATTTATTTTAAAAATAATGTATCATGACCAACTGGTATTTATTCCAGGAATAGATTTTTTAAAATCAATCAATGTATTAACATTTTAACAGGCCAAAAAATTTTTTTAAAGATATGACCATCTTGGGCACCTGGGTGACTCAGTGGGTTAAAGCCTCTGCCTTCAGCTCAGGTCATGATCTCAGCGTCCTGGGATCGAGGCCTGCATCGGGCTCCCTGCTCAGCAGGGAGCCTGCTTCCTCCTCTCTCTCTGCCTGCCTCTCTACCTACTTGTGATCTCTCTGTCTGTGTCAAATAAATAAAATAAAATAAAATAAAATAAAATAAAATAAAATAAAATAAAGATATGACCATCTCAATAGTTGTAGAAAAGGTACTTCATGAAATTCTATACATATTCATGATAAGAAACTCTAAGTTAACAAGAGAAGGTCTTCAACCTAATCAAATGTTTCTATACAGCTAATATCATATTCAAAAAAGAAACACTGAATCCTTTTCCCTTAAGATGACAAATGAGACAAAGATGTCCACTCTCATCACTTTTATTCAATACCAGACAGAAATAAAAAGCATTCAGATTGGAAAAGAAGTTAAACTATCTTTATATGCAAAGGAATGATTGCTTATGTAGAAAATCCTTTAAAATCTACCAAAAGTAACCCTACTAGAACTAAAAAAATTAAACTTAGGCAATACTACAGAATAAAAGATAAAATTCTATCCTATTTCTGTGTACAGGCTACCAAAAACTGCAATACAAAATTAAGGGATAAAATATTATTTATAGTGGTACTTTAAAGACCCATAATAGTATAATAACAAAATATATATAATAACTATACACTAAAAAGTATAAACCATGTGGATACACTTTATTTATATCCTGGAAGACTCAATATCATTAAGATCTCCACTTCCCCCTTATTGATCTGTATATTCAATACCATGCTATCAAACTCCAAGTAGGTAGGTTTTTTTCTACAGAAAATGACTCGTTCTAAGATGTATATGAAAATGAAGAGGCCCCATAACAGCCAACATTCTGAAAAAGAACACATTTGGAAAACTCATACTAATTCATTTCAAGACTTACTATAAAGTTACATTAAAGAAGATTCTATGATACTGGTTAAGAAAGGACATGAGACAGAAGAGTTCAGAAATAGATCCATACATACAGGATCATTTTATTTTTGCTAAAAGTTCTAAGATAATTCAGGGGTGAAAGGACAGTCTTTTCAACAAATGATGCTGGAAGACTTCAAATCCAGGTGGAGGAAAAAAATAAACCTTGACCATTATCTTCCATCATATATAACTATTCATTCAAAATGTATCACAGACCAAAACATAAAAGTGTAAGATTTCTAGAAGAAACAAAGGAAAACCTATGCGTCCTGGTGTACGCAAAGATTTATTAGATAGGACACAGAAGTATAAAGTATGGAGAAAAAGCTGATAAAGTGGACTTCATAAAAAATTTAAAACTTTTTCTGAAGACCTAAAATAAAAGGCAAGCCAGTGATGGAGAAAATATTTAAAAGAACATGTATCTGACAAAGGAACATCTACAGTGTTCAAAAAAGTTCTTAAAATTTAAACAAGAACACTAATAAAAAGATTGGCAACAGATTTGAACAGATACTTCACAAAAGATATGTTCATGATCAATAAGAATGTGGACAGCTGCTCAACATAATTAGTCAAAAAGTAAATGCAAACTATAACTACAATGTGATAGCTATACACATCTATTACTAACACATGTGTTATGAAAGATATAGGACCACTGGAACTCTCATTCAAGGCAAATGGGAGTGTAAAGTGATATAATTTGGAAAATAGTTTGTCAGTTTCATGTAAAATTAAGCACACTTATCATATGAACCAGCAATTCCACTGCTAGTTGTTTATCCAAGAAAAATGAAAACTTATGTACAAAGACTCACATGTGATGTTCATAGCAATTTTATTTATAATGGCCCCAAACTACAAATAACTTGTTATGGACTAAATTATGCCCCCTCAAAATGCATATATTGAAGACCTAACCCCCCAATGTGAATGTATTTGGAGATAGGGCCTTTAGGAAGGTAATTAAGACTAAATGAGTCATAAGAATGGGACCAATATGACTGGTAAAAGAAGAGAGAGTCATCAGAGATGCACATTCACAGAAGAAAGGCACTGTGAGGACACATTAATAAGGTAGCCATCTGCAGGCCAAGTTGAGAAGCCTCAGAAGAGAGTTAAACTGCCAGCACCTTGACCTTGGACTTCCAGACTCCAAAAATAAGAGAATATAAATTTGTAATTTCTATTGTTTAAGCCACCCAATTTGTGGTATTTTATTATGGCAGCCCTAGCAGACTAATGCACAAATTAAATGTCCATCAACAGGTGAATAAACAAGTTGTGAGATAGCTATACAATGGAATACTACACAACAATATGAATGAATAACAACAACATATGAATGAACAACAACAATATGAATGAACTAACAACAACATGAATGAACTAACAACAACATGCATGAACTTCAAAATCATTAGGCTGAGTGAGAAAAGTCAAGATGCAAATGAATACTTACTGTCTGATTTCATGTATACAAAATTCTAGAGAGAGCAAATCAGTAATAGGGACAGAAAGCAAATCAGCAGTTGCCGAGGGATTAGGATGGATTGACTGAAAAAAGGCTTGAAGGAACATTAGGGAGGTAATGGAATGTTCTATAAAATGATTATAGTGGTGATTGTGAAAATGTATTCATTTGTCAAAAACCATCATATCACACTTTAAATGAGTGCTTTTTATTGAATGTAAACTATACTTCAGTATAGTTTTTTTAAACAATGTTATTTATTTGAGAGAGAGAAAGCAAGCTAGAGAGAGCATGAATGGTGGGGAGGGCAGAGGGAGAGGGAGAAGCAGACTCCCTGCTAAGCAGGAAGCCCTGGGATCATGACCTGAGCCAAAGGTAGATGCTTATCCAACCCAGGCAGCCCTACTTCAATGCAGTTGATTAGAAATTAGATATCCAGGGGGCACCTAGGTAGCTTAGTTGTTAAGCATCTGCCTTCGGCTCAGGTCATGATCCCAGGGTCCTGAGATCAAGCCCCTCATCTGACTCCCTGCTCAATGGGAGCCTGCTTCTCCTTCTACCACTCCCCCTACTTCTGCTCTCTCTGTCTTTCTCTCTTTCTCTGTCAAAAAAATAAATAAAATCTTAAAAAAAAGAGAAATTAGATATCCATCAGTTCGTGAATAGTAAAAAAACTAGATAGCTATATTAATATACAAAACACAATTTTAAGCAGAGAGTGTTATTCTGGTGACTTGCTACATATTTACATTTTCATCATAAAAATATAAAATGTTAAATAGTCTTAAAAATATAGCAAAAACACTTATTCAGAGAAAAATAGACAAATTCACAATTTCAGGAAGATCTTAACACATTTCTTTCAGTAACTGTAAGATCAAGAATACAAACTTGGTAAGGATTTGTAAGAAGTGAATGATACTATTAAGTCTAATCATGTGTATACATAAATCTATACAACATATATATATTCCCACAAAATAAGTTCATACACATGCTTTTCAAGCCCATTCAGAGCATTATCAAATATTAATTTGTACTCTACCACTAAGCAAGTTGTAACAGATACCAAAGAATGAATATCATATAAGCCATTTTATCTCATCATAATGTACAACAAAACTAGAAAGCAAACAAAATAACCTCAATTCCCCTATACATTGGAAATTTTAAAAACCACTTCAGTGATCATAATTATTTTTAATGTAAATGTATTAAATGCTCCAATCAAAAGACATGGGATGTCCGAATGGATAAAATATCAAGACCCATCTATATGCTGCCTACAAGAGACTCATTTTTGACCTAAAGACACCTGAAGAGAAAAAGTGAGGGAATGGAGAAATATTTATCATGCAAATCGACATCAAAAGAAAGATGGAGTAGTAATACTTGTATTAGACAAACTGGACTTTAAAACAAAGACTGTAAAAAGAAACATAGGAGGGCATTATGTAACCATATAGGGGACAAGCCAACAAGAAGATACAATAATGTAAATATTTATACACCCAACATGGGAGCATCCAAATATATAAAATAATTAATAACAAATATAAAGGATTTAATTGTTAATAAAACAATAATCGTAAGGGACTTCAACACCCCATTTACATCAATGGACAGATCATCTAAACAGAAAATAAACAAGGAAACAATGGCTTTGAATGACGCACTGGACCACATGGACTTAACAGATATATTGAGAGCATTTCATCCTAACGCAGCAGAATATACATTCTTTTCAAATGCAAATGAAACATTCTCTAAAACAGATCATATATTAGGTCATAAAACAGGCCTCAACAAATACAAAAGATTGAAATCATACCATGTACCTTTTCTGACCAAAACACGATGAAACTAGAAGTCAACCACAGAAACAATTTGGAAAAATTACAAATACATAAATGCTAAACAATATGCTACTAAACAACTAAAGGGTTAACCATGAAATCAAAGTAAATTTAAAAATACATGCAAACAAATGAAAATGAAAACACAATAGTCCAAAACCTTTGGGATGCAGCAAAAGCAGTCCTATGAGGGGAGTATATAGCAATACAGGCCTACCTCAAGAAGCAAGAAAAAATCTCAAATACAGAACCTAACCTTACACCTAAAGGAGATAGAAAAAGGACAACAAATGAAGCAAAGACAGCAGAAGGAAGGAAATAATAAAAGATTTGAGCAGAAATAAATCATATAGAAAATTTAAAAAAAACAATAGAACAGATTAGTGTTATCAGGGGCTGGTTCTTTGAAAAAAATTAATAAAACTGAAAAACTCTGGCCAGACTTATCAAAAAGAAAAGATAAAGGTCCCAGATAAATAAAATCACAAATGAGAGAGGAGAAATAACAAACACCACAGAAATACAAACAATTATAAGAAAATATAATGAAAAACTATATGCCAACAAATTGGACAACCTGGAAGAAATGGATAAATTCCTAGAAACATACAAACTACAAAAACTGAAACAGGAAAAAATAGAAAATTTGAACAGACCAGAAAACAGCAAAGAAATTGGATCAGTAATCAAAATCTCCCAACAAACAAAAGTTCAGGGCCAGATGACTTCACAGGTGAAGTCTACCAAACATTTAAAGAAGAGTTAATACCTATTCTTCTCAAACTATTCCCAAAAAAAGAAAAGGAAAAAAAAAACACTTCCAAATTTATTCTGTGAGGCCAGCATTACCCTGATAACAAAATCAGATAAAGACTCCACTAAAAAAGAGAAGTACAGGAGTGTGTGGTTCAGTCAGTGGAGTGAGAGACTCTTGTTCTCAGGGTCACGAATTCAAGTCCCACATTATGTAGAGATCACTAAAAAATAAATTAAAAACTTTAAAAAGACAGAAAACTACAGGCCAACAACCTTGATGGACATGGATATAAAAATTCACAATAAAATACTAGCAAATACTGAATCCAATAACTTATTAAAAAAATCATTCACCATGATCAAGTGGGATTTATTCCTTGGTTGCCAAGGTGGTTCAATATTTGCAAATCAATCAATGTGATACACAACATTAATAAAAGAAAGGATAAGAACCATAAGATCACTTCAATAGATGCAGAAAAAGTATTTGACAAAGTACAACATCCATGCATGATTAAAAAAAAAAAACCCTCAACAAAGTAGGTTTAGACAGAACATACCTCAACATAATAAAAGCCATATACAAAAAAACCCAAAAAAACAACCAAAAACAACCAAACAACCAAACAAAAACAAAAAAACACAGCTAATATCCTCAATGGGGAAAAGCTGAGAGCTTTTCCTCTATGGTCAGGAAAAAAGACAAGGATGTGTGTGCACTCACACCACTGTTATTTAACATAATACTGGAAGTACCAGCTGCAGCAATCAAACAACAAAAAGAAGTAAAAGACATCCAAATTGGCAAGGAAGAAATCAAACTTTCACTATCTGCAGATGACATGATACTCTATATGGAAAACCTGAAAGACTCCATCAAAAAACTGCTAGATGGGCATTAAAGAGGGCATGTGATATGATGGGCACTGGATGCTACACTGAACTAATGAATCACTGAACACTATATCAAAAACTAATGCTGTACTACACCTTGACTAATTGAATTTAAATTTAAAAAAGGGGGAAAAACTGCTAGAACTGAAACACCAATTCAGTAAGGTCAAAGGACACAAAATCAATATACAAAAATCTGTTGTATTTCTATACACGAAAAATGAAGCAGCAGAAAGAAAAATTAAAGAATCAATCCCATTTACAAATGCACCAAAGATGTAGAGGTGAAAGACCTGTACTCTGAAAACTATGAAACACTAATGAAAGAAACTGAAAACGACACAAAGAAATGGAAAGATATTTCATGCTCATGGATTGGAAGAACAAATATTGTTAAAATGTCTGTATTACCCAAAGCAATCTACACATTTAATGCAACCCCTATTAAAATACCACCAGTATTTTTCACAGAGCTAGAACAATCTTAAAATTTTTATGGAACCACAAAAGACCCTGAATAGCCAGAGGAATGTTGAAAAAGAAAACCAAAGCTGGAGGCATCACAATTCTGAAATTGTGAAATTTCAAATTCTTGAAATATCAAGTTATACTACAAAGTTGTAGTGATCAAAACAGGATAGTACTGGCACAAAAATAGACAAATAAATCAATAGAGCAGAATAGAAAACCTAGAAATTAACTATAGCTATGTGGTCAATTAATACTCAACAAAACAGGAAAGAATATCCAATGGAAAAAGACAGTCTCTTCAACAAATGGTGTTGGGAAAAATGGACAGCAACATGCAAAAAAATGAAACTGGGATATTCTCTTACACCAAACATAAAAATAAATTCAAAATGGATTTAAGATCTAAATATGAGACCTGAAACCATAAAAATCCTAGAGGAGAACAGGCAGCAACCTCTTTGCCACTGGCCATAGCAACTTCTTTCTAGATAGGTCTTGAGGCAAGGGAAACAAAAGCAAAAATAAATTATTGGAACTTCATCAAAATAAAAAGCACAGCAAAGGAAACAATCAACAAAACTAAAAGGCAACCTATGGAATGGGAGAGGATACAGGATTAGTATCCAAAATATATAAAGAACTTATAAAACTCAACACCCCAAAAATAAATAATCCAGTTAAAAAGGGGCAGAAGACATGAATAGACATTTTTCCAAAGAAGATCTTTGGAAGGACAACAGACACATTAAAAAGAATGCTCAACATTACTTGTCATCAGAGAAATACAAATTAAAACTACAATGAGATATCATCTCAAACATGTCAGAATGTCTAAAAACAACACAAGAAACAAGTGTTGGCGAAGATGCAGAGAAAGGGGAAACCTCTTGCACTGTTGGTGGGAATGCAAACTGGTGCAGCCAGTCTGGAAAACAGTACAGAGTTTCCTCAAAAAGTTAAAAATAGAGCTACCCTAAGATCCAGTAATTGCATTACTAGGTATTTACCCAAAGAATACAAAAATACTAATTCAAAGGGATACATGCACCCCCATGTTTATAGCAGCATTATCTACAATAGCCAAATTGTGGAAATATCCCACATTTCTTCTGGCTGATGAATGGATAAAGAAGATGTGGTATAGGGGTGCCTGGGTGGCTTAGTTGGTTAAGTGTCTGCCTTCAGCTCAGGTCATGATCTCAAGGCCCAGTGATCGAGCCCTGCTCTGGGCTCCCTGCTCAGTGGGGAGTCTGCTTCTCCCTCTGCCTCTCCCCCATCCCTACTCATACTTGCATTCTCTCTCTCTCAAATTAATAAATAAAATCTTTAAAAAAAATTTTGGTGGGGGGCGCCTGTGTGGCTCAGATAGTTAAGCGTCTGCCTTCTGCTCAGGTCATGATTCCGGGGACCTGGGATGGAGTCTTGCATTGGGCTCCCTGCTCCTCGGAGAGCCTACTTCTCCCTCTGCCTCTGCCTCGCTTTCTCTCCATCTCTCATGAATAAATAATATCTTTTAAAAATTTGGGGGGAATATTAATCCCAGATATTAAGACTTAACGTAAAACTATAGAAGCTCCAAGGATTTATTTTTGGCAAAAAGATAAAATGACCAATGGAGCAAAGCAAATGGAAACGAGGTAGACAAAGTAGAGTTATAATTCAGTGAAGAAAGGATGGTGGATATCCATCTACAAAAACAAAAATTACATCTCTATTTCAAACCACACACAATTCAACCTCAAGTGGATTAAAGATCTAAATGTGAAAGGCAAAATTTCACATACTTTTAGAATTTTATTTTTTTTAAGTTTTTTTAATTTATTTATTTGACAGAGAGAGAGAGACATCACAAGTAGGCAGAGAGGCAGGCAGAGAGAGGGGGAAGCAGACTCCCCTCTGAGCAGGGAGCCTGAAATGGGGCTCAATCCCAGGACCCTGAGATCATGACCTGAGCCGAAGGCAGAGGCTTAACCCACTGAGCCACCCAGGCACCCCTACTTTTAGAATTCTAGAGGAACTTTTAAAATATAAGAAAACATCTTTCTTGTCTTGGGATAGTAAAGGATTTCTTAGAGAAAATATAAAAACATAAACCATACGGGAAAAGACTGACAATAATTCTGACAGCATCAGAATTTAAAACTTCTGTTTATATTGCAAGCACAGTGAAAAAACAAGCCACAAAGACAGGATAATTATAGTATCTTTAAAAGGAATATTATCAAGAATATATAGGTAATTCCTATAAATCAATATGAAAAAGATAACCCAACAGAAAAATGGGCAAAAGTTTACAAAAATGCATTCAAGAGAGAATCAAGAGAAAATTTTTAAAGGAGGAATTCTGAATGGCCAAGAAAGAGGAAAAGATCACCAATTTCACGTGTAATCAAGGAAAGAGAAAACAACATATACAACAAAATGCAAAAATCTGAACACATCAAATATGGAGTAATAACAATTCCATGATTTCTAGTGAAGGGGTAAAACTGTAGAGAGCATTTTGACAATACTTAGAAGAGTTCAAACTGCCCATATATTGGATCCAGGTATTCCACCTCTGGGCATAAACCCAGAGAAATATATACCCAAGGAGAGATGTAAAAGAATGTTTGTTGCATCTTGGATCACTGAAAAAATAAAATAAAAATTTTTTAAAAATTAAAAAAAAGAATGTTGAAGCATTTTATTATAGAAAATGTGAAGACAATTAAATTTCCTTTAATATAGGAATGAATTTTAAAAATAAAATTTTACACAATGACTACAGATGCAACTGTTTTGATATATACTGTAGGTATTAAAATGGACAAATTTCAAAATTATAATAAGCAAAAAAGGCAAACTGCAAATAGACATCTAGAGTATTACTTAAAAACCTAAACCACAACCTGTACCCCTTGGGCAAATAATAAAAATAAAATTAAAAAAAAAAAAAAAAAAAAACCTAAACCACACAAAAGAGCATTATATATAATGTATGGGTAATAAATATATAGAAAAAGTATAAACACATACAAACGAGTTACACAACTGACATGAAAGTTATCCATGCCAACCGTTACGGAGGGAGGTAGCAAAAGGATGAAGAGTTGTATCCATAGTATTTTGTTTTTTTACAAAAAGAGAGTCTTGAAGCAATTTGGGAAAATGTTAGCATCCTTCATCTAGGGAAATGGGTATATGTATGCTATTTATATTACTTTTTTTAAACTTTCTTAGTATTTTTGAAATAATTCCTAATTTTTAAAAATGCTAGATTATTCTAGTTGTAGGGCAGTTAATAGATTAAAGCAGAACCAGAGTGGACATAGAACAGTTGGTCTACAATTCATAGTATATTTAAATAAGCTAAATGTTTATTTATATGTTTATAGAGTGCCAAACAAAACTCTTTTAACAATGACACAGGATGTCCTACAAGTATGTTTTTCCAAACTTACCTGCTCGACCTCTCTGTTGAGAGAATCCACTTTTTCTTTTAATCTGTTACCCTCTGCCTCAGCAGTGATAAATTCTAATTTGAGGGTATTGTTATCTGCCTCTGCTTGACGGGCCTTATTTTCCCAGTTTTCAGCATCTTCATTGGCTTTTCGGAGTTGGTCCATCATTTGCCGGTTCTCAGATTCCTAAAAACCAAATCTTAGGCATTACTTCAAAAGATGTAAAATGATCAACGTATGATGCAAATGAAACATTATTTGCCAGGGCATTGGAAATTTATTTGCTACAGGATCATTTATAACATAATCTCGAGGGATCCTATCCATACTCGATTTAGAATGTTGGGCAACCTGTAATTAACAAAAGGGAGTGGGACCAGGATCTACCCTGGCTCCTGAGTCACACTCGTCCATCTAGTAAAGTTAAGCTGTTTACTATTATCTTCAGAACCTGGATGAATAAGTTCTTATATTTGCTTCTGTTCAAACAAAATCCTTCATTGCCTCCTTTCCCTATATATCTGTTTACTTACTACTTGTTGGTCTGGTTTTTGAGTCTCGGCCTTGGCCTAACCTTTTGTATCTGTGTATTCCCTTGTTCTTGACTGCTTTTCTAGGTTGTACTGGCCACAGAACTTCTGACTGTTTACATATCTCAGGCATCAGCTTCTGATAATTCTGTTGGTTTGGCACATTTCCTGCCAACTCCTGCCTTTCATTCATAACCCCAACCTTAATTTTCTCTATCATGGACTATTCTATGATTCACTTTTGTTCACTGTTCTAATAACTTGTTTAAAATTACTAAGATTTAAGTTTTCACCAATATGATTAGTCACAAGCTTGGCTGAAATTCAGTTAATAACTCTTTGTGGTTTGGCTACATGACTAATGTAAAAGATCTTTACCAAGTCTCTTACTTAACAAGTTAACATACTATACTACTTCACTGGCTTTCAAGATTCAGATATTCTGAATATGCCACTAGAAATCTGATGTGTTTTCTACTATTGTACTAAAAATAACAGTTGTGGGCGCCTGGGTGGCTCGGTGGGTTAAAGCCTCTGCCTTCGGCTCAGGTCATGATCTCAGCGTCCTGGGATTGAGGCCTGCATCGGGCTCCCTGCTCAGCGGGGAGCCTGCTTCCTCCTCTCTTTCTGCCTGCTTCTCTGCCTATTTGTGAACTCTCTCTCTCTGTCAAACAAAGAAATAAAATCTTAAAATAAAAATAAAAATAAAAATAACAGTTGTGTACATAGTGTGTACCTCGGAGGTACAGAGTACAGTATACATAAACTGAATTTTACCCCCATCAATCTTCACCCTCTTTAACTTTCTATAGTACTCACTGTCTATCTCTTAACACTACCTTAGAGCTTTACACTGTTAGGTGTGGATATCTTGTCTCCCCATTAATATTCTGAATTCCTTGAAGATAGAAACCATTTTTAAAATATTACATTTACTTTTCTGACTAAAATCATCTTTTATATTAACCATCTTTTATATTAAATGTAGTTTTGTGACTCCCAGGTCACATGGTTCAGAGTTTAAGTTTAAGCAGTAAAAATGGTATTAAATGTCTCTTCTGGCCAGCAAATACCTAGTGCACCTCCCTCTGGGCAAACAGAAACCATATTTTCCCTTTTTCATATCCACTCAAAGCAGACAGAGCAGTGTGGGGCCCAAGACAGGCAACATTTGAAAGAAAGTGAAACTATTTCTTGGTATTCTCCAATTACCTCTTTCAGGATCATTTACCTCTTTCTGGTGCTGCCCCCACCCCTGTACCCCTCAGCTCCCTCTGATCTATGACTGGGCTCATTACAATACTCCCCCACAGCAAAGCTGGGGCTGCCTCAGCTCGAACCCTTTGTGCTACCTGACGGAATTATGGATACAGCCTCTCCTAAACGATCTCCCTCTTTCTAATTTTGTTACCCTTCCGATTTATTCTTGCCAACATTGCCAGAATGATCTTTCTAAAACGTTCTTCAAATAACTTCTGTGCTCATGTTGTAACAAAAGTTTCCCGAAAACATGAGTTCAAACAAGTCATTTTCCCCCTGTATTATCACCCACTTACATACTCCCCTCTAGCTATAGAACCTACTTTTTTCCCCCTTACATCTATGCCCATGTTGTCCCCACTGCCTGGGGTGCCATTCTGTTTCCTGTTTGTCATGTCTGGCACCTCAGCACCTGGCATACTACATGCTGAAAGAATGAGTGAATGAATCAAGTATTCAACAATTCTTAATGGACCTATGGTTTGTTCTCTCAAGGGACTGCCTGAATCCACCCAGTTTTTTGTGAAATGAAATCTATTTTTTAAAAAAACCTCATACTAGCCTCAAGACGTTAAAAATAGAGCTGCCCTATGACCCAGAAATTGCACTACTAGGTATTTACCCCAAAGATACAGATGTAGTGAAAGGAAGGGACAACTGTACCCCAATGTTCATAGCAGCAATGTCCACAATAACCAAACTATGGAAGGAGCCAATATGTCCTTCAATAGATGAATAGATAAAGATGTGGTTCATACATACAATGGAATATTACTCAGCCATCAGAAAGGATGAATACCTATCATTTGCTTTGACATGGATGGAACTGGAGGGGATTATGCTAAGTGAAATAAGTATAGCAGAGAAAGACAATTATCATATGGTTTCACTCAGATGTGGAACATAAGGAATAGCACAGAGGACCAGAGGGGAAGGGAGGGAAAACTGAATGGGAAGAAATCAGAGAGGGAGATAAACCATGAGAGACTCTAGACTCTGGGAAACAAACTGAGGGTTACAGAAAGGAGGGGCATGAGGATATGGGGTAGCCAGGTGACGGGTATTAAGGAGGGCACACGTTGTGATAAGCACTGGGTGTTACATGCAACTAATGAATTGTTGAACACTACATCAAAAATTAATGATGTACTATGTGCTGGCTAATTGCACATAATAATAAAAAATGTATTAAAAAACAAAACTAATGATGTACTATATGTTGGCTAAATGAACATTAGAAAAATGCACTCTTTTCCTGGAAAAAAAACAAAACAAAAACCCTCATACTAGGATATTACCAGCTGAGAGCAGCCTGATTTGTGATGTCTGAAAATACAATTCCACAATCTAAAAGCACCAGTCCCTAATGGCAAAATTTCAGATAATGTGACAGGCTAGGGAGAAAAGTGGAAGTGTCTAACACTGACTGAAAGCTTAGCACATTAAATGTTCAGATATTCATTTATATATTATTTATTATTATTTATTATTCTACCTTCATCCAGATATACTTAAATGGTTCACTTTGTTAGGTCTCTCTTACTTACTTGGGCCTTCTTTCCAATTACAGATGGGCCACTGTGACTCAGAGAGGTTGAGCAGCCCACATAAGTCCATGTTATTAGTGAGAAGAGGGGTCAGACTTATCTGACATTGAAGCTTCTGTCTGTATACGGTATTATGTTGCTGGCACCTTAAAATCAAGACTTGTAAGAAACCACCTGCTTTGCCAATGTAGGGCTGCTGCCTTACTGCCTTATTTGCAGTTTAAGTGTCCTCAGAATTTCTTCTCTCTCAAGGTCTTATACAGTCTTAAACACACCAAAAATGTTCAAGAAATGGTTGCAGACTGATAATAAATAAGATGTTATATAAAACAAGGAAAACAATTTTGGGGTGGAAAGTTCCTGTTAATGGTTTGAGTGGTAAGTAGGAAACACTATACTATTATAGTGATCAATCCAATTACAGTATTTTATTTATTTTTTAAATTTAAATTCAGTTAGCCAACATATAGTACATAGTTTCAGATGTAGAATTCATTTATTCATCAGTTGCATGTAACACCCAGTGTTTATCACATCATGTGCCCTCCTTAATGGCAACCACGCAATTATCCCATCTCCCCATTCACCTCCCCTCCATCAACCCTCAGTTTGTTTCCCATTGTTAAGAGTCTTTTGTGGTTTTTTTCCCTCTCTGATGATGTCCCATTCAGTTTTCCCTCCCTTCACTTATGATTCTCTGTGCTGTTTCTTATATTCCACATGAGTGAAACCATATAATTGTTTATCTCTGACTGACTTATTTTGCTCAACATAATACCATCCAGTTCCATCCACATCAATGTAAATGGAACTATTCATCCTTTCTGATGGCTGAGTAATATTCCATTATATATATGTGTGTGTGTGTGTGTGTGTGTGTGTGTGTGTGTGTATACACACACACACACACCAATATTCCACATATACCACATCTTCTTTATCCATTCATCTGTCAGTGGACATCTCGGCTCCTTCCACAGTTTGGCTAGTGTACATTGCTGCTATGAACACTAGGCTGCGGGTGTCCCTTCAGATCACTACATTTGTATATTTGGGATAAATACCCAGTACTGCAATTGTGGGGTTGTAGGCTACCTCTATTTTTAACTTCTTGAGGAACCTTCATGCTGTTTTCCAGAGTGGCTGTATCGGTTTGCATTCCCACCAATGGTGTAAGAGTGTTCCCCTTTCTCTACATCCTTGCCAACATTTGTTGTTTCCAGTCTTGTTAATTTTAGCCATTCTGACTGGTGTGAGGTGGTATCTCATTGTGTTTTTTTTTTTAAGATTTTATTTATTTGACACAGAGAGAAAGATCACAAGTAGGCTGAGAGGAAGGCAGAGAGAGAGGAGGAACCAGGCTCCCCACCAAGCAGGGAGCCCAATGTGGGGCTCGATCCCAGGACCCTGAGATCATAACCTGAGCTGAAGGCAGAGGCTTTAACCCACTGAGATACACAGGTGCCCCTCATTGTGGTTTTGATTTGTATTTCCCTGATGCCAAGTGATGTAGAGCATTTTTTCATGTTAGTCATTTGTATGTCTTCTTTGGAGAAGTGTCTGTTCATGTCTTCAGCCCATTTTTGGATTTGATTATTCGTTTTTTGAGTGTTGCATTTGAGAAGTTCTTTATAGATCTTGGATATCAGCCCTTTATCTGTAGTGTCACTGCGAATATCTTCTCCCATTCTGTGGGTTGCCTCTTCGTTTTGTTGACTATTTCCTTTGCTGTGCAGAAGCTTTTTATCTTGATGAAGTCCAAAAAGTTCATTTTTGCCTTTGCTTCCCCTTGCCTTTAGAGACATGTTTTGAAAGAAGTTGCTGTAGCCAATGTCGAAGAGGTTACCACCTATATTCTCCTCAAGGATTTTGATGGATTCCTGTCTCATATTTAGGTCTTTCATCCATTTTGAGTTTATCTTTGTGTATGGTGTAAGAAAATGGTCCAGTTTCATTCTTCTACATGTGCCTGTCCAATTTTCCCAGCACCACTTGTTAAAGAGACTGTCCTTTTCCCATTGGATATTCTTTCCTATTTTGTCGAAGATTGACCACAGAGTTGAGGTTCCATTTCTGGGTTCTCTATTCTGTTCCATTGATCTATGTGTCTGTTTTTATGCCAGTACCATACTGTCTTGATGATTACAGCTTTGTAATAGAGCTTGAAGTCTGGCATTGTGATGCAACCAGCTTTGGTTTTCTTTTTGTAAAAGATTTTATTTATTTATTTGACAGAGAGAGAGAGAGAGAGAGAGAGAGAGATCAGATCACAAGTAGGCAGAGAGGCAGGCAGAGAGAGAGGAAGAAGCAGACCTCCAGGTGTGCAGGACCATGACCTGAACTCTAGGCAGAGGCTTTAATCCACTGAACCATCCAAACCATCCAGGTGCCCCATTTTTACAGTCTTGAGGTCTTTTATTTTCTTTACATTTATCATGCCATGAATTCATAGGGAATGGGTTCCAGCAGTTCAGGCTCCTTTCCATTGGTTCTCACAAACTGTGCTTCTCTGGGTGGGGCAGGCTGACATTTCAGTTGAACCCAAGTACCTTTCTCTTTGGCTTCCTTCTTTTTCTGATCATTTTCCTTCACATGCTTCAGGAAGCTATCTCGGCTCTTTGAGTGTTTAATATGCTCAATGCGTACATTAATTCTCTTGGCAAGAATCTTGCCCTTAACTTGTTTGTTTACAACAATGTCAACAGCATGCTGAGTAACACTGTAGACTCTTTCAGTTTTGCCATGGTAACATTTGTGGGGCATTCCTTTTTGAACAGTGCCCATTCCCTTGATGTCCACAATATCACCTTTCTTGTAGATTTGCATATATGTGGCCAAAGGAACAACTCCATGTTTTCAAAAAGGCCTAGAGAACATATAGTGGGTACCCCTCCTCTTTCCATTTGTGTTGGTCATCTTGGCAAATTACTGGAAGATTGGTTTTCTTTTTCAACACTCTTCTGGCTATTCAGGGTCTTTTCTGGTTCCATCAAATTTTAGGATTGTTCCAGCTCTGTGAAAAGTGCTGGTGGTATTTTGATAGTAATTGCATTAAATGTGTAGATTGCTTTGGGTAGTATAGACATTTTAATAATATTTGTTCTTCCAAACCATGAGCATGAAATGTTTTTCCATTTCTTTGTGTCTTCCTCAATATCTTTCATGAGTATTCTATAGTTTTCATAGTACAGATCTTTTAACTCTTTGGTTAGATTTATTCCGAGGTATCTTATGTTTTTTGGTGCAATTGTGAACAGGATCAATTCCTTGATTTCTCTTTCTGCTGCTTTATTGTTAGGATATAGGTCTTAGTTCTTTAAATGTTTGGTAGAATTCCCCTGGGAAGCCTTGCAGCCTTGGACTCTTGTTTGCTAGGATATTTTTGATTACTGCTTCAATTTCCCTGCTGCTTATCAGCCTGTTCAGATTTCCTATTTTTTTTCCTGTTTTAATTTTGGTAGTTTATATGTTTCCAGGAATGCATCCATTTCTTCCAGATTGCCTAATTTGTTGGCATATAGTTGCTCATATATTCTTAAAATTGTTTGTATTTCCTTGGTGTTGGTCATGATCTCTCTTCTTTCATTCATGATTTTATTTGGGTACTTTCTCTTTTCTGTTTGGTAAGTCTGGCTAGGGGTTTATTGATCTTGCTAATTCTTTCAAAGAACCAGCTTCTAGTTTCATTGATTTATTCTACTGTTCTTTTGGTTTGTTTCATTGATTTCTGCTCTAATCTTTATTGTTTCTCTTCTCCTGCTTGGTTTAGGTTTTATTTGTTGTTCTTTCACCAGCTCCTTTAGGTGTAAGGTTAGCTTGTGCACTTGAGACTTTTCTAATTTCTTGAGAAAAGCGTGTATTGCTATGTACTTCCTCTTAGGACCACCTTTGCTGTATCACAAGGGTTTTGAACAGTTGTATTTTCATTTTCATTTGTTTCCATGAACATTTTTTAATCATTTGCCCCAGGGGTACAGGTCTGTGAATCATCAGGCTTACACATTTCACAGCACTCACCATAGCACAAGCCCTCCCCAATGTCCATAACCCAGCCACCCTGAATTTTTTAAATTCTTTTTTAATTTCCTGGTTGACCCATTTATTCTTTAGTAGGATGCTTCTTAACCTCCAAGTGCTTGAGTTCCTTCCAAATTTCCTCTTGTGATTGAGTTCAAGTTTCAAAGCATTGTGGTCTGAAAGTATACAGGAAATAATCCCAATCTTTTGGTACCTGTTGAGACCTGATTTGTGACCCGCTATGTGATCTATCCTGGAGAATGTTCCATGTGCACTCGAGAAGGATGTGTACTCTAATGCTTTAGGATGAAATGCTCTGTGAAGTCCATCTGGTCCAGTGTTTCATTTGAAGCCCTTGTTTCCTTGTTGATCTTCTGCTTAGATGATCTGTCCATTGCTGAGTGGGGTGTTGAAGTCCCCTACTATTATTGTATTATTATCAATGTATTTCTTTAATTTGGTTATTAATTGGTTTATGTGATTGGCTGCTCCCAAATTAGAAGCATAAATATTTATAATTGTTAGATCTTCTTGTTGGATAGACCCTTTAAGTATGATGAAGTAGTCCCCTTCATCCCTTACTACAGTCTTTGATTTAAATCTAATTTGTCTGATATGAGAATTGCTACCTCAGCTTTCTTTTGATGTCCACTGGCATGACAAATGGTTCGCACCCCCTCACTTTCAATCTAGAGCTGTCTTTAGGTCTAGATTGAGTCTCTTGTAGACAGCATATGGATGGGTCTTGCTTTTTTATCCAATCTGATACCCTGTGTCTTTTGATTGGAGCATTTAACCCATTTATATTCAGAGTAACTACTGAAAGATATGAATTTAGTGCCACTGCATTACCTGTAAATCCCCTGTTTCTGTAGATTGTCTGTTCTTTTCTAGTCAATGTTACTTTTGGGCTCTCTCTTCGCTTACAGGATCCCATTTAATATTTCTTGCAGGACTGGTTTAGTGATCACAAATTCTTTTTGTTTCTGTTTGTCCTGGAAGCTCTTTATCTCTCCTTCCATTCTGAATGACAACCTTGGTGGATAAAGTATTCTCTGCTGCATGTTCTTCTCATTTATTACCCTGAATATGTCATGCCAGCCCTTTCTGGCCTGCCAGGTCTCTGTGGATAGGTCTGCTGGCAGTCTACTGTTTCTACCATTGTAGGTTAAGGAGCTCTTGCCTCAAGCTGCTTTCAGGATTTTCTCTTTATCTCTAAAATTTGCAAGCTTCATAATTATATGTTGGGGTGTTGATCTACCTCTTGGATTTGAATGCCTGCTTCCTTCCCCAGATTAGGGAAGTTCTCAGCTATGATTTGCTAAATATACCTTCTGTCCATCTCTTTCTCTTTCTTCTTCCTCTGGGACCCCAATAATTCTAATATTGTTTCACTTCATGGTATTGCTGATTTTCTGAAGCCTCCCCTCATGGTCCATTAGTTGCTTTTCTCTCTTTTCCTCAGCTTCCTTCCTGTGTGGGTGCACACAGGACAAAACATTATCTTGTCTTCTATGTTACTGACTCTTCTATCTCATTTACCCTAGCTGTTAGAGTATCCAATTTAGATTGCATCTCAGTTAAAGTATTTTTAACTATGGCCTGATTAGATTTTATTTCTCCACAAAGAGATTCTCCAGCGTCTTTCATGCTTTTTTTCAAACCCAGCTAGTAACTTTACACTCATTATCCTGAATTCCAGCTCTGACATTTTACTTATATCCATAGCAATTAGATATGTGGCAGAGAGTATTACTTCTGGTACTTTCCTTTGTTTTGAATTCCTCCTAGTCATTTTGCCCAGAGAAGAATGAACAAGAGAACAAAACATAAAATGTCAACCATGACCCAAGCAAAGTACACACCAGACATATCCAGAGAGGTCAGAATCCAAAAAAGAAAAGAAAAAGAAAAAGGGAAAAAAGAGAGAATACAAAATCCCAGGTGGACAAAACAGGGTGATCCACTTTGTCCTGGGTATATTTTGGTCTGTTTGTTAGAAGACACTAAATCTCAAAATTGTAAAGAAAGCAAAACTTATACATATATACAAAAATAAAACTGAATACAATGAAAGGAAGCCATAAATGAAGAATACATCTATAAAATATAAATGTAAATATGAACGTTAAGACTTAGAAACAAAGAGTTGATAAAATAAGAAACTAGTTGAAAAGAGAAAAAAGAAAAGGAAAATTTTAAATTGAGAGATAAAAGAATCATGAGAAAAAACCCTCAAATTCTATATAATATTTTCCCCTAGCGCTGGAGTTTTGCAGTTCTGTGTGCTTGGTAAACTTGATATTCCCCTGATGTTATAGCTGGTCATCTTGGGGAGGGGCTCGCTGTGCTGATTTTCAGGTGTCTTTGCTTGGGGGGAGTTGTACTACCTTTTGCCAGGGGGCCAGGCAGTGTAAGCTGCTTTGGGTTCTTCTATGTGGCTTTCATTCCCTGAAGTCTTTCTGTGATGCTTCAGAGAATGAAAATAAAAATGGCAGTGCCCCAATCTCCAGCCCCAGAGCTAAAAGATGGCGGCCCCCTCTCTTCATTAAACTCTCAAGGAAAGGAAATCTTCACTTTTCAGAGCGCCAAACTCTGCAGACTCCTGCTGTATGCACCCACAACAATCCTCCTGTGGAAGGGAGGGTTGCCACAGGCCTGCCACTTGCAGGGTCCCTGCATGGAGAGCCGGTGCCCAATTCTGCCAGTTTGTGGTTTATGGCAAACCGAGCTGCAAGTCCACTCCTGGGCTAAATGACCATAGCCAGTTTCCCTGCTCCAGTGCTTGGGAACTCTGCCATCTCAGGCACCCCTGTTCTTTCTATGACCCCAGGGATCCTAAGACCACACTATCCCATCTAGGATTCTGCCCCCACTTTGCCACCTGAGCACCTTTCAAGCAGGGACATCTCTCAGTGGGGCAGACTTCTAAAAGTTCCAATTTTGCACTCGGGCTATATCACTTTTTGGTAGGTGGTTTATAGAGGATCCCTCTCCCCACTGTTTATTGTACTATATTACATCTCCTCAGATTCACTTCTCCACACCTCTTCCTTACAAAAAGTGGTCGTTTTTGTATTTGTAGAATTCCAGCAATTCTTTTCTTATATATCAGGTTGAATTCATAGGTTTTCAGAATGCTTTCACAGTTATCTAGCTGAATTCAAGGGACTAAATGAAACAAGGTCCCCTACATTTCCACCTTCTTGCCTCCCTCTCCCAACTACAGTATTTTAGATAATATTTTACCAAATAGGCTTACCTAACATCCTTGGTCAAGCTGTCTATTCCTGTGTTGCCACACATATACCCAGATTTATGTGGTATTATCTATGTGTGCTACAGGTGTCTGGTCAAATGGCTACTAACAGAGAAGTACAGAGAAGAGCCATATACTCTCAGGTCCTAAGAAATAGATGGCCCCATAACAAGGTGATCAATTCTGATCTGCTACACAATCAGGTGGAGCCTCTTTTGTCAAAGGTTTGTAAACTGAAAACTACCATTTTTCAAATATAAGTGATTCTTGTCCTTTATCCTTCATTCAATTAGCAGGATTCTACTTATCTAGAATGGCTGAGTGGCAAACTAAAAGTGACATATTCTTGAGTTATCTTTCTGGACATTGGTGACATTCTAAATATACAGTCAACCCATCACTGTCAACACAAAAGTATGCTATGTATTAAGGAAAGACTTGATTCAGCTGGTCCCTATGATCAATAACTTCAGTGAACTCTCTTAGGTATCATGAGCAAAGAGGAAAAAACTATATACATACTTCAGATTTTAATATATTCTTCAGCTTGTTAACCTCCAAATTAGTATCTTGGACCTTCTGTTTTATGTCATTAAGTTCATTGTGCGTATCATTCAATTTTTTAGACAGGGCCTATAAGAAAAAGATAGCTAGATTTGACTACAAAAAAAAACTGCTCTATATCAAAAACCACCATAAATTTTAAATACTTGTAATAAATAATGATAAATAAAATTTAATATATCTAAAATACAAAACTTATAAAAACCCCAAACACCTCAAATCTTCATACCTTTTAATATCACATCCCTTTTAATATCTTTGCCTTAAGACCTTGCAACTCCTTCTAGTGAGTCAAAGTCCATTTAACCACACCTCTATCTAAATTGGCCTTCACAATTTGTTTGACTAATGGAACAATAAACAATATGACACAAACATAGGCTTGAAATTTATTTATTTATTTATTTATTGGGACTTTCTGTTTGCTGCTTTTGGGAATACTGCAACTATTACCATGTGAATAAATCTGGGTAAGGCTATAGGATTATGGGGGCCCATATCCCCCTAGGGAAAAAACAAAACAGAAAATACAAGAATCAAAATAGTAAATGAGTGAAGAACCCAAGCAGGCAATTCACAAAAAGGAAGTACAAGCAGATAATACTTGAAAAAAGTTAAAATTTACTAGTAATCCAAAAAATTTCAATTTTTTAAACTTTTAGATTTTAATTTTAAATTTAAATAATTTTTAAAATTAAATACTATGTTGCTTATCAAATTAGCAAAGAATTAAAGTTATTCTGTTATGGGATGGAATAAGCATTTCCATGTATCTTGGTGTAAACATAATGGATGGGTCTGGAGGAGGTTATGCTGAGTGAAATAAGTCAAGCAGAGAAAGTCAATTATCATATGGTTTCACATACTTGTGGAACATAAAGAATAAAATGGAGGACTTTAGGAGAAGGAAAGGAAAAGTGAATTGGGGTAAATTGGAGGGGAAGATGAACCATGAGAGACTGGACTCAGAAACAAACTGAGGGTTATGGAGGGGAGAGGGGATGGGTGAGCCTGGTGGTGGCTATTAAGGAGGGCACGTATTGCATGGAGCACTGGGTGTGGTGCATAAACAATGAATCTTGAATCACTGAAAAAATAAAGCAAAAAAACCCAAACAACATAAATTTGCAAAAAGCAATTCTATAATCTGCCATCTGCTATCTATATCTGAAGCTTAACTAACTGAACCACCCAGACATCCTTCATTAACTTTTGACCAAAGTATTTTAACATCTCAGGCAATTTTTTAAAATAATTAACAAAGTACTGCAGCTTTATGTCTGTTTATGTAAATTAAAAATATTTAACAAAACTACAGACTTTCATGATGCAAACTAAACACACTGAGAGTGACAGCAAGTGGGGGAATCATTTAGACTAAATTATTTTAAGGGGGGTAAGAAAGCTTCCAAAAAGAGTTTTTAATGTTCAAATTAAAATAATGATATTGGAAATGAAAAGAGTAGATACACTGAAATATATTGGCTTAAAGAGGGAATAATTATAAAATTTTCCAAAGAATTACAGTGCTAAAGAGGACCAAAATATGTGGCGTAGTCCATACACGCATACTTAAACAGAATAATAGCCCATCAAATAAATCTATCCTTCTCTCAAAAGTTTCTGAAGGCTTTTATCTTCCTTTGTTGATTTGTTCAAATATTTATTCTCAAGTAAGGAAGTACTTCCTAAGTTTTAATATAACTCTATTATATCATCACTCCCTCTCTCCTTTAATATTCATGCCTGAGAATTTCATTTAGAAATTATGTGGCATATTCTGTGTAATAAAGGTTAAAAAAAATGGCTGATTCCAAAGCCTGATCTCTTCTACAAAATGAAATGAGGACTATGTCTCAGAATAAAACAAAGAATTTATTGGAGAAAAAAGATTCTAGGTGAAAGTATACCTGGTTTTCTTGCTTAGCTTTAGAAAACTGTTCTTGGAGATTGTCATTCTCATGAGCCAATATATCTCTTTCCCTGGCAATCTGAGCCAGCTCATCATTTGTTTCATCCAATTGCTGACGCATTCTGGAAATGTCTTGTTCACACATAATTAGGGCTTCAGTAGACTGTCTATTCCACAAATCAGATAGTACATAAGAAGAGATATTTCACCAAAAACAGAAGAATAAATTCTCATAAGATAGAAGATTGACAGCATGAAAACATTTGACATTTTAAACAAATTTAAAATTTAAATATAGTTCATTGGAGTTTCTCTATGTTGCCCACATTTCACAATAAAAAGGGATGCTAAATATACATAACAGTTAATGATTTGCTAAGCATTTCAAAACTTCTAATGTTCAAGTATGAGAAAGCCTTCATCCTACCTCTTGCTTCTATAGCTTAGTCTTCTTTGCAGGTTCTTTGTCCTCTGTCCTCTTAAAAATTAATGGTTCTCAGGACTTAACTATCAGCCTCCTGATTCTTCTCACTCTACCCCTTCACTCAGAAAGTCCTATTCATAGCCATGGCTCCCAGTCCCATCTTCAGACAACTCTGAAATCTTATCTCTAGCCTCAGCCTCTTCCTTAATACTCCAAACTCATATTTAACTGACTACTAGACATATCTATAAGAAAGTCTCAAAGGCTCTTCAAATTCAGAGGAAAAGCATGTCTTTCCACATACTTTCATAATGTCCAGTTCATTCCCATCCAGAAACCTGGCATTCTCCTAGATTCTCCCCCTCACAAGCACCTCACTCCTCTGTCTCCCAGCTCATCTACCCCAACCTATCATCATCTCTTTGGCTTGAATAAGCTAACACAAAAATCTCCCTAATTTTCTTTAATCATTTCTTATTGTCCAAAAGATAAAATCAAGACTCATTTGTCTATACCACAGGCTTCTGCCTAGTTAGCCTTTCCTTCCATTGCTTCTCTTACACTTTGGGTTCCAACACACTCACCTACTTGTCATTCAAGAGGCTCTTGAACAATATCTGTGGTTCTTTGCTATTCTTTTTACCTTTACTTGGCTAACACCATGTTTTCTTTTACTTCCCTAGACAGGCTTATGCTTCCTTTCAACATTAGAAAGTTATCATCTCATATGTAACACTAAGCCCCTTGCCTCCTACAATCTTTGTATCTAACATTGTACTTTGCCCCCAATAAGTTCTTAAATTTTTGTGAGTGAACGATTTACCTTGATGCCTGTTCCATCTCAGCAATGATATTCTTCATGCCTGAAATGGTCTTTTCCTTGAAAAATAATACAAGTATTAAATAAAAAATTATTTTAAACAATTTCTTTTAAAATTAAATGAACAAAAAGAAATCCTCCCTTTTTGATTCCCATTCAGTTTTAAACATATACATTCTATTCTTCTTTTCTACACTTTAAAATTCAAGCATATGTATCAGTGTAGATGTACTGGATAAAAACAAGATTATGTTTATTAAAGACCACACTTAGATACATTGATATGAGGTCAATATAGTAAATACTTTGTTAAAATGTTTTATGTAGTCATCCAACAACACAAAGACCCCATAAGCACCCTGTTTTTGTTGGTAAACCAGTGGTTTGGCATTGCAGTGTTGTATACTGGGAACAGAACTGATTTATCTCCTCACTTCCCCACATTGTAAAACCCAGGAAAGTGAATCATATAACACTAATTTTAGTTCTGAGCAATAATAACTTTGATCAAGTAAATTATTTATATTAGTCATCAATATCACCTTGAAAAAGCTATTTCAATTGAACTACTTACAAAAGTTTACTATTAATTTTAGATGTGAGCTAATAAAGAGATAAGCATTAGGCCTAGAACAAAGATATAAAAAAATAAACTACTAACATTCTCCCTTTTCGAGGGTGTGGGGAGAGAGAATTAATGGAATCAGTTAAGGCTCAAGGTGTGAATACCTTAATGCCATCAATACCATTCCTACACCTCCTCCTTTTAAAACTCTCATTGATTCTGAACTAGTTACAGATAACTATACACAAATACTTAAGGGCTACATAGAACTTAAAAAAAAGGAGGAAATCTATTCTTTCACTAAGGAACTACATTTAATTTTGCCCTTTGAATTTTTAAACCCTTAGTAACCAAATAGTAAGATGAAACACTAAACCCGTATTTCCCAACCAGTTCTGTTCTTGTTGTTTAGAGAGACAGGTGTGTGTGTGTGTGTGTGTGTGTGTGTGTGTGTGTGTGTGTGTGTGTGTGTGTGTGTGTGTGTGTATGTTAGTTATCTTCCTTTATTCATGTGCTCCTCTTGAGGCTATTTTTAGCTCCAGTTTCCTATTCTGCTTTCTGGTAAAATGGTGCAGAGTCCACATCTGGCAGTAATGGATATCAGGATATAATTAAAATACATATTAGAAAAGCAGTTAAACCCCTTTAAGAAGCACAAGCCAATAAAGAGAAAATACTGCTTAAAATGGAATATTTACACAAGGTTTTGAAATATAACTTAATACATTTCTAAATAAATTCTAAAAGACTAAGTGAACTTCTGGTGTTTCTGAAAGCCATTACTTGGTTAAACTTTAAATATGGTTTTTAAGTCTATATATGACTTCCTTTATCAGTAGAAATTTATACTGAAAGTAAGATTCTCTGAGAACATTGTAAAGCATCCAGACAATAAAATTACTGGGTACAATCTAATAATATATCCTCTTACCCTATTTTTCTCTTACTATGACCCTAATACCATCATTTCCTAAATTGCTGAAATCTATGCCATCATTATCAATTTAATATTCCTTGTACAACCTCAGTATACTTATCCAGAGACACAGACTCAAGTTAATTATTAAAAATTCAATGTGAAAAGGATGGTCATAAATCTACTTAGAAAAAAGAAACAAACTAAAATATTTCACAAATAGTTCTTTTATTATTCAAAAATTGTGAACTTGCTATCAAGTTTTCTAACTTTATTTTTTATTTATTTATTTTTTTAAAGATTTTATTTATTTATTTCACAGAGGGAGAGAGATCACAAGGAGGCAGAGAGGCAGGCAGAGAGAGGGGGGGGGGAAGCAGGCTCCCCGCTGAGCAGGGAGCCCGATGCGGGCCTCGATCCCAGGACCCTGAGATCATGACCTGAGCCGAAAGCAGAGGCTTTAACCCACTGAGCCACCCAGGCGCCCAAGTTTTCTAACTTTAATTGGTAGCAACTAGTAAAACATCTTTTAAAACTATGATTACCAAAAAAAAATTTCCCCTTATTCACTATAATGTAGGCTTTTCCCACAGTAATCTATTTATGTGATCACCAGATTAGACTGTAAAATTACTGTTTTTTTTACTGCAAGGTATTTGCAAATTCAGCTCTGAAATATCATTGTAGAGAATATTTCTTCTTTTGAATGTCTAACACTTTTAAAAGTTATTTTCCCTTCAGAGGATGGATGTGTTTACATTCATGATCTTATTTTTTTATATGTATGATCTTATATGAAAGTCTTGATTTTGAAATGGACTTGCAACTCAATATTCCCCCAATAACTCAATGTGAAGAAAAAAAATGTTGGCAAGTTAGCAGAATTGAAGATATGTGAAATATTAGATACAGCAGAGGAAAATGATTCAGAAATTTCTAAATAATTTGTTTCTAAAATTTTTTTAAAAAAATCACGTCAAACTATTCAAAAAGTTTTCTGAATAAAATCAGAAGTAAAACTCCACTCCCCCCAAAACTCATAAAATATCAAAAATATTAAGGCATATATATAAAGTAATGAGTCAGCCTTTTCAACAAATCAAAATTTACTATCTCATGAACTTGGATAGCAAGATCTCAGTTGTGCTCATGATTCCCAAATCTATTGACTTCACTTCAACTTTATCTACAAAATTAAAAATCCAAGAGCCTATGAATATTTCAGCTGTGTGTTCCAAAGACATGTCAATAATCTTCCTAAGCCTATTATATTTGTTTCTTAGTTAATGCATAGGAACTCTCCATGTAGTTCCTAAGTCAGAAAGCTGATCTTGTCAATCTTCCTTAAAAGATCTATTTCTCTTACAGATACTGCCACTATCTTACTAAAATTCTTATCATTTTACTCATAGCTGGTATCCTTGTCTCTATTCTCATTTCCCATAGTCCATCCTTTACGCAGATAAACAAGTGCCAGAATATTTGTTTCAATATAAAGATCTAAATGTGACACATCATTTACATTATTTCAATGATCCTCTGTGTCCATAATGATAGAGTCTAAACTCAATATCACATGTATTTCTATGGTTTGTTGCTTAACCATCCCACCTCATCTTTTGTCCCCCCCGCCCAGCCCTGCTCCAATACTGACCTCTCTTGAAATTCTTTTATGAAAGCCACTGGGCTTCATAGAAGCTGCTTTACCTGTCTGGATCACCCTTTCTCTCACTGTTCCCTTCGTCTAAATCTTGTCCTGGCTATTCCTAGTCATCAGAGAGCAGCCCAGGCACCATCACTTCCAGGAAGCTCTCTAGATCTTCCCCCCACCCCCAACCCAACCCCCAAGATAAATTAAGTGTGTTTCTGCCTAATTCCATTTGTACATTGTGTACATATTGCTATGGCACTTAGCAAATCCCATCATGATAGCATCTTAATTTATCTTTCTCCCAATTACACTGTAGCCTTATGGAAGGCATACCCACTCATCCTCAGTTTCTAACATTATACCTGGTACATGTCAATAAATGTTTGTTAAATGCATGGATGGATGGATGGATGGATGGATGGAAAAATGAATGAATTGATCCCTTAGAGAAGGAAAAGACCTCATTCTAGTGATGCTACCTTTGCTTAAATCATTTGTGGAAAACAGTTTAGGAATTGTCTTCAGAATTGGTTTATGAAATAGAAAAGGGGATCAATATTCCCCTGCCTTTTTGGCAACACCTTTGTTAGCGTTGTTTGGACAACAAAAAATATGGGATGGAGATTATCATCCGTTATTTATTCACCAGCTATATATGACCTATTCTCTCAAAGGCTGAGGAGAATGCAAAAATATGCTCCTAGTTTTGAGCATAATTACAAAAGGCAGTTTTAATAGACATATTGCTTCCTAAGATGGCTGCCTGAAAATATAAGTTCTAGTGTTCTTTTAAAAACAAATCAGTCTCACTGTTTTATTACCATGCTTCACATTTTGGTATTTGAATTAGTTATTGTCAGTGAATGTTAACCACAAATTTATGAGAGGAAATCAATTTAAAAATAGTGGACTTGAACACATAGTTCCCAAGACTATATTGAAATATTTCCAAATCAGATTCTATAGTTTCAACTCTCTAGAAAAAAAATTGAGAAAATCCTATTATTTTATTCAGATTCAAGTTCAAACATTTCTTTTAAACTACAGTTCTCAGAACATACTTTCATTGCCAAACTCTCTCCAAGGGATGCAATATTCTCAGATTTTTTATCCAAACACGCTTGCAGGCATTCCTTTTCTTTAGCCAGATCGTTGAGGGTTGCACCAAGAATGCTGATTTCTTCTCTCTGGGCAATACTTTGCCTGGTAAAATTATCTAAATATGTAATCATAAAGGCATTGTTTTAATTAAGATAATTTTTTTCCAATTCAAGTAGATTGAAATACTTTTCAAAGTAAATTCTCCTATATGTGTTCAATGACTAAAAATAAGTACTGTATTCCAAATAAAAAAGGCTTTTGTTGTTAGTGATTAAAAATCAAGATGAATCATGAAACTCTAAATGACTCATAAATGTAAAAGCACAATTAACACATTTAAATTAGAACAGCAAAGGAAAGCTCTATATCACAAGTTCTCAAAGTAGATTTACATGTGTGGTGGGGGAGGAGAGGGTGAGTGGTCAAAATGAGTGGAATATTAAAACAACCTGTGACCTCTCTCCCTCTAATTTTCCCCACCCTCTAACATAGAATCACCACTGCATAAAAGTTGGTAACTAAAAGATCTCAATGTAATATTTAGTTCATCTTCAGTGTCAAATGTCTCCTGATACTCTGATTTTTCTAAAGTAGGGTTATAAAAATTCCTAGGAGGGAAAACAAATCCCACAAAGTCTGACTTGATTTGTAATAACACTGGCAAGCCAATGTCAATGTTGAAGGCCTGACTGACTGGTATAGAATAGTGGTTTTTAAATTGTGGTTTTTCATCCAGCACCATCAGCATCTTCTGGGAACTTGTCAGAAATATAAATTCTGATGTCCCACACCAGAAATTCTAAATCAGAAATTCTGAGTGGGCAGAGCAATTTATGTTTTCACGAACACCCCACCCATGTGATTCTAATGCATGAAAAAGTTTGAGAACCACTTGAGGAATTAGTAAAGATATAAAAAGCCTTGGCCATATCTTACTTCAAAGAGCCTAGCTCCAGTGATGTTTAGTAGCTCTCCAAGTAATCCTGACACAGACAACCAAGTCTGAGAAACTTTGGTGTCTAGAGCTCTACAAGGGAAGCTTTGTTACACCAGACCTTGAGGTAAATCCTTGCGAACAGTCATCCAGAGCAGTGCTAAGAGAGGTAAAACCATATCCCAAGAGGATGATCTATACAGTACTTAAAAATATATCATGTCCAGAGAGTACTGTCTTTAAGGTAAACCACATGTTTTGGGTATTCTGATATTTGAGTTCTTTCCCATTGGCATAAAATAAATACATTTTAAAACTCTAAAATAACTCTAAGTATCTCCTAGCTTAAAAAAAAAAAATTCCTCAACCTCACATCCCACTCAAGCTACCATACCATTTTTCTGCTTCCGTTAATAGCTAAGCTTAAGAGACTTCTATTCTCTCCTGTCCCTACCTCCTAACTTCCCAATCACTCCTCAACCCACTCCATCTTCCACATCCAACACTCCATTCACGCTTTTTTTTGTCAATGTTACCAAAACCTCCAATGTGCCAAATCCAATCAATATTTTTCATCCTCATCTTATTTTGCTTCTCAAAGATATCTGAAAATTGACTATACCCTCCTTTTTAAAATATTTTGCTCTCTTGCCTCCCAAGGTAACACTCACTTCTGGGTTTTCTTCCTACCTCTTTGGCTTCTTCTTCCTGAGTCCTGGATCCTCCTCTCCTCATTCTCTATATTTTCCCTAGGCAATTTCACGTTTTTAAAATAATGTTTATATGCTGATGTGTCCCAGATGTTTATCTTTAGCTTAGATTTCTCTTCTGAGACAAAAACTTATCTATTTAACTGCTTACCTTACATTTTTATTTAGACTTAAAATATCCAAAAATGAGTTCTTTAATATTCCCCTTCTATAGTTCTCTTGTAATATTTCTTATCTTAATAAAAAGCACTTCTACTCACTTAATTGTTTATGCCATACATTTTTTAACAACAAAAAATGTTAAAAAATATTTCCCATTTTAAAATGGGCTTTTTAATAGTCCTGACCAAAATTTTACTTTACAGTTATAAGAACATTAAGTTAGGATCACATTTTCAGAGATCACTGGTAAGAAACATAAATAGGACTTTATAAAAACAATTTCCTATATGAACCCAAGTGATAGCATATAGTCAAACATATGTACACTTTCCACCAAAATAATATACAGATATGTACGTTTCATTACAACACTATGGACAAGCCACAGTGTAGGATGAACAGTTGTAAATTTACAAGGGATCATGACAAATTTAGAAAGTGTCACTGTTTTGTTTAGCTATCTCTTCATTGAAAAATATGAAGTCATATCTAAGTATTTATGGTCCTAAATATAAGTAAAAAATTTTACTATCAGAGAAAAAACACATTTTTCCACAATTCTTGATTGATACACTTTTAATTTATGGGCCTATTTCCGAGTTTATCTATGTTATAACTGAAGGGAAGGAAACATGTTTTTCTACCAGACTTTAAAAAATATATATTTATCAGGGGAAAAAAAACTCACCAATTTTTTCATCCAAGCACATAATTTTCTCCTGAGTAAGCTGTAGCTCATACTTTTTCTTAGCAAGATGTCGCTGAGTATCAGAAAGATCTTTTTCTGTGTTTTCATATAAAAGTCTGTAAACATTTTAATAATAAAACTAATTCTGAAATTTTTATGCTTTATCAACTTTTTAGAGTATTTAAATCTAAAAACTGGTAAGGACAGTAATATACATCTTTTAAATATTTTCTTACAAAAGTACATTAAAGGAAGTTTGGAGAATAAAGGGTAAAAAGTTCTCCATAAAAAGCTACTATTAGCATTTTGGAGTTCATTATTCAGTACTTTTTCACAATATATATTTTAAAGTTACCATACTATAAATTCAAAATTGAATCCTGATTTTTTTTTCACTTACACTTAATCTTTAATATTTTTCAGTCCTATAATACAGCCCTCCAAATCACCATTTTCTGGCTGAAAAGTATTACATGAGCAATAGCCATTTACTTTTTTTTTAAAGATTTTATTTATTTATTTATTTGTCAGAGAGAGAAGGAGTACACAAGCAGGGGGAGCAGCAGGCTCCCTGCCGAGCAAGGATGTGGGACTTGATCCTAGGACCCTGGGATCATGACCTGAGCTAAAGGCAGATGCTTAACCGAATGAGCCACCCAGGCATCCCAAACATAAAGTATTTTTTTTTTTAAGATTTTATGTATTTATTTATTTGACAGAGAGAGAAAGAGAGAGAGAGCACAAGCAGGGGGAGCAGCAGAGGGAGAGGGAAAAGCAGAGAGCCTGATGCAGGACTCAGTCCCAGGACCTTGGGATGATGATCAGAGCCGAAGGGAGACACTTAACCAATTGAGCCATCCAGGTGCCCCAACATAAAGTACTCTTGACACAACACCCATAGAAATTAGGTTATCACAAATACCCCACCACAACCTAAATAATAAAAATAAAACTCCCTCCAGTATATACACGTCAAGAGAATCTACCGTGGGGAAAAAACAAAACAAAACAAAACACTCTCAAAAGTATGAATAACTGGTCTTCACTTTAACAAAGAAAACCAGAGGGAAGTACGAATACAGTCTCCCACTACCACAAATTATGCAGTTGAGTTTCCCACATTTGGGGGAAATCACGGGGGTCAGCACATCTGGAGTGCAATGGATAAGCCTCGCCCTGGAAAATCACATTTGTGAGTATAAGAAAATTTTTGAAAATATAGTGAAATTCCTCTTTTCATATGCCTTGACAAATTATTTTCTTAGCTTTTTTCTTGTAAAGTAGCATTTAAAAACATATCCTAAAGGGTGTCTGACTGGCTCGGTTAGTGAGTGGAGTGCGCAACCCTTGATCTCAGGGTTGTGGGTTCAACCCCACATTGGGTATAGAGATTACTTTTAAAAAACCTTTAAGAAACGCATGCTAAAATCAGAGGCATAAATGTAACAAGCCTATCAATTCACATGATAATGATGAGACCTGAAAGAGGATTATGACAAAACCTTCCAGGGCACACTGTGGCTATTTTTATGATATTAAATTGCATTCCTACACTTTCCAAAATAGCCATATCCCCCTACACAACACAGGGATCTGTCTATTAAGAAAAACAAAATAGAAAACTACACACATAAGGAGTTCTCAAATCAGACCTTTAAATCACTGACCAACAAACCCATACCTAAAACAGACATCTAAGCAAGAGAAACTTTAGAAATAAAGCTGTTAGCTTCTTTTACAGACTCTTGTAACACTGATGTCAGAAAAGACTCTTACAACTCCTCTAAGATATATTTAGAACTTTAAACAACCTACTTTTTCTTTTTTCCAAGTGCCCAGAGTCCTAGAAGGGATTTTTGGTTGCTTCCAAGCTTGGGCAATTATGATTAAAGTTGCTATAAACATCATGTGCAGGTTTTTGTGTATACATAAGATTTCAACTACTTTAAGTAAATACAAAAGAGCGCTAAATGTTAAGAGTGTGTTCAGGTTTGTAGAAACTGCCAAACTATCTAATCAAGTGGCTGTACCATTTTGAATTCCCACCAGCAATGAATAAGAGCTCCTGTTGACCCACATCCTCACTAGCATTTGTTGTCAGTGATTCAGATTTTGTCCATTCTAATAGGTATGTAATGGTATCTCACTGTTGTTTTAATTTGCATTTCCCTGATGACCTATGATGTAGAGCATCTTTTCATATGCTTATTTGCCATCTGTATATCTTCTTTGTGGAGATCTGCTAAGGTCTTTGGTCCATTTTTTAATTGGGGTGCTTGTTTTCTTATTGTTGAGTTTTTAAAGAGTTCTTTGTATGTTTTAGATAATAGTTCGTTATTAGCTGTGTCTTTTGCAAATATTTTCTCCCAGTCTGTGTCTTGGCTTCTCATATTCTTGACATTGTCTTTTGCAGAGCATAAGTCTTTAATTTTAATGAAGTACAGTCAATCAGTTATTTCTTGCATGGATTGTGCCTTTGCTATTATACCTAAAAAGTCATCAACATACTGAAGGTCATCTAGGTTTTCTCCTGTTATCTTGTAGAGGTTTCACAGTTTTGCATTTTACATTTAGGAATATGATACATTTTAAGTTAATTTGAAGGTGTGATATCTGTGTTGAAACTTTTTTCTTTTTCTTTTCTTCTTTTTTTTTTTTGGCATATGGATTTCTAGTTGTTCCAATACCATTTGTGGAAAAGACTATCTCTGCTCTAATATATTGCTTTTGCTCCTTTGTCAAAGATCAGTTGACCATATTTATGTGGGTCTATTTCTGGGCTCTCTATTCTATTCCCTTGATCTATTTGTCTATTCTTTCACACTGTCTTAATTACTGTAACTTTATAGTAAGTCTTGAAGTCAAGTACTGCCAGTGCTCCAACTTAGTTTTTCTTCAGTATTCTCTTGTCTATTCTTTGGCCTCCCCACATAAACTTTAAAATCTGCTCACTGATATCCAGAAATAACTTGCTGTGATTCTGATTAAAACTTACTGAATCTATAGATCAAGCTGAGAAGAATGGATATCTTGAAAATATTTTGTTTTCCCATTCATGAACATAGAATATTCTTCTTTTTTTAAAAAAAGATTTATTTATTTGGTGGGGGGGCAGAGGGAGGGCAAAATAGAGAATCTTCAAGCAGACTCTCTGCTGAGCACAGAGCCCAATTCAGGGCCTGATCTCATGACTCTGAGACCATGACCCAAGCCAAAATCAAGAGTAGGATGCTGAAGCAACTGAGCTAACCCAGGCACCCTTAGAATATTTTTCAGTTTATTTAGCTCCTCTTTGATTTCTTTCACCAGTTTTGTACTTTTTCTCATATAGATCTTATACATAATTTGTTAGATTTATACTTAAGTATTTCATTTTAGGGGATACTAATATAAATGGTATTGTGTGTTCAATTTTAAATTCCACTTCTTCATTGCTAGTATAAAAAAATGATTGATTTTGTATATTAACCACATGTCCTGCAACCCCGTAGCAACTGCTTATTAGTTCTAGATTTTTCATTGACTTTTGGATTTTCATCATAGAATATCATGTCATCTACAACAGATTTTAATACTGAAATCTTTTTCGTCTCAAATACCCAGACTCAAACTGAACTGGTCTTGGAATCACTGGACACAAAGCCCCAAACTAACTTTTTATTAACAGACATTTCTATCAATCATTCAACTATATGGAAAATTCTTCTTGGGCCTAGAGATGTTTGATACACTGATGCAGAAACACAGATTTTTTTTAAATCTACTTCTAGGAAATATTCTGAAAATACTCTAGTTTTTTACTATCATTGTCTGACATAGAAACCCAAACAGAAGAACCTGTGCTACTAAAATATACCTGTTTGAAAGAAAAGTTCACTTAAGCAGTATAGGAACACAGATAATGAGCACTGGTTTTGAAACACCGGGGAATTTCTTCATCAGCAGTGAAACCCAAACAGAAATGGATTAATTTCTTTTTGGCTGATTTGGCTTGGAACACTATGGAACTTCAGTTTAGAAATAAAGAAATCCAGATGTGTGCTGTATTGCACGCAGGACTCAATTTCTAGTGAGTGTTCACACATGGGACAAAACTTAAAATTTTCTCATCAACCGATGAAACAGAAAACAGGAACAATATTTTAACTATATTGAATGTAGTTGGATTATGTAGCTTCTGATTAGATTCTCTGTAATTCCTTGCCTTTTGTATGTGTATATAATTATAAAGTATAAGATATTGATCTATAAAAAATAAACTGACAGCTGATTTCTCAGAAGAAATAATGTAAGTCATAAGATAGTAGAAAGATATTCTCAAAGTGTTAAAATAAAAATAATTCCCAACCTTTAGAATTCTCTACCTAGCAAAAATATCCTTCAATATCAGCAAGGTTATAACAGGGATGGTGAGAAATGCTCTGCTTTTGAGTATATTTTGAAGACAAAACAAACTGTACTGGATACGGATATATAAAATTATGGATTACTCAAGGTTTCAGGCCAAGAATTGCATGAATACACTTTCCATTTACTGAGCAGATTGAAAGAGCAGATTTATGTGCGTCAGAGAGTGAAGGGTAGTGGGTAGCAGACCTCAGGTCTGAAAATGTTAAGTTTGGGATATCTAATAGACATCCCAGTGGAGATGAAAAGGAGGTAGTTGGACATTCAAGTCTGGATTTCAAGAAAAAAAGTTCATGCTACAGATATACATTTGAGAGTCAAGAGTAAATACATGAGACTGGATGAGTTCACTGAGGGATCAATAAACATACAAGCAAAGAAGTGGTCTAAGGACTGAGCTGAAGGACACTCCAACATTTGCACATCATGGATATGAGGAGGAACTAGCAGAAGAGCCTGAGAAGGACATCCAAGGAGATGAAAAGAAAATCAAATGAGCATGGTACCTCAGAAGTCAAATAAAGAGAGTATTGGAGTAAAGAAAAAGCACAACTGATCATCTTTGTCAAATGCTGCTGATAGGTGAAATAAAATGAAGACTGAGGACTGACCACTGAATTGAGCAACATGAAATTAAATATTACCTTGAAAAAAAGTTTTCATAAAATGGTAGGCGAAAAAGGCAGATTACAGTGGGTTTAAAAGAGCACAAAATGTAAGACACTAGAGCCAGAAGTTTAGATATCTCTTTCAATAAAATCCCTATAAATAAGATATAAAATTTAATATAAATATATAATTTGCAAAAAGTCAATCAAAAAGGTAAGTGAAAATTCATTATGTTTTTGGATACTTAAAATCACACTAATAAATAACCAGCAGATCAAGTAATAAGTAATAATAAAAATTAGAAAATATTTTATAAGAAGTATATAACAAAACTTGTAGAATACATTCAAGTAAGTATTTTGAAGGAAACTTATGGCCTTAAACGTTTATTGAGAAAAAAAGCCTGAAAAGTAATAACATAAGCATTCATCTGAAGAAATTAGAAAAAAAATAAATCTAAAGAAAATATAAGGAAATAATGAAGAACTTAATGAGAATCACCAAAGCAAAATCTTGGGTCTTTGAAAAGACTAATAACAACAGACTTAAAAAGAGGAAATCACTACAGATTCTATAGACATTAAAATGTTCATAGGATACTGTAAACAAAATTATCCTAAAAATGCTTTAAAATTTAAAGAAAATGAACGAATGCCTTAAAAATATATACCGAATGGCATAAGAAGAAATTTCTAATTGTTCCTTCATCCATTAAACAAATAAAATAAAAACTTCCCTCAAAAAAAAAAAAAGAGTTGGACCCAAAAGGCTTCATTGGTTAAGTATTAAAACTTCAATATTATGCCAACTCTTCCAGGTAATGAAAGAAGACTAAATGAATTGAGATTATTATAAGGTTTACATGAAACTGATACCAAAATCTGATTTTAAGAAGCCCCAAGAAAGGCAAGTTATTGGCCAATCTCTATTATAAAAATAAACGTAAATATCTTAAATAAAGCATTAACTAACACCAGAAATCTATAAAAAGTATAACATACTCTGACTGATTTGACAAAACACATCTATTCCTGAAAAAAAAAAATCTCAGTAATCTAGGAATAAAAGGAAACTTCTTCAAGCTGAAAGATGTCTACAGAAAACATACGCTAACATCATACTAACTGTTGAGAATCTAAATGCTTCCCCTTTTTGTGGAACAAGACAAGGATGTCCACTTCATCATTTCTATTCAACATTGTACTGGATGTTCTAGCCAATACAATAAGGCAAGAAATGGGGGGGTGGAGGTAGTATGCAGACTGAACATGTAAAACTATTTTTATCTCCAGATGACCTGATTGTCTACATAGAAAATTAAAAGGATTCTACAAAAAGTCTACTAGAACTAAAAGGTAAATTTAGCAAAGTTGTAAAATACCAGGTAAATATATAAAAATCAATTGGATTTTTATCCAATCGGAAAAGAATAACCAAGATCTACTCATCTGGAACAGAAGCCACCGGAATCACAAATGGTTAAGAGCACATAAATAATAATTTTGACACACTGCTGGAGGCTCAGTTTGCACTTACATGAGAGTGAGAAGCTCCTAGAGGCCACAGTTTTAGAGGGATCCCTATATTTCAGTGTTTACCTCCAGGGACTCCACTAGGTTCTCACATTAAGTATCTGAGAAAGATCCCTTGTAACTCTGCCAGGCGGCGGGCGGGCGGGGGCGGGAGGGAAACGGGTAGTGATTACTGTGAAATATGCCCAGAGCATTCTCCATAATAAAGGCTTACTTTTCAGGTAAAAAGACTTTATCATAGCCTTATTTCGTCTATAAAAGGGCATTTCTCCCACTTACTCTCTCTAGTCTTCCTGTATCACATAAGTGGATAAAAAAAAAAAATAAGTTAGACCACTGGAAAAACACTCATAAACATCACAGTTCAGAGACACAAGTCCAGTAAAAGACTGAAATTTAAGTAGAGAACATGGTCCCTCCTCTCACCTAATTACCACACTAACAGGGCTCCATGATAATCAGAGTGACTCACAACAAAAGAGCTGCAAGAATGCATGCTCTCACTGAGGAAGGGTACCCAAGTCAAAAGGAGGAAAAACAATCAGGACAACAGGAATTTGAAGTCTCTGGTACCTGCATCTACAACAGACACTGAACACAGCTCAACTGCCAGCCAAATGAACATAAACATTCGCACTAAAGGTTTATTTATTTCAGTTAACACCCAATAAAATATGTGTGACTTCAACGAAAAGATTATAAAGCACAGCAAAGTCAAGCAAAAACACAACAGAAGGGTAAAACCAGACTCAGATATAGCACAGATGCAGGAATGATCAGACAGGAAATTTTAAATAACTATGACTAATTAATTGGTTAAGGGGACTAATGGAAAAAGTAGACAATATGTAGTAACACGGGAGTAACACACAGAGAGATGGAAACTGAGAGAAACAAAAGGAAATGCTAGAAAGCAAAATACTGTGACAAAAAAAAAGAATGCCTTTGATGGGCTCATCAGCAGATTACAGTCGAGCATAAATCATTAAACTTAAACATAGGTCAATAAAAACTTCCCAAACTGTAATGCAAAATGCAAAGAGAAAAACAAAAACAAAACAGAACAGAACATCTAAGAACTTTAAGTATAATTCAAATACAAAAAGAAGAAAAAAGAGAACAAGAGCACAAGAAAAATCTGAAGTAATTATGAATAAAAATAAATCATGGGGACGAAAAGTACAGTATAGGGAATATAGTCAATAATATTGTAATAACTGTACAGCAACCCATGGTAACTACACTTATTGTGGTGAACATTTCATAATGTATACAGTTGTCGATCACTATGTTCCACACTTAGAAAAATATATATGTCAACTATACTTCAATTTTAAAAATATTTTAGGTAATAATGGCCTAGAACTTCCCAAAGTTAATGCACAGTATATATAGGCAGGGAACTATAAAACAATGATTAAAGAAATCAAAGATCTAAATAAATGGAGAAATATTCTATATTCGTGGATTAAAACATTCTATATCAAGATGTCCATTCTCCCCAACTTGATCAATGCAAATCCAATTACAACTTCAGACAGCTATTTTATAGATACTTATTTTAGAATCAGAGGTAGGTTCTAAATTTTACGTGGAAAGGCAAAAGACCAAGAACAGCCAATATACTATTAATGAAGAGGAAGTTGGAGGATTCACACTACCTAGTTTCAAGACTTAGTATATAGTTATAGTAACCAAGACAGCATGGTTTGGCAAAAGAATAAATAAAACAGATCAATAGAATAGAATGGAGATCCACACAAATATAAGCAATTGATCTTTGACAAAGGAGCAAAGACAATACAGAAAGGACAGTCTTTCAACAAATGGTGCAAACAATTTTAAGACATCCATATGTAAATTAAGTGAATTGAGATATAGATTTTACTTCTTTCACAGAATTAATTCAACATAGATCACTGAACTTACACATAAAATGAAAAACTGTGCAACTTCTAGAAGAAAACAGAAAAATTTGTACACTTGTGTTTGGTAATGAGTTTTTAAATATAACATCAAAAACACAATCTATGAAAGTAAATGGTAAGCTGAACTTTATCAAAATTTAAAATTTCTACTCTGCAAAAGACACCATTAAGGGAATGAAAAGACAAGGCATGACGGGGAGAATATATCTGCAAACCACCTATCTGATAACATGTATCCAAAATATTCAGAGAATTCTTAAAACTCAATAGTAAGTAAGCAAAAAATTGAAAAATGGGCAAAATATCTAAACAGATAGGGAGGGGAAAATAATGAAACAAGATGGGATGGGGAAGGAGACAAACCATAAGAGACTCCAATTTCACAAAACAAACTGAGGGTTACTCGGGGGTGGGAGGGTAGGGATAGGGTGGATGGGTTATGGACATTGGGAAGGGTTTGTGCTTTGGTGAATGCTGTGAAAGATGTAAGCCTGATGATTCACAGACCTGTACCCCTTGGGCAAAGAATAAAAATAAAATTAAAAATATATATATCTAAACAGATACCTCACCGAAGAAAATATAAAGATGGCAAGTGACAATATGAAAAGATGCTCCACATCATTTGTCATTAGCAAACTGCAAATTAAAACAATGAAATACTGCTATACATTACAATGGCTAAAATACAAAAATGTGACAATACCAAATGCTAACAAGGATATGGAGCAACAGAAACTCTCATTCATTGCTGATGGGAATGCAAAATGGTACAGTCACTTTGAAAGAATTGGGCAGTTTCTTATAAAGCTAAGTATAGTTTCAATCTATTATTCAGCAATTGTGCTCCTAGGTATTTACTTAGCTGAAAACCTATATCCATAGAAAAACCTGCACATGAAAGTTTATAGCAGCTTTATTCCTAATTATCAAAAACTGGAAGCAACCAAGATGTCCTTCAATAGGTGCACAGATATACATACACTAGATTATTATTCGATAATAAGAAGAAATAAGCTATCCAGGTATGAAAAAAACATGAATGAACCCAAAATGCACATAGCTAAGTGAAAGAAGCTGGTATGAAAAGGTTTTATACTATATGATTTCAATTATATGACACTCTGGAAAAGGCAAACATTTCCTCAGCTAGGTGATAAAGGTCAAAATCAACACTAATAAATCCTATGGACAGTACAAACCCATAATACCCTAGATATATATGTACCCTAAAATGGCATTTTACCTCTGTGACCTTTCTCTCAAAAACAAATTACCCAGTCTAATCATGACAAAAACAGCAGACAAACCCCAACTGAGAGACATTCTACAAAATACCTAATCTGTACTCCTCAAAACTGTCAAGGTCATCAAAAACAAGGAAAGTCTGAAACTGTTATAGCCAAGAGAAGCCTAAGGAAACATGACGACTAAACATAATGTAGTGTTCTGGATGGGAGCCTGGAACAGAAAAAGGACACCAGGGGAAAACTAAGGCAATCTGAATGAAGTACAGACTTTAGTTAATAATTTATCAAACAATTCATTAATTCTAACAAATGTACTAATGTAAGATGTTAATTAGAGAGGAAATTGGGTATGAGGTATGTTGGAACTCTACCTTCATAATTGCTCTGTTAATCTAGAGCTGTTATAAAATACAGTTTATTTTTAAAAACAACTGTATCTTCATATACAAACAATAAGCAATCAGAAAGAGAACTTTTAAAATTCCATTTACAACAGCATCAAAACAAAGGGAAATTCTCATATAAATCTGAAAAAAGTAGTACAGGACCTATACACTAAAAACTACAAAACATTGCTGAGTGAAGATAAAGATATAAACAATGGAGAGATATACTGTGTTTAGGAGTGGGAACACGTGAAATTCTTTAGATGTCATTTCCCCCAATTCCAATCAAATTCCCAAGCAGGTTTTTTTTTCTATACTCTGTGAAAATGATTCTAAAATTAAAATAAAATACAAAGGAATTAAAACAGCTAAAACTACTTTGAGAAAGAAAAAAGTTGGAGGACTAACATTACCTAATTTGAAGACTTAACAACAAAACAAAACAAAGTAATCAGGCGGGTTATACTGGGATTCAGATATATAAATAGATTCATCAAATAAAATTGATCATCAAGAAAAGACCTATACATATATGGACAACTGACCTTCTACAAGGCACAAAAACAAGAAAGGATAGTTTTTCAAAAAATACTGGGACAACTGGATATCCCTATGCAAAAAAAGGTGAACTTTGACCTGTACCTTGACTATATACAAAAACTTTGACATGAATAGCAGATTTAAATGTTAAGAACTGTAAAATTTCTAGAAGAAAACACAAAACAAAAATCTCAGTGACCTTACATTTGACAGTGATTTCTTTAAAAGAATACAAAAAGCTGGATATAATTTTTAAAAAATCAATAAATTTCACTTAATCAAAATGAAAAACATTTGCTCTTTAAAAGACAGTTAATATAAAGGTAAGCCACAGAATGGGAGAAAATATTTGCAAAATATACCTGAAGTAGGACTTAGAATTTAGAAAGGACTTTTACAACTGGATAATAATATAAACAATTCAATAAATGAGTGTAAGATTTGAACAGACACTAAAGAGAATAAATGTATGTACACGAATAAATATAAATATAAGCACACGCTCAGATGCTCAAAACCATTAGTCATTAGGGAAGGCAAATTAAAACTGTAATACATACCTATTAGCATGGTTAAGATTAAAAAGATAATGCATATCAAGTGTTGATGAGGCTACATAACACCTGCAACACTCATACACTACTGGTGCAAATGTAAAATAAAATAGTACAACCACTTTGGAAAACAGTTTAATAGTTCCTTCAAAATTAAACATATATCCATCACATGACTCAGTCACTCTATTCTTAGATATTCACCCAAGAAAAATAAAAGCTTATGTCCATACAAAGACTCATATAAGAAGGTACATGAATGTTTTATTTGTTATAGGTCCAAAATGGAAACGACTAAAATGTCCATATATTCACAAATGGAATACTACTCAGGAACAGAAAGGAATAAACTACTGATTATACAATAAGGATAAATTTCAAAATAATTATGCAGGCCACTAAAAGAATATATACTATATGATTTCATTTATATAACATTTTAGAAAACCCAAACAAATCTCTAGGAGAGAAAGCAAATCAATGGTTGCCTAGGAATTGGCAGGGTAGTTGAGAGGTTACAGAGGGGCATGAGGAAACTTTTGGGAGTGATGGGTAGGGCCACTATTTTGATTGTCCTGATGGTTTTACAGACATATATATACTTACCAAACTGAACACTTTAAATATGTGCAGTTTAATGTATGCCAACTAGATTCTAATAATACTGTTAAAAGAAAACAGATGTATGCAAAAATCTTCCAAACTATTATACAACTATCTGATAGAATATTTTAGTAAACTACTAAAATGCTTTCCAGGAATTTCTAATGACAATGGCAATGCTTATCATATACAATTAAGTGAAACTGGCCAAATAGATAACCTTATAGAATGACATCAATTATACAGAAAGCTTACATAACACAGATGGAAATATTCCTGGTTAGAAAAAGATCTATATTAATAATAGCTTTCACTGAGTTATGGAATCATGGATGATTTAAATTTTCTTTACACTTTTCTCTGTTCTCTAAGGTTTTCTTTGTTGTTGTTGTCTTATTTTATTATTATTTTTATTTTACCTGAGCCTGTAATATCCTTTTAAACAGGAAATTAAAAAAAAATAAATGAAGGGAAAAAATTTGAGTCATTATCTGTCCTGACAAATGATTTCAACATATGTACCACAGACCTTTGAACGATCAAAGAGGGGACTCTGGGAACTCTTACATGAACCAAGTATTATCTGTAGAGTTAATATTTCACACTCATATGAACTACTATTTTTCAAATGTTCACAGATGCACTGTAATTCAACATTACTGAATCTGTAGATCTCTATCTTTCATATCAACAGACACTAAAACTGCTAACATGGAGATCTTCAAAAACTTATTCCCTTATATTTATTGCCTGAAGGTTGATTTAATTGGAATTTCTTCTGCTACCATACCAGTACGTAGGAAGGGCTAAGAACCTACTTGGCATTCAATTAACAGAAGTTCCATTACATTTTCCTACATGTTCAAACGCCACAGTCAAATATGCTCTGTACCCAGAAGGACTTCGTAAAAGCTACTTCAGTTAAACATTAGGCTTTCTGCAAATGTAAGATGAAGATTATTAGAAGTCTGATTCCTAGTTAAGTATGGCATCACTAGTCTATAAGTGACCTTCAGGAAATCAATCAATGTATGCTGAGACTTCTACAACTGCTTCATAATAATCCTCTCAGAAATTAAAGTCAACAAATAACTTAATTAGCATTATAAAATACTCTATAAAAAGCAGATCTAGTAGTTATAGTAAACTAGTTATTTAAATGTAATTTACCTCAAAGAATTATTCTCTGCCTTTTGTCTGCCAAGTTCACTTTCAGTATCCATTGCCTTTCTTGCTAGTGATTTCATTTCTTTCTCCACAGTGGTTATGGTTTCCTTCATCAAAGTCATATTTGACATTTGCTCCATACGTTCATCATCAAGCTATACAAGTAGAATGACAAGGTTAGTGCCACCACTAACAAAATCTTCCTAAAGAGACATCCTCTCTGTGCAAACTGTGGCACATGACAAGATTTACACCAGGAAATGATCAAATTAGATCTGAATGTTGTGGAAGGCTGTATGGGCAAGGTATTGTGGAATAGGAACAAGAACAAGCTACTGCACAACCTGTGCATAAAGCCTATCACAGTATATGCATCTACATTTTCAATCTGGTTCACTTTGACTGTAGCATACATGTCTTATTTGTAAAAGGATTTATTTGTTGTTCATCATTAATGAGTTACACATATAAAGTGAAATAATGGAAAAAATGTTTTTTCTCTCCTAAGTAACACTTTTTATTCTCATTATAACAACATAACACAGATGAATGTATAAATATATTCAATTAAATTTGGTAACAGAATTCAAATTGTTTATATAGTCATAACATCTCAAATTCATAGGATCTAAAATTCTTGATTAGTAAAAAGGTGATGCTTCACATTTAAGTTCAGTTTAAGTATATTCTTCTCATTAATTTTCATTTCATAATAATTTCTTCTACCTTAGCTACACTTTAGGTAGAATAAACCAGTTTCTCTGTCTCTGGCAATATTATGTTTAATGAAACAGAGAGATGAGAAAGCTGCTAAAATCCCACAGATGTATCCCTAATGGATTTTTTTAAAAAGAACACACTTTGTAACCTAAAAGAAAAAAGACTTTACTTACATTTTTTGGAAGGAAATAAATAATGAAAAAGTGATAATTTACACCACACATACTACCTTAAATGTTTTAGGATTACTAACACTATCTCAGAAAAATAAAAGAATTTCTCTGAACATAGAAAAAAAAAAGGAAAGGGGGAAGCTATTGACAGTTTATAGCTGAAAATACTAAAGTGATTTTTCTTTACATTATGAACTGTACACTCCAGCTCTTCTATCCTTTGTTCCAAGTGAGCCTTCTCATTAAATGCTGTCTCTTGGGCAATCTGTTTAAAAAACAAAAACAAAACAAAATGTTTTCAATGTCCTTACATTATGCTTCACAAATGGTCATACAGATAAAATTCATCCAAACCTTTAGCCTTTCCCTCAGGCTATCTCGTTCTGTGGTCATTCTTCGTAAATCAGTGAAGGCCACATCTCTTTCAGTCTCCACCCTCCGGAGGATGGCATGTGCTGTTGTTGATTTAGGAGACTTATAGTTTTTCATCATTTCTCGTCGCAGTCGGGCAATTTCTTCCTGTGCCTATTATTTAAATTCACAGACTTCCATTTAACAAGTTTTAGAACAGACATAAATATAGCAATCTTATATCCAGCCAGTTAAAGTACAAACCATTTATAAAAATGCACACAACAGGATTTTTTTTTAATGAGTTCATATAAATAAATGCAAACGATGCCCCAAAAATGCAAGTGAATGTATAAAAATAAAAGTCTGGTTTATAATATCTTTGTCAAAAATTTTTAAAATTAATTTGGAGGCAGTCAATATAAGAGCATGTTTTACTAATGTTTTGTGATATAAAGTTGAATTCAGCAAAATTCAGGTAAAATACTATTTTAATAAATATTACAGTGGTCCCATCTTTCTCTAATAAATGTATATGCCATTTCCATGACCTGGATACTTCTACCCTGACAGAAGGCTCATCAATCGTTACTGAAAACCCAATAGACTCTCTCACACTTGTTCAACCATCCTCAGGTCCTAAATCTATTCCACACCTACAGATGATTTCATATCCTACTGTGCTACTTAAAAGTCCCTAATCTTTCTTGATTTTGATCACTACCTATTCAGCTGGTCTCCAAGTCTCAGAGGAAGATATATTACTTCCCGATTTCCATAGCAAAGCTTTTACCAGAATCCTAGACCTCATCTCCTAAAATGCCTAAAACACCTTCTAAGATACTTCTGACTTAATTACAGTTGACCCTTGAACAACATGGGTTTGAACTTACATACAGATCCACTTATACACAGACTTTTTCAACAAATACAATACAGTATTATAAATGTATTTTCCCCTCCTTATGATTTTTCTTACTAACATTTTCTCTTCTCTAGCTTATTTTATGTCTCTTCTCTAACTTATTTTATTTATATAATACATATATAAGGAATGTGTTAATTGACTACGCTATCAGCAAGCTTCTGGTCAACAGTAGGCTAGTTGCAATTAAATTTGGGAGAGTCAAAAGTTATACAAAGATTTTCAACTGTCCAGAAGGGTTGGCACCCCTAGCCCCACCTTGTTCAAGACTCAGCTATATAATTATTTCCTCACTTTGAATAGCACCCTCACCACTGGCTCTTTCTCCCCTGCCTTCGACCATAATACATGGCTCCCATATTTTGAAAAACTGTCACTGAACCTTGCTGCCCCATTCACCATCCCATATCTCTTTTGCACTAGACATATATATATATATATATATATTTTTTTTTGCACCATGGTTTGTACCCATTTTCCTGTTCCTCAGCACCTACTATCCTACCCCAGTGTAGAGTACTTGATTCCTATACCTACCATTTTGCAGAATTTCAAATAATGACCTCACCAAATGGCCTTTTCTCAGTTCCCATTTTTGATATTTGACAACATTTGACAAGGTCTTCAACACCCTGTTTCAGATTCATTCCTTCCTTGGGCTTAATATTGTTGTACCTTAGTTTCCTATCTTCTTTATTTCTTTTAAAGATTCCCATACAAATTAGAAAAAACATCCCAACATTACATCTGTTCCTCTATAGCTTTCTAATTCAGAGACCTCATCTACTCTGAAGGCCACAAACTCACCTCTAAGAAGATGAATTCCCCATCTACATATTCAGTTCTTACCTCTCTCCCCACTACAGTCCCACATTTTCTTCTGCCTGAAGGCAATTACAACCTGATTGTATAACCATCATCTTACTCCATCTGTCTGAAAACAATACATCTTTCCCCTCAAATCACCAATGGCTTTGCTATTTCTTTTTCTACTACCAAAATTCTTCAGTCATTTAAAAAAGAACTTCAATCAGGTCCATTCATCCCTCCTTTTTGCTAAAACCAAATCTTGTCAAGCTTCTGTTACGGTATCTATTGCATCTCTCCCTATCCCTATTTCCACAGATAGCACACTAGCTTAGTTCTTAATGCCTCAGGCATGGACTGCTTTCACAGCCTTCTAAAGAGTCCACAGTTTCTCCTTCCTCCAATTCTCTTGAGAGAGAAATTGTTATTAAAAATATAACACAGAAAGATTACAAAACAGATAATGTAAAATTGTTAACAGGTTTAAATTGTAAAAATGTGGTTTTGGTCATTTCTTCTGCTCTAAAAAACAAAACAAAACAAAAAACAGATTGCCCATTGCTTATAAAGCAAAGTATAAACCCTTTATAAGGCCCATTAAACAGCCTCTACATGTACTTCAGAAGTTGGCAAACTACATGTAGCTCACAGGCCAAATCCAGCCTGCCTCCTGTTTTTGTAAATCTATAAGCTGAGAACGTTGTTTACATTTTTAAATGATCAAAAAAACAAACAAAAAGATTTCACAATACGTATCATAGGTAGAAATAATATGAAATTCAAATTTCCGTGTCCAAAAGTAAAGTTATATTGTAACACAGCCAAACTCATTCATTAATTGTCTATAGCTACTTTCACACTAAGACAGAGTTGAATAGCTGTGAGACTACATGGTCTGCAGAGCCCAAGATACTTAGCTTTTGGCATTTACAGAAAAGATGTGCAGACCCTTGCTCTAGTCCAATTTACCTCTCAAGCCTTAGCTCCCCCTTACTCTAATGGCATATTGCTTTTAGTCTAGTTGTAACCTGATCCATTTATCTACTGATTTTCCTGCCTTCATACTTTGCCTCTCACCATTCCTTTGGTCTGGAATGTTCCTTCTTACCCCTTTCAGGATAATAGGAACTCCATTCCTCCTTCAGGACTCAAATTCCATATCATCCAGCAAAGATTTCCTTAATCACAACAGAAAATACCCACTTCTTTTATTTCTTACAACATCCTCTAGACTACTTATACTTAAGTAACAAAAAATACATACAAGACAATATACTTTATCTCCCCAAGTAGACTGTGAACATAGAAAACAGTGTTGATATTTTATCATTTTTTTCTATCTCTTAGAGTGGCAAGCTCAGAACCCTGCATACAGTAGCAATAATTCTTAATAAAATTTGATATTTTTAAAAGAAATCATATTGGTGACTTATGGGGTTTAATAATTGTTGAGTAAATAAGTTATATGATTAATAAGGGCTATATATATATAACTGTAAGTTAAAGATGGATATAAACTACAAACTGATTTTACTCTCCTAAATTAAGCAAATTATAGGCAGTTCCTAAAGTGATTGACAATATATCGAAGTGATATTAGCATTTTCTAACCCCCAAATCCCAATCTGTTTACCTTGAACTCCCCATTTCCTATCATTTAACACTTCCCCCATTTCTCATGCCAAAAATCAGACTATTCCTATACATGTATATGATCTTTTTTGGATATGAGGATAAACGTGTGTATGTGTGTATGTACACATACACTTAACTTATTGTATTGGAAATACATTACATTTCATTAAGAATACCTTAAAGTAATTCCCAACTGTTAGGTTAATTTGATTGGCAGATTTAAGCACTCTTACAGAACTTAAAAAATTACATATCTCAAAAACTGAATATTATTAGATATGCTATTTATAAAAAAATTTACCTGTTCATAAAGAAGAAAGGTCTTGTCTCTCTCAGATGTAAGAACCTTGACATTACCCTGAATTTCTGCCAAATGACGCTCATATTTTTCCAGCATGCATTTAAGTTCTTCACGGTCTCTTGTTGTTTTCAAAAGCTCTACGTCACAGTTTGTACCCTATGGTTATTATATAAGAAATCTGAAATTCTTCTTTGACATGTGGTTCTAAAAAAACCGTGCTACTAATAGCAGTATACAATACCTACTCAAGCAAACATGACTATACAATGAAAGGAAATGATGGGGGAAAAAAAGTTTAAAAAAATCACATCTCTTTTAAATAGCTTCATCCCAAACTGGTCCACATTTATCTGATTACCTCCCAACTACTACCAATACGGGGGATAAAGAACCAAATTCAATAGTCCACTGTCCCATCAGAGATCTCTGTCTTCCCAATTCTTGGATATACTAATTCATGCCAAATCAAAATGAATTATTTGCATATTAGGTAAATCAAAGAATAAAAGTCAGTGTTTACGCAACAAATTCCAAAATATTTGTAAGTTTCCAAAATATTTGTAAGTTTCCAAACGTACCCGGGAAGATGGAGATGGGCGTCTTGGACTTTTAGATCTACTTCTGATCATCTTTCTCAAATTTTGAGCTTCACTCTTGTAGTAATCTCTGTCTGCTTCTAAAGTCTTGACAAAGGAATCAAGTCTGGAAGGAGATTTATTTTGTGCTTTTTCAGTCTCTAAAATTATCTTGCCAAGGAGGAAAAAATTAGGTCATTATTTCAAGCTACACTATAGCATCATTTTCTATATGAAAATTGAATAAACAGGATCTTTAAAAATAATGAATTTGGTATTTTAGAAAATAATTCATCAATACTCTTTAAAAAGCAGTTAGATGGCTTCTTTTTCTAGCATTTCTGAATGTACTGTATTTTTATTTAACTAAAAGAACCCCTAAATTTACTCAATAGTTTTAAGAAAAAATGCTAAAGAAATTTCAGAAAGGACAGAAATGTACACAGATATAGTTGTAAGTCCTAGAAGTTGAATTAATTTGCTTAGGAAACTTGTATGTTAATATTAAAGCTTCTGTTTGTGGCACCTAGGTTTTTTCAATAATTGTTCAATGAATGAGTAAATTAAATGAATGCTGGATGTTTTATACTTGTATACACTTTCAAGTACATTCCCATTCACCTTAATGTATTTAGAAGCATTTTTTCTTTTACAATCTTTATTTTACCAATAATCTATTGGGAGAAAATTACAGATATGCTTTCAGAGAGGGTGTTCCAAATATTTTAAATGATAACATTAAACAGTCTAAAAGGAGTTTTCATTTCACACTGTTGGAAAAAGAAAACTCATTACTCGGAATTAACTTATAATATCTGATTTAATACTTATTACTAGGAGGGATAAAAGCTAATGTGTAAACAAATGCATCTTATATTTTGAGAATTAAATTACTCACGGTCATCATTTTAAATCAAGTTACAGCTAAGGGTACTAATAAAACCAACCAAAGTTCTCTCCACCTCTGGGAAAGAAAGGCATAACAATGAAATGGGACGAGAACAACAATGTTCTTACAGATGGGAACTGTCCCTGTGCACCAAGCAGAGCGCTGATTTTAGAAAACAGACATTTTTTTAACGTTCATAAAATGCACAAGAGTTAAAACACATATACCATTTTTTCATAGTCTAACAAAATAAAAATGATTCCTCAACATACATTTATAAAAAATGTACTTACAGATCTAAGCCTTTTTATTGTATCTTCCAATACTATTATATTATTTTGCTGACAAATGAGTTCAATCTGAAAAATAAGCAAGAAAAAACTGTTATTTAGATTAAAAATATTTAAACAAATTTAACTAAAAAAAGAACGTCAAAAAGGGAAGCCACTTGAAACAACAGGTATTGGCAAGGATGTGGAGCAAAAGGAACCTTTATTCACTGTTGGTGGGAATGCAAACTAGTGCAGACACTGCAGAAAACAGTATGGAGGCTCCCAAAAAATTAAAATTAGAATTACCTTATGATCTAATAATTGCACTACTGGATATTTACCCCAAAAATACAAAAACACTAATTCAAAAGGATACATGCACCCCTCTGTTTACTTCAGCATTATTTACAATAGCCAATTATGGAAACAGACCAAGTGTCCATCAATAAATGAATGGATAAAGATGTGGTTATATATATATACACATAAACACACACACACAAAAAATGGAATATTATTCAGTCACAAAAAGAATGAAGTCTTGCAATTTGCAACGACACAGATGGAGTTACAGAGTATAATGCTAAGCGAAAAGTCAGAGAAAGACAAATACCGTATGATCTCACTCATATGTGGAATTTAAGAAACAAAACAAATGAGCAAAGGGGAAAAAAAAGAGAGAGACAAACCTAGAAACAGACCCTTAATCATAGAGAACAAACTGATAGTTACCAGAGTGGGGGGTGGGTAAGATGGGTGAAAGAGGGGATGGGGATTAAATAGTACACTTACCATGATGAAAAAAATTAAAAAAGGGAATACACTTAAAAATAAAATCATGTAGTGAATAATTTACAAAAGAAAAGATAATCTACCCTTTCTGTTCACCTATCTTGGATGGTAAAAGAACATAGGATGAAATGTAGCAGTTCCTTTCCATTAACCCAAGTTTGTTATGAAATAGTAATTGGTTATATTTTATCAAATTACTCCCTACAAACTGCAACAAAATGTTAATGCTAATTAAAATTCTGAAGATGATAATGGGGAAGAGATAAAAGAATAAATAGGATAAAAGTATTCCCAAATCACCAAAGTCAAGAGTGATTGCTTTCTCCTCTGAACTCTTTTAATAGTTTAATTCAATCAAACCCATAAAATACTTTTTGTATCAGTTTTAGGACATTGAACATACCCAGTCTTATAGTATAGCTACCTGTAGTCATATAGTTAGTATATAATTAGACTGTGTATTTCTAGAGGACAGTGACTATATTTTCATGCAAAGATCTATTTGACATAATCCATGCTATAAATTGGCATATTAGTTTAATAAATTTCTCCCTTCATAAACCTTCCCCTCATTATTCTAAACTGTTTCCTGCTATATTTTAAATTTAACTTTTCTGGAATTATTGCTCCTCATTTGATATTTAGACCCAAATTCTTTTCTAAGAATTATCTGTAAGTCATGTTTTTTGCAGCCTATGAAAAAGTAAGGGGCAATGGTATGAAACAAAACTTATGTATAGTTTGGATAAGCTTATAGTTTTAGATAGGCAATTTTCAATGCTTTAATTTACACTATTATGTAGATGCCAAAAATAAATGGATCTATATTAAATTATGGTGCCCAAATGAAAAGATGCTAACCCAACGTTTTCATTTCTCTGACAAACGATTAATGAGGATCTACTATGTGCCTGACATTGTGTTACATGCTGGGAACAGCAGGGAATAAAATAGACAAAAACCTCTGCCTTCCATCTGTACTCCAATGTTTATAGCGGCAATATCCACAATAGGCAAATTATGGAAAAAGTCCAGACGTTCATCAACAGATGAATGGATAAAGATGTGGTATACATACACAATGGAATATTATTCAGCCATCAAAAATTGAAATCTTGGGCACCTGGGTGGCTCAGTGGGTTAAAGCCTCTGCCTTTGGCTCAGGTCATGATCTCAGGGTCCTGGGATCGAGGCCCGCATCGGGCTCCCTGCTCAGCGGGGAGCCTGCTTCCTCCTGCCTCTCTGCCTACTTGTGATCTCTCTCTCTCTGTGTCAAATAAATAAAAAATCTTAAAAAAAAATTGAAACCTTGCCATTTGCCAAGAAATGGATGGAACTGGAGGGTAATATATTAAGTGAAATAAGTCAATCAGAGAATGACAGTTGTCTTTTGATTTCTCTCATGTGTGGAATTTAAGAAACAAAACAGAGGAGCATAGAGGAAGCAAGGGAAAAATAAAATAAGATGTAATCAGAGAGGGAGACAAACCGTAAGAGACTATTAACCATAGGAAACAAACTGAGGGTTGCTGGGAGGGGAGAAGACAGGGATGGATTAACAGGGTGATGGGCATTAAGGAGGGCATGTGATGTAATGAGCACTGGGTGTTATATAACACAGGTCAATCACTGAACTCCAGCTCTGAAACTAATAATACACTCTATGTAAATTAAGTGAATTTAAATTAAAAAAAAAAGAAAGCTTCTGCCCTCGTGGAACTTATATTCTAGTTGAAAAGAGAAAAACAAAAGACAACAGGTAAAATATATATCAGACAGTTACTGCCTTATTCAAAAAATACATAATGAGCATTCACATCTGTTCTAAGGAACTGAGATTTTAAAAAGTGAAAAAATAAAGATCCCTGCTTTTGTGGACCTTACATTCCAGCTGGGCAGACAATAAAAAATAAACCTAACAAATAAATCATATAGTACATTAGGGTAAAAAAAAAAAGAGCAGAGTTAAGGATATTGGGAGTGTTTATGAAGGAGGAGGTTGGAATTTTAAATAGGGTTATCAAATAAGTCCTCATTGAAAGGAGACCTGTGAGCAAAGAGAAAGGGGGTCAACCATATAAAAATCTGGAAGAATATTCCAGGCAGAAGACACACCAAAAGCAAATGCCCTAAGGTAAAAGAATGTTGGCTAAACTCGAAGAAACAGTAAGGAGCTAGTGTGGCTGGAGTAGAGTGCGCGTAGGTAAAAGTATTTGGAAAGTACTACAGAGTAATAAAGCATGGGAGGAAGAAGGGGGGATTATGGGGGGAGGAAGAACTTAAATACCCTTTACACTTTATCTTTCAATGGTAAATTTTGAAATATTTTTGATTGATGAATCACATACCAATGTAAAAATGACAAGAACTACTGAAGATCCAGTCCAAGAATAGCCCTTATGTTAATCAAAATATAAATTGTATGAAGAAACTAGTAATGGTAAAATTGCAATTTTGCTTATTTCAAAAATTTATGTTCAATTAGCTGGGAAACACTGTATTATTAAGATATAAATGATAAAAAAAAAAGACCTCAAAATGAGAAGATAAAAGGAGGCATATAATTCTGGTGGCTTTAAAATACATCCATAACAGCAACCTCTTTGACCTCAGCCGCAGCAACTTCTTCCTAGGAACATCACCAAAGGCAAGGGAAGCAAGGGCAAAAATGAACTATTGGGACTTCATCAAGATCAAAAGCGTTTGCACAGCAAAGGAAACAGTCAACAAAACCAAAAGACAACTGACAGAATGGGAGAAGATATTTGCAAACGACATATCAGATAAAGGGCTAGTATCCAAAATCTATAAAGAGCTTCTCAAACTCAACACCCATAAAACAAATAACCCAGTCAAGAAATGGGCAGTAGACATGAACAGACATTTCTCCAAAGAAGACATCCAAATGGCCAACAGACACATGAGAAAGTGCTCAACATCACTCGGCATCAGAGAAATACAAATTAAAACCACAGCGAGATACTACATCACACCAGTCAGAATGGCTAAAATTAACAAGTCAGGAAATGACAGATATTGGCAAGGATGTGGAGAAAGGGGAACCCTCCTACACTGTTGGTGGGAATGCAAGCTGGTGCAGCCACTCTGGAAAACAGTATGGAGATTCCTCAAAAAGTTGAAAATGGAGCTACCCTACGACCCAGCAATCGCACTACTGGGTATTTATCCTAAAGACACAANTGGGGCACGTGCACCCAAATGTTTATAGTAGCAATGTCCACAATAGCCAAACCATGAAAAGAACCTAGATGTCCATCAACAGATGAATGGATAAAGAAGATGTGGTATATATATACAATGGAAGACTATGTAGCCATGAAAAGAAACGAAATCTTGCCATTCGCAATGATGTGGATGGAACTAGAGGGTATTATGCTAAGCGAAATAAGTCAATCAGAGAAAGACAATTATCATATGATCTCTCTGATATGAGGAACTNCCGGGGGATTGTGGGAGGTAGGGAAGGAAAAAATGAAACAAGATGGGATTGGGAAGGAGACAAATCCTAAGAGACTCTATATCTCATGAAACAAACTGAGGGTTACTGGGGGGTGGGAGGGTAGGGATAGGGTAGATGGGTTATGGACATTGGGGAGGGTTTGTGCTTTGGTGANGTGAGTGCTGTGAAAGGTGTAAGCCTGATGATTCACAGACCTGTACCCCTGGGGCTAATAATAATAAAATAATAAAATATGTCCATAAATTTTTATATTCCCTATTTCAAATGATGGAGCTTAATTTCCTTCCCCTTAAGTGTGGCATATACTTAGTAACTCACTTCTAGTGAACAAGATCTGATGGTTTGTAACTTTTGAGACTGAATCATAACAGGCATTGCAGATTTCTCCTTTCTGCCTCACCTGGATGACTGGCTCGGGGGAAGCGAGCAGACATAAATCTATCAAACAACCTTAGGGGGAGGTGCACCTGTCAAGGAACTGAAGCTTCCCGCGGAAAGCCAACAGTCATCTGAGTATGTTAACTAAAAGCAAACCCTCCAATACCCATCAAGCCATGTCTACAGACTGGCCATCATCTTGATTACAATTTCCTGAGAAACCATGAACCAAAACTACCCAGCTAACTAAGCTATACTTGAAACTATGAGAAACAAATGTTTGTCATCTGAGGCCATTAAGGTTTAGGAGTAATTTTTACACAGTAATAGAAAATAAAATAGTAAATATTCAAAACATTTTAATGTAATAAACAATGGAAGAAGTCATTCTGTTGATCTTTAAAAACATGACTAAAAGTAAACTCTTCCCCAATAAATAAATTTAATATTCTCTATCTCAATTCCAGACATAACCTCCTTAAAGCATAACCCCAAAGAGTACAGGAATACAAATATCCTTTCTCAACTCTCAAATCAGAAATTCTGTTTCAAGCCTTGTCCCACAAATCAGACAAGGAATCTCTCCCCAGTAATTGGATACCTAAACTACACACACAATGACATAAGGATGATGACAACATGCACTGCTGTTCATATCCTCAACATTGGTCATGTATCTTTCTAATCCCCATTCTACTTGTAACATTCACTTACTGAGGTTGGTGATTTCATTTCAGTACATTTAAACAACCCATTTTGCCCTCTCTTTATTTACCATTCAATGTCTTTCCTGCACCAGCAATGCTATCTCTCTCTAGCTTTCCAATTCTCAGATATACCAAGCATTCTACATCATATGTGAATATCTATTCCTAAAATGCTCTTTTCAGAGCTAGGCAGAATTTCCATCAGTGGGTTTATTATTTTCAGTTTTAGGTAAATCCTAGCTCTTTTATTTTAAATCTTTCCCATTCCTTATATTCTCTTTTAGAAAGCAGAGGATTCACCCTGACAGAGTACTCACTCTCTCAGATTTTAACAATCCTTTAAATCCTTTAAATTTGATGACTTTGAATCCTTTAAATATAATGACTTCTCTTCAGGGGAATTTGGCCAACTAGGCCTCCTAGACTGGGAAGCAATATAATTTTTAATTTGAAGAAGAAAACAAGAAAGAAAATAAAACATTAACCCAATGTTCTTTAATTTGATAATCTTTATTTTTTTTTTTAGAGATTTTATTTATTTGTCAGAGAGAGAGAGAGGACACAGGCAGGGGGGAGGGGTGGGCATAGGGAGAAGTAGGCTCCCCTCCAAGCAAGGAGCCAGATGGACTCGATACCAGGGCCCTGGGATAAAAAACTGATGTGAAGGCAGACACTTAACCAACTGAGCCACCCAAGCATCTCAATAATTTTTATTATTAAGACTGAATGTAATTTAACATTAAAACTGTTAATGAAGGATAACTATTCTTAAAGAAACAGTATAAACAAAAAGAGTTTTTTGAGAAATGTTTAAAATATTCAAGCTACTTGTAAATGTCCTTCAAATACTTTAGTAGCAACCATTCCAAGGAAAATAATTCACAAGTTAAAACAAATCATTCTTATCTAATCTCTCAGAGCCTCTTCCAGGTAACACTGTTAAAGAAGACTGTGTCCTGGGACGCCTGGGTGATGCTATCAGTTAGGCATCAGACTTTTGGTTTCAGCTCAGGTCCCAAGATCTCACAGTGTGAGATCAAGCTCCACACTGGGCTCCATGCTGAGCAGAGTCTGCTTGGGATTTTCTCTCCCTCTCCCTCTGCCCCTCTCGCTTGTGCTGTCTTCTCTTGCTCTAAAATAAATAAATAAATCTTTAAAATAAAAGAATGAATAATAAATAAATAAATAAAGCAAGCAAGCAAGCTGTGTTCTTACATTAAAGTAAGAAACTTCACATATTTCAATATTCCATTACCCGGACTTCACTAATTCGGGCTTATTTATCCTTTACACTATTTAATAAGCAAAATTTCTGCATATAAACAAATACCATCCTACAGTTTATTAACTGGGCTCTTATATTTCAGATTACTATAACAGATAACTCTTTCAATAACACTTAGGTTCTCAGCCTGATCATTTAAGGGCTTTATCATATGCTAGCCAAAGTAGTATATAATATGCTTTATTATGTGCTACCAAGAGTACATTAAAAGGTTGTTTAAGAAATAACATGGAACAACGATAAGCTTTAGGAAACTACCTTATTATGGACAATTTATCATTCTGGTGATAATAAAATCAAGACAAAGGAGCACATTCACACATTATCATTTAAAAATTCAATAGGTTAAGGGACATCTGGGTGGCACAGTCGGCTGAGCATCTGCCTTCAGCTCGGGTCATGATGCTGGGGTTCTGAAGTTGAGCCCGGTATCAGGCTCCTTACTCAGCAGGGAGACGGCTTCTCCCTCTGCCTGCTACTTCCCTTGCTTGTACTCTCACTCTCTCTCTCCCACGCTATCTCTCAGGCAGATAAATAAATAAAATCTTTTAAAAAAAAATCAATAGGTTGACTCTGGCTTTGAAATACATTGTATCTTGCTTATAAGCCATTAGGCAATAATGAGAAATGAAACTGTCTTCATTTTTATAATTGTGTGAAGTTATAACTTCCATCATTTATTACATTAAAATATTTTGAGTATTTACTATTTTATTTTCTATTCCTAGGTAAATTACCCTAAACTTTAATGGCCTCGGATGTCAAACACTTGTATCTCACAGTTTCAAGTATAGTTTAGTTACAATATAAGTCAAAGTTTATAATATGTGAAGTTTCTTAATTTAATGTTCCTAGTTTATAAATTTCATGACAGAGTACTAAACGCTCAATCAAGAAATAAAATGTTTTGGGGAAGGACACAAACCATAAGAGACTCCTGATCTCACAAAACAAACTGAGGGTTACTGGGGGGTGGGAGGGTAGGGATAGGGTGGATGGGTTATGGACATTGGGGAGGGTTTGTGCTTTGGTGAATGCTGTGAAAGATGTAAGCCTGATGATTCACAGACCTGTACCCCTTGGGCAAAGAATAAAAATAAAATTAAAAAAATAAAAATAATAAATAAATAAATAAATAAATAAATAAAAAAGAAATAAAATGTTTATCAAAATATCATAAAGCTACACTAATTAGAATAATGTGATAGTGGCACAGATAATAGCACATGAATTCGTGAAATCAAACAATCCAGAAACATATCCATGCACATATGAGAATTTAGCAGTTATTAAAATAGCATTCCAAATCAGTGACTAAAGAAAGGACTATCCAACCTTGCCTCATATTAGAACAAAAAGAAATTCCAGAAGATTTAAAACTTACAAAAATATTAGGAACTATTAAAAGAAACTGTAGAAAATATTCTTGAGTTCTTGAGGGGAGAAGAATCAAAACTAGGTGGAGAACAGAGGATTTTTAGGGCAGTGAAATTATTATGCATGATACTATAATGGTGTATACATTTCATTCTACATTTGTCCAAACCCTTAGAACATATAACACCAAGTGTGAAACCTAATGTAAACTATGGACTCTAGGTGATAATGATGAGTCAATGTAGGTTCATCAATTTTAACAAAGGTACCACTTAGGTGGGGGATGTTGCTAATAGGGAGGCTGTCCACATGTAGGGACAGGGGTATATGGGAAATCTCTAAACATTCTCCTTAATTTTGCTATAAACCCCAAACTACTCTAAAAATAAAGTTTATTTAAATTTTTACAAAGGGGGAGACCATCAAAAAAATAAAAGAATCAAAATTCAGAAGTCAGTAAAGATTGACAAATTTTACTACACAGAAATTTAAAACTTTGATTAAAAACCCTTTTTAAAGTGTGAAATAAATTGTGGGTGTGAAAACAGAAAAAAGGATGGAAATATATGTATTATCTATTTGTTGGTAGATATTTCTGCAGGAGAGAGAAGAATTAGGAAGGAAGAAAAATGTCCTATATACAGAACATTCCTGTTTTTCTTCAAATTTTTTATTTAAATTCTAGTTAGTTAACATATAGAGTAACATTGGTTTCAGGAGTAGAATTTAGTGATTCATCACTTACATATAACACCCAGTGCTCATAGTAACAAGTCCCCTCCTTAAACCCCATCACCCATTTAGCCCATCCCCCGCCCACCTCCCTCCATCAACCCTCAGTTTGTTCTCTATCATTTAGAATCTCTTATGGTATACTTCCCTCTCTCTTTTTTTCTCCCTTCCCATATGTTCACTTGCTTTATTTCCTAAATTCCACATATGAATGAAATCGTAAGATATTGGTCTTTCTCTGACTTACTTTGCTTAGCATAATACCCTTTAGTTCCATCCATGTTGTTGTACATGGCAAGATTTCATTCTGTTTGATGGTTGAACAACATTCCATTGTGTATATGTGTGTGTATGTGTATGTGTATATATATATATATATATATGTGTATATATATATACACACACACATATATATATGCCCCATCTACAGAACATTCCTATTGCTTGAAGTTTTTACCATGGCTACATACTACTTAGGAAATTTTTTGAGCAAAACTTTTTAAAAGAAATAAAATGTGTAATACAATTTAATCCTTAGATATTTAAATATAATGTCAAATCTAAAAAACTGGCAAATGATATAAATATGAATGTCACTTTTTCCATTGCATTTAATAATTGCATGATGTTTAGAGTTGAATTAAAATCCTAAAGTAGAAATAAAATCCTAACTAGAATTACTGCACTGATCATTTCACAATATATAGAAATACTGAATCATTAGGTTGTACAACTTGAGCTAATGTAATGCTATATATCAGTTACAACTCAATAAAAAATTCTATTGTGGTAAATGTAATACCTTTGCTTCTTCAAGTTCTTTGTCGGCAGTATCCACCACAAAATTCTTCTCTTTTTCTAGTTGCTCTGCTAGTTGGTCAATTTTAATCAATTCTTTACAAAGATGCTCATTGTGGCTGGTTAAATCATCTACTTGACTGCTTACCACCTCCTTACTATCCAAAAGTTTCCTAACATATTCTTCCAAGCCATGATTTGTCTGTTTGAGATCTTCGATCTGTTATAATTAGAAAGAAAATAAACATATTAAAATATTTCCTTTGCTTCCCTCTGAGGAGAACAAGTAGGCGACTGGAATCAGGAAAGGAGGTTTGCATCTCTGGAAGGAGACCTAACTGTATATATATTTTTCACTTTCTGAATTTTGTACCATGTGAATGTAATATCCATCTGAAAAAATACATTGAATAAAAATTTAAAGATTTATAGCTATATCTTCCAAAACAATTTATAATTAATAAACTTAATTACTATTTATTTTTAGCCAAAACTATTAGAAAAATGGCCAAATGTTTATATCTACACAAAAGACCAGTCTTGAAATTATTTAATTTTAGTATCAATTAGATGTTCTTCAGAATTAAACTTCTAATTATTGTTACCAAAATATGTTAACTCTTAAAAAAAAAAGATTCTTTTGAATATATCAATAACTTACTTGACTAAGCTAAATACCAAATCAATCAAGTATTTGCTGACTAATGTGGAGGACCACAGCTTTCCTTCCCAGCCCACTATCAAACCATCAACGGATGAAGAAAACGGTTTTTTCTATCACGGAGGTATCCAAATGCCTTTAAAGGAAAAAAAATATATTAGACCCATTGAAAATGACTATATGTCAGGACATACGGTGAATTATTTAACTAAAGTTTCCTTTTTTTTGCCCTGGCCTTAAGGAATTTTAAAGCCTACCTGCAACCATCTCTAGCAACTAGCACAGAACCTGTGTGCAATGATCTCTTATCTGCTACTCTTGTCCCATGCATTAAGTTTATTTTCCCCTATTCTTATTACCTAAGTTATTTTTACTACTTGTATCTTTTTTAAAACTACAGGATGTGGGATAAACACACATAAACTTCAATTTATCTATCTACATATCTTTTTATCTTTGTTCATGGCTTCTACAGTGCCATATTTCTGAGCAATAAGAACGCACAAAAAATGTTTGCTAACTTTCCACTGCACCAGGAGAGGTTAAATGCTTTTCCTCTCTGTGCCATCATAAAGCCTCTTACACAATTTAATCTTGGTGTTTTATAATATATATTATTTGTTTACCTCCCTGTCCCTTCCACTAAATTCTAAGCAACTTTAAAGGGATTATCTATAACTTCAGTATTAACACACCTCTAACTTCTGTATCATTTACTATATATCTAGCATATAATCTCAATTTTTTAAATAAAAACAAATAAATTATAAATTAAACACTCACTCTCCTCACCTCTAACATCAAGCCTTACACTTTTACTAAATTCCAAGACACAAGTACTTTAGAAGAGGCAGTTTTAAGTGGTAGAAAGGATGTAGGCTTTGGAATTAGACAGACAGGTTCAAGTCCTGTTGTAGTTCTTTACCAGTTACTTAATCCTGACAATTTACCATATTTCCTTGATCCTAAGAGATGCATCTGACTTCAGGAAAAATAAATGGAAGCCTCTTGACTTTCATCTGCTAAACAGCCAGAATACCTACAATTTTCAACATTGTAGTCAAGTATAACAAGAATAAAAGTTCAAATAAAATTTCTGGCAGATGACAGGTACTCAAAAAGCAGCTTTAAAAAAAAACTTTTTATTTTGAAATAACTGAAGATTCACAGGAAGTTACAAGGTGTACAAAAGGATCTCCTGGGCCCTTAACCCACTTTCCCCAATAGTTCCATCTTAAATCATTATAATGCAATATCAAACTCAGAGATTTGACATTGGTACAATGTGATCCCATGTATAAGTGCTATAGTCAGCATCTCAGTAAGATACAGAATTGTTCCATCACCACAAAGATTGCCCTCTTATTACCCCTTTATAGTCACATCCTCTCCCCTCCCCATCCTTAACTCTTAGCAGCCACTAATCTCTATAATTTTGTCTTTTCAGGAATGTTATATAGATAAAATCATGTGATAAAGATCATAGTATGTGATCTTTTGACACTGTCTTTTTCACTCAGCACAATGCCACTGAGATCTATCCAAGTTACATGAATCAATTGTTCATTCTTTTCTGTTGCTGAGTAATATTCCATGGTATGGATTCCCAGTTTGTTTAGTCATTACTGATTAAGGGAAATTGTAGTTATTTCCAGTCTTTATGACAAATAAAGCTGCTGTGAACAATCACATATAGGTATTTGAATGGACATAAGTTTTCATTTCTCTGGCATACCCAGGAGCGCAACTGCTGGGCTTTTTAGTGGTTGCTCAAAGTGTAATTTATTTGTAACTTAGCACAGCATACATTTTACCAGTTCAAGTATAGAAAACTTACTTTCCTTTATATCCCTTTACCCTCATCTACTAATAAAATAATTATCTTAAATATTTCATCTACATCCATTGAGAAGTACACTTGACAAACATAATTTAGAAAACGAAAAAGGAAACTGCATTGCATTTAGCCGTATTCTTCTTTTTCTTTCCTATTCTTCCAAGATTCTTTTATTACTTCCTTCCTAGTAAGAGAAATTCCTTTAGCTATTCTTGTAGGATAGTTCTGCTGGCAACCGATTCTCTTAGTTTTCTTCATTTGAGAATGCCTTGCTTTTCCATTCATTTCTGAAGGATACTTTCACTAAATACAGAATACTGGGTTTTCTTCTAGCATTTAAAAAATGCTAGCATTCACTTCTTTCCAACCTCCATGTTTTCAGATCTGCTGTTATTTGAATTAGTGTTCGCCTATAAGTAATGAACTGTTACTTTCAGGATTACCTTTTTTTTTTTGTCTTTAGTTTTCACAAGTTTGAATACAAGGTGTCTTGGCATGGGTTTCTTTGAGAGATTCCTGGTAGGTGTTCACTCACCTTCTTTAATCCATATTAAGTCTTTTGCCAGATTTGGAGAATATTTAGCCATTGTTGCTCTGAACATTTTTTCAGTCCCATCCTCTCTTACCTTTCTTTCTGGGACTCCAGTAACCTAAATATTAGACCTTTGTTATAGTCCCACCTGTCCCTGAGCCTCTCTTCACACTTTTTCGATCCATTTTCTCTCTGTTCAGATTAGGTTATTTCTATTTTCTATTCTCGTGTTTACCAATTCATTCCTATCTCCTTTCCATTCTGTTGTTTGAGAACACTCAGTTTTTAATTTCAGTTACTGTATTTTTAATTTTCATTGTGTTAAAACATACATAAAACTTACCATTCTTAAGTGTGCAATTTGGTGGCATTAAGTACAGCCACGATGTTTTGCAACCATCCCACATCCACTTCCAGAACTTTTTTATTATCCCAAAGTCTGTACCCACTAAATAACAACTCTCTACAAATTTGCCTCTTCTAGGCACTTCAAATAAGTGGAATCACATATCTGTCCCTCTGTGCCTGGCTTATTTCACTTAGCAATGTTTTCAAGCCTCGCCCATGTTTCAGTATTGCATCAGAATTTTGGTCTTTTTTAAGGCTGAATAATATTCCATTGTATGTACTCACCACATCTTGTTAAGCATCTGTTGACAGACATTTAGGTTGCTTCCACCTTCTGGCCATTGAAAATCACGCTGCTATGAACATCAGTGTACAAGTACCTGAGTTCCTACTTTTAATCTTTTGGGGCTATATCTAGGAGTGGGAGAGCTAAATCATATGATAATTCTATATTTAACTTTCATAGGAACTGTAAAGCTTTTTCCACCATGACAGTACCATTTTACATTACCCTAACAATGCACAAGGGCTCTAGCTGTTCCACAACCTCACCTGCACTTATTTTGTTTTGATAACAGCCATCCTAATAGGTATGAAGTGATAACTCATTGTATCAATGGATTTTCTCAGTGGATCATGATGTTGGCCATCTTTTCATGTGCTTACTTGCCATTTGTTTATCTTCGGGAAAATGTCTATCCAAGTCCTTTGCCCACTTTTGAATTGGGTTGTTCTGTCTTTTTATTATTGAATTGTAAAGTTCTTTATATATTCTCAGTATTAATCCCTTATCAGATACGTGATTTGGAAATATTTTCTCCCATGCATTTTTAATAGACTTTATTTTTTTAAAGATTTTATTTATTTATTTGAGAGAGAGAGAGTGCATGCATGCGCACACATGCAGGGGGAGGGGAGAGGGAGAAGCAGATTCCCTGCTGAGTAGGAAGCCAGATGCGTGGCTTGATCCCAGGTCCCCGGGATCATGACCTGAACTGAAGACAGATGCTTAACCGAATGAGCCACCAAGGCGCCCTTACACATTTTTTTTTTAAAGAGTAGTTTTAGGCTTACAGAAAAGTTAATCAGGAAGTACAGAGAGTTCCCACATACTCCTTCCCTTCTTCCGACACAGTTTCCCATCTCATTTATGAGCACTGACACATTAACTGAAGTGCAGAGTTTATATTAGGGTTTACTCTTTGGGTTGTAGATTCTGTGGGTTTTGACAAATGCTTAGTGACATGTATCTACCACCACTGTATCATACAGAATAGTTTCACTGCGCTAAAAAAACCCTGTGCTCCATTTACCCCTCCCACCCTTTCTTGCTTCAAGTCCTGGAAATCAGTGATCTTTCTAATGTCTCTATGTTTTATCTTTTCCAGAAGGTCGAATAGTTGGAATCACAGAATATGTGACCTTTTCAGTTAGCTTTTCTCACCTAGAAATTTGCTTTCAAGTTTCCTTCATGTCTTTTTGTGGCTTGATAGCTCACTTCTTTTTATCAATGAATAATATTCTATTGTACAGATATGCCACAATTTATCTATTCACCTATTGAAGAACATCTTGGTTGCTTCCAAAATTTTCAGTTGGTTCTTCTTTATATCTTTTATTTCTTTGATGAGATTTTCTAGCTTTGTGTTTGTTTCAAACATGATCAGAACTGCTTGAAGCATTTCTATGATAACTGATTTAAAATCCTTGTGAGATAATTTCTAACTCATCTCTGTGTTGGCATGTCCTGGTTGTCTTTTCTCATTAAGATTGAGATATTCCTGATTTTTGAGATAAGAAGTGATTTTTTTCATTGATATCTGCTCTTGTGTTTTAGTAGGCTTCTTGTCACACCTCCTGTGACTTTAGTTCCAGCTAATCAAGGGGGATGCTACCTTCTTATTGCCAAGTGTAGGTGGAAGTCCAATTTCTCTACTGTGCCTCTGTTGATACCTGTGGAGGACTGGTTTCCTTATTATTGCTAGGCAGGGATGGGAGTTTAGGGTCCCCACCAGGCCTTTGCTGACACCACTACAGTAAGGAAGAATATAGGCACTTTGTTGCCACATGTCCTCCACCAACACTGTGAATGGATAGACTTGTTACTATAGGAGGTGGTAAAAGTCCTGAATCTGCATGAAACCACCTCTGAAACCACCTCAACAAAAAGGAATGGGGACACCAGTTACTCTTGCTGACGGTGGATATCTAGGCTCCTCATGTGGTCTTTCCCGACACTAGGCGGTTGTGGGGGGTACTTACTGCCTGATGGGCACTAAAGTCTTGGCTCCCCAGCATGCCTTTTTGATACCACCTTGGTAGGATGCGGGGACTTGGAGGGTGGGCCATGAGCTATGGCTGGGACTCCTTGTACAGCTTGACAAGGATGGAAGTCTAGGCTCTTTACTCAGATTTTGCCAGCAGGAATGGGGCTACAGGTTTTTTTTCATGGTGTTTGAACAGGTAGCTATTGTCCAAAAACAGTCTGCATTAGAAACAGATCCATAAATACAGAGAACAAAATGATGGCTGCCAGAGGGGAGGAAGATGAGAAAATGGGTGAAGGGGAGTGAGAGGTATAGGCTTCCAGTTACGAAATGAGTAAGTCATAAGGATGAAGGGTAAAACGTAGGGAATTTAGTCAATGGTATTATAATAGCACTGTAAGGTGACAGGTGGCAACTACACTTATGGTGAGCAGAGCATTAAGTATAGAGTTGTCAAATCACTACACTGTATATCTGAAACTAATGTAACACTATGTGTCAACTATAATTTAAAAAGTTAAAAAATAATTAAGAGAGAAAAAAGAAGAACTTCACCAGGGAAAAGCCCAGAAGATAACACTTAAAGCAAGGGATCCAAATAAAGAGAACTAGTAACGGCACAAATTGAAATCGTGTGCTACCTGAGAGGATGCAATGAAAAGAGCCCACCATCACTTCTGTGATATTCCTGTCTGTATTCATTTTGTACCTTAAGCGAACAATATGTCAGTTTCCTGGGATCAGGGATCTGGAAATGGCTTAGTTTGGTGATTCTGGTTTAAGGTCTCTCACTAGGTGAAAGGAGTCAGTCAGGGTGACAGTCACCATGGGAAGATTTAAGTGGGGCTGGAGAATCCACTTCAAACTCACCCAACATAGTTGGCAGGCTTCAGTTTCTCACTGGCTATTGGCTGTTTCAGTTCCCTTCCATGTGGTCCTAACCACAGAGCTGTTCACAACATGGAAACCTGCTTCCTACAGAGCAAGTGATCCAAGAGATCACTTTATAACTTCATCACTTCTGCTCTGTCCTGTTGGTCACAAAGATCAATTCTGGTACCATGTGCAAGGAGACTGTATTAGAGTGGAAGTAAGGGAGGTGGGGCCAATTTGAAGGCTGGCTTCCACACAGCCAAAGAGGTTCATAACATAAAGGTAATCATAGCACACCCAAATCAATGGCCATTCTACAAAATACTTGGCCTGTATTCTTCAAAGTGTTGTAGTCATGAAAATCAAGGAAGAATGTTCCTAAATGAAGAAGATAAAGGGACACAACTAAACGCAATGTGTGATGCTAGACTAGATCTTTTTGTTATTGAGGACATCATGGGACAATTGGCAAAAACTTGAATGGGGTTTAGGATTAGCTGGCAACAATGTATTCAAGTTCATTTCCTGATTTTACCAGGTTGTATTGTGATCTTGTAAGAGAGTGTTCTTATTTATAGGAAATATCCACTCAAATGTTAGGGATATCAGGACATCAGGTCTGCAACTTACTCTCAAATGGTTTGGGATTGGGGGGGGGTATTCTTTGTTCCATAATTGCAACTTTTAGATAAGTTTGAGATTGTTTCCAAATTAAAAATATATATAAATTATAAAGACCTAGGACAGAAAAAAAGTGGTCTACATTGCTAGGCTGCCCCCTTCCTAGTCCTTTTTTGTCTGCATCCATTCTAGATGCCAGTTTTTCTAACAATGAGATACACAGAGCAAAAGGAAAACCCAGGAATTCACTAATGTGTCACTTATTGTATGCCGAGGTCCCTAGCCAGTCTTCCTTTTCCTGCCCACCTTTTAGAATGTCCTTATGTTTGTTTTGTAACAAAATGTTCAGCATTTTTAATTGTACTTAGTGGGACAAATAGGGTAAAGTAGGTCTATTCCGTCTTCCTAAAAGAGAAAGTTTCTTTTAATAGCCTTCATTAGTAGCCTCACCACAGGTCAGATACCAGGAAAACAAATACTGAACCTGGAGTTCAGAGAACTGAGTTCAAATCCTACCTAACTTGGGAGTTCAGATAAATCCTACCTAGCTCTGTCACTTGTTAGTCACATATAATTCTATAGCCTCTTGGAACTTCAGCTTCCATGTCTGCAAAATGGAAATCACATCACTATTTCACAAGGTTGGAATTAAGTAAGATTACATATGTAAAAGCACTGGATATAACACTTCCACATAGTTTGCACCCATATATATCTAAATCTGCATGTATCAAAATGATTAAGATAAAAATGGAATGATTTTAGACCCATAAAATTCCAGTGAACACTGAATTAGTATTTATTCTCCATCTTCTTGTTTTAAAATAGGCCCTCATCCCAAATTAATTCAGGGAAGTATATGTAACCTGTAATTTCAGTGCAGAGATGAATTTATCTTGATTTCTCACTTCTTGTTCTAGCTGGAGAGTATTCTGGTATTTTTCAGCTTCAGAAACTGGAGCCCCTAGACCAAAATCATGTTCTTTGGTGGTAACCTAGTGGGAAAAAATGGGAATGATACAGAGGCATTCAGTTTAAAACAGTTTTGTGATTTTTCACAATAGTCAAGGATATTTGGAAATTAACAACATTCTTAGATACACAGTCAATTACTTTTAACCTTGTCTCATCAGCTAAGAAGATTTTCATCAAGCTTTACTCTCTTAAAATCCCATGTTATGAAACTTACTCTGTGTCTCTCAAATATAAAACTACAATATTAAACATGCTTTTCAAAAAAAAAATCCCATCCTATCCCTTTTGTAATCACTGTTCTAAGGAAATATGGGTCATCAGCAAATAGTGTAGGCTCCTTCCAGGCCTGTGTTGTCCAATATAATAGCTATTAGCTACCTATTTATTGCTGCTTTTGTATATTAACAAAAAGGTTTGCTACCCATATCACAAAGGGCTAACTTCCCTAATATAGAAACAATTCATATAAATAAAAAAGGACGTGAAATATCCTAATAGAAAATTGCCAAATAATATGGATATTTCATAGAAATGGCTTTTAAACAGATTTAAAGATATTCAACCTCACAAATTAAAACAACACTGAGACACCATTTTTTAACCTCACACTGGCAAAGATCAAAAAGTTGGATATATAATTTAACATTCTTATACATCACTGGTGGCAGTGTAAATTGATACAATATTTCTGGAGAACGATTGTGCAAAATCTAGCAACATTACAAATGCACATAGCTTCTGTACAAATAATTCCATTTTTAGGAACTTTTCCTAAATATATACTTGCACATGTGCAAAATAACATGTTAAAATATTTTCCACTTTAGCATACTATACATACTACTCCACACTGTGCTTTTTTACATGACAATGTATCTCAGAAATTGTGTAATTTAGGGAAATAATTTGTTCTTTCCCTGAATCAAGACTGCCTGCCATTATGTTAAGGAAGAGAGAATTTGCTATAAGTATCCTAGATCTCTCCTGGCAACACAGATGCTATTCTCCAAAATCTAGCATTCGGGAAATTATAGGATCAGGATGTCCTAGTCATTGACTTTGTATTACACCCTGTACAATCCAGCACTTAGCAATCTAACAGGCTTATTTTCCTTTTTCCCCTTCCCTAAACCAGACATAAATCTGCTTCTTCTGTTCTTCATTCCAGCGGTTACTGCCTCACCTGGAATTTCAGCAATAGATCTCACAGAGTATTTCTAATTTATGAATATTTAGGCCTGTATAGGTTAGGCCAAAATCCTAAATATCTTTTCTTATGTAGTTTCTGTTGAAAAATGTGTTCCTATATGCTGACTAACTGAACATAATTTAAAAACAATGTGTTCCTAGTTATAAACATTTGACTTAGAATAACAGATTCAGACTATACACTATAATAGTACTTTTCAAATCTTACTGAACATATGAATCACTTATGAACTTTCTTATTCACAGTAGGCCTAAAATACTGCATTTCTTAAAATGCTCCTCAGTAATTCCTTATTTGGCTAATACAGGGACTATACTTTGAATAGCAAGGATCTCTTCCATTAAAGTTGTAACCTGCTAGGCATTCATAGTTCTTCATAATTTGGTCATCTCCCACTCCTCCAAACTTATTTCCTAGTTGATACCTCCAAGAACACCTCTATAAAACACAAACTATTCTCCACATTCTTCATACATAGGTTCATATTATCATTATAGAAATACACTAATTTTTGCTCATGAGCCTTGCCCTCTTCCCCATTTGACTAAAGACACTTCTGAGGCTCAGCCTGAATTCCAATATTCTCTAAGGAGGTGTTCGCAATATTCTCCATCAAATAGTGATCCCTTCTTCATTGAGACTTCTGTATGTATTGGTTACAGAATACTGTGTAACTATTTGTTTTTTCTGGTCTTCCTCACACAATCATTAGAATCTTTTTATGTTAGTCACCATACAGTACTTCATTAATTTTTGACATAGTGTTCCATGATTCATTGTTTGCATATAACACCCAGTGCTCCACAGAATACGTGCCCTCCTTAATACCCATCACCATGCTCACCCATCCCCCCATCTCCTTCCCCTCTGAAACCCTCAGTTTGTTTCCTGGAGTCTCTCATGGTTCATCTCTCCCTCTGATCTCCCCACCTTCATTTTCCTTCTCTTCCTTCTCTTAATGTCCTCCATGCTATTCCTTATGTTCCACATATAAGTGAAACCACATGGTAACTGTCTTTCTCTGCTTGACTTATTTCACTTAGCGTAATCCCCTCCAGCTCCACCCATGTTGAGGCAAATGGTGGGTATTCATCCTTTCTGATGGCTGAGTAGTATTCCATTGTATATATGGACCACATCTTCTTTATCCATTCATCTCTTGAAGGGCATCTCAGCTCCTCCCACCGTTTGGCTATTGTGGATATTGCTGCTATGAGCACTGCGGTGCTTGTGCCCCTTTGGATAACCACATTTCTATCTTTGGGGTAAATACCCAGGAGTGCTATGCTGGGTCATTGGGTAGCTCTATTTTCAATGTTTTGAGGAAACTCTACACTGTCTTCCAAAGTGGCTGCACCAACTTGCATTACACCAACAGTATAAGAGGGTTCTCCTTATCTCCACATCCTCGCCAACATTTGTTGTTGCCTGCCTTGTTAATATTTGCCATTCTAACTGGTGTAAGGTGGCATCTCAGTGTGGTTTTTGAATTTCCCTGATGGCTAATGATGCTAAACATTTTTTTTTTTAAAGATTTTATTTATTCATTTGACACAGAGAGAGAGATTACAAGTAGGCAGAGAGGCAGGCAGAGAGNCTGGTGTAAGGTGGCATCTCAGTGTGGTTTTTGAATTTCCCTGATGGCTAATGATGCTAAACATTTTTTCGTATGTCTGTTAGCCATTTGTAAGTCTTCTTTGGAGAAGTGTCTGTTCATGTCTTTTTCCCATTTTTTCACTTGATTATCTGTTTTTTGGGTGTTCAATTTGAAAAGTTCTTTATAGATCTTGGATACCAGCCCTTTATCTGCAGTGTCATTTGCAAATATCTTCTCCCATTCCATGGGTTGCCTCTTTGTTTTGTTGACTGTTTCCTTTGCTGTGCAGAAGCTTTTTATCTTGCTGAAGTCCCAAAAGTTCATTTTCACTTTTGTTTCCCTTGCCTTTGGAGACATGTCTTGAAAGAAGTTGCTGTGACCAATGTCAAAGAGGTTACTGCCTATGTTCTCCTCTAGGATTTTGCTGGATTCCTGTCTCACATTGAGGTCTGTCATCCATTTACAGTTTATCTTTGTGTATGGTGGAAGAGAATGGTAGAGGTTCATTCTTTTGTATATAGCTGTCTAATTTTCCCAGCACCATTTATTGAAGAAACTGTCTTTTTTCCATTGGATATTCTTTCCTGCTTTGTTGAAGATTAGTTGACCACAGAGTTGAGGGTCCATATCTGGGCTCTCTATTCTGTTCCATTTATCTATGTGTCTCTTTTTGGGCCAGTATCAAGCTGTCTTGGTGATCACAGCTTTGTGACATAGCTTGAAATTAGGCAACGTGATGCAACCAGGTTTGTTTTTCTTTTTCAACATTTCCTTGGCAATTCAGGGTCTTTTTCTGGTTCCATACAAATTTTAGGACTTTTTGTTCCAGCTCTTTGAAAAATGCCATTGGTATTTTGATCAGGATGGAGCTGAAAGTATAGATTGCTCTGGGCAGCATAGACATTTTAATAATGTTTACTCTTCCAACCCATGAGCATGGGATGTTTTTCCAGCTTTTTGTGTCTTCTTCAATTTCTTTCTTAAGTGTTCTGTAGTTTCTAGAGTATAGATCCTTTACCTTTTTGGTTAGGTTTATTCCAAGGTACCTTATGGTTTTTGGTGCCATCTTAAATGGAATCGATTCTCTAATTTCTCTTTCTATAGTTACATCATTAGTGTATTAAAAAGCAACTGATTTCTTTTTATTTAAAGATTTTATTTATTTATTTGACAGAGAGAGAGAGAAAGAGAGAGAGAGAGAGAGAGAGAGAGATATCACAAGTAGGCAGAGAGGCAGGCAGAGAGAGAAGAGGAAGCAGGCTCCCTGCTGAGCAGGGAGCCCAATGTGGGGCTCGATCCCAGGACCCTGAGATCATGACCTGAGCCAAAGGCAGAGGCCTTAACCCACTGAGCCACCCAGGCCCCCCCCAAAACCAACTGAATTCTGTACATTGATTTTGTACCCTGCCACATTACTTAATTTCTATATGAATTCTAGTAATTTGAAGGTTAAGTCTTTCGGGTTTTCCACATAAAGTATCATGTCATCTGTGAAGAGAGAGTTTGACCTCTCTTTGCCAATCTGGATAACTTTTATTTCTTTTTGTTGTCTGACTGCTGATGCTAGGACTTCTAGCACTATGTTGAACAACAGTGGTGAGAGTGGGCATCCTTGTCGTGTTCCTGATCTTAAGGGAAAAGCTGATATTTGCTGTGGGCTTTTTCATAGATGGTTTTTAAGAAACTGAGGAATGTTCCCTTTATCCCTACACACAGAAGAGTTTTAATCAGGAAAGGATGCTGTATTTTGTCAAATGCTTTTTCTGCATCAATTGAGAGGATCGTATGGTTCTTGTCTTTTCTTTTATTAATGTGTTCTATCACACTGATTGATTTGCAACTGTTGAACCACCCTTGCATCCCAGGAATAAATCCCACCTGGTCGTGATGGATAATCCTTTTAATGTACTGTTGGATCCTACTGGCTAGGATTTTGTTGAGAATTTTGGCATCTATATTCACCAGGGATATTGGTCTGTGATTCTCCTTTTTGATAGGGTCTTTGCCTGGTTTTGGGGTCAAGGTAATGCTGGCCTCATAGAATGAGTTTGGAAGTTTTCCTTCTGTTTCTATTTTTTTGAAACAGCTTCAGAATAGGTATTATTTCTTCTTTAAATGTTTGGTAGAATTCCCCTGGGAATCCATCAGGCCCTGGACTCAGGTTTTTTGGGGAGGTTTTTTACTCCCCAATCACTGCTTCAATTTCATTATTGGTTATTGGTCTATTCAGATTGCCAATTTCTTTGTTTCAGTCTTGGTAGTTTATAGGTTTTCAGGAAGGCATCCATTTCTTCCAGGTTGCTTAATTTATTGGCATATAGTTGTTGATAATAATTTCTAATAAGTGTTTCTATTTCCTTGGTGATCTCTCCCCTTTCATTCATAATTTTATTAATTTGGGTCCTTTCTCTTTTCTTTTGGATAAGTCTGGCCAATCTTATTAATTCTTTCAAAGAACCAGCTTCTAGTTTCATTGATCTGCTCTACTGTATTTCTGGTTTCTAATTCATTGCTCTTTGCTCTAATCTTAACTATTTCTCTTCTCCTGCTTGGATTAGGCTTTATTTGCTGTTCTTTCTGCAGTTCTTTGAGATGTAAAGTTAGCTTGTGTATTTGGGATTTTCCTATTTCTTTGAGTGAGGCTTAGATGGCTATGTATTTCCCCCTTAGGACCGCCTTTGCCGTATCCCATAGGTTTTGGACTGATGTGTTTTCATTCTCATTGGTTTCCATGAATTAATATTTCTTGCAGGACCGGCTTGACAGTCACATATTCCTTCAGTATCTGCTTGTCTTGGAAAGCTCCTTGTTTTTCCATCCATTATGAATGACAGCCTTGCTGAATAAAGTATCCTTGTCTGCATGTTCTTCTCATTTAGTACCCTGAATATGTCTTGCCAGTCCTTTCTGGCTTGCCAGGTCTCTGTGGACAGGTCTGATGATATTCTGATGTTCCTCCCCCCTATACATAAGAAATCTCTTTCCTCTAACCACTTACAAGATTGTTTCCTTGGATCTAAGATTTGTTACTGGTACTATTATATGTTGGGGCTTTGGTCTGTTCTCATTGATCTTAGGATGGGTCCTCTCTGCCTCTTGGACACGAAAGCTTGTTTTCTTCCCCAGATTAGGTAAGTTCTTACCTATGATTTGCTCAAATATACCTTCTAGACCTCTCTCTCTCTCTCTCTCTCTCCCCCCTCCCCCCCTCGGGGATCCCAATAATTCTGACATTGAAACATTTCATGGCATCATTAGTCTCTCTCAGTCTGATCTCTTGGGCTTTAATCTGTTTTTCCCAGGCCTCCTCCATTTCCTTCTCTTCTATCATCTTATCTTCTAACTCACTAATTAATTCTCCTGCCTTGTTTACCCTGGCAGTCAGAGTATCCAGTTTAGACTGCATTTCATTCATAGCATTTTTAAGTTCTGTCTGATTAGATCTCAATCCTGCCCGCAGAGATTCTATACTGTTGCTCATATTTTTCATAAGTCTAGATATCGATTTCATAATTGTTACCCTTAAATCTATTTTTGACATCTTGCTTATATCCATATCCATTAGGTCTGCAGCAGAGGACACTGTCTCTTGATTCTTTTCTTTGTTGGGGGTTCCTCCTCTTAGTCATTCTGTTGCGGGGGGTGGTTGAGGGAATGTACAGAGTTCAAAGTATTAACCATGATGCAAGCAAGATGCACATGTTTTATAGGGACCTTCGGGTTGTCAACCTCTTGTTCTTCCAGCCTGCCTTCTGGGGGAGGGGCCTGCCATGCTGTTCTCAGGCAACCCTGCTTGGGCAGAGTTGCCCTGCCCCCTGGGGGCGGTGGGCTCAGTGAAAACAGAGTTTTTTGGGGCTTTAACTCTCTGGTGGCTTTCCCTGGTGGCTTTCCGTGTCTCTCCCCAGAGTCAGAGCAGAAATGACCACATCTAAACCTGTCTCAGAACAGAGAAACTGCAGTCTGCTCTTCACTGAGCTCTCCAGGCCACACTATCTCCATTTCTGTCTGTGGTGCTAAAACTGCAGCCTCCCTGGTCATGTGCCCCACAGCAACACTCCCAGTGGTGGAACCCAGGGCCAGGCACGTCTCTGCCCTCTGTGCTTCTAAAATTACAAGCCTCCCCCGGTTCACACATGCACACCCACAGGTCCTGGATCCTGTCTGGGGGGCCACACTGAAGTCCTTTCCCCACCGCTACTGGTCTGTGAGTCTGTTCCAGGTCCCTGGCATGGGATGCTTTTGTGCCCCGGTGTTTTATCACCTTCCCAGCACCAGCTTATGGTGGCTCCCTCCCCCTTCTGTTTACCTTCGATATCTGAGCACAGAATCACAGCTCCCTGCTTCATACCTCAAGACCATCGGAGATTTTCTATTTGTACAGATCCAGATATATATTCTTACATCTCAGGTTGATTTCATGTGTGTTCAGAATGGTTTGGTAGATATCCAGCTAAATTCAGGGGACCAGTTGAAATAGGGTCCCCTACTCCTCCGCCATCTTTTCCCACAATCCCAATTATTAGAATCTTAAGAACAAGCAATGTCCTAGAGCTCTCTGTATTCTACCAACCTGCATAGAATTATTTGCATAATAAGAAAGTGCCAATAAAAATTTATATAGATTGATAGTAAAGGAGTGTATAAAAGCAGATAAAATTGAACTTTCCTTCTTCTCCTTGGTAAACTGAATAGTCAGATAGAGATTCTATAAAATTACCTATCAAGTTACACTAGAAATTAAAAGTAGGAAGGGCCAAAAGTCTATCTGACAAGTGTTAGCAACTGAGTAGCAATATTAGAGTTGGTACTTGCTCTGCACTAGCTTTGGAGGCAAATGAAAAGGGAGAGAAATCGGTGTATCTGAAATGCCCATGTCTCTCCTGCCACATTCCCCACCTCAGGCCACCTGAATATCCTCCACATTCCCACAATCTCTATCTAAATGGAACTAGTGTTCCTGCACAGATCTCAGAGAATGCAAGTAAAAGTACTTTGGAAGCAGCAAATTGTTATGATAAAAACCCAAGCTAGAATCACAATCATTCTCAATGAGGAAACAACATAGCATAGTAGTTAGGAACTTGTTCTTTAGCATCAGACTGCTTATGCTCATAATGCTAGCTTTGCTACTTCTTAGCTGCATGACCATGAGCAAGTTACTTCTCTGGCCACGGCTTCATCTATAAAATAGGAATGATAATAGTACTTGCCTCCAAGAGCTGTTGGGAGAATTAAATGAGTTACAGTAAAGCATTTTAGAATACTACCTGGCAAGAAGTGCTACACACACACACACACACACACACACACACACACACACACACACACACACACACACACACACATATATATTTATATTATTGGCCATCAAGTCCTACTTATCTTTTCACTAAAATCACTCTCAAGTGCATTTCTTCTATCCCCACTGTCACTGTTTCAGTTTATACTTTCAGATTTTAACACTCACATTTATTCACTTGTCAAACAAATTTACGAACAGCTAGAATAAGAATGAACCCATATTAGATTCTGCAGATACAAAGATGGATAACAGGGGTACCTAGGTGACTCAGTCGGTTAACCACCCACCTCTTGATTTCAGCTCAGGTCACGCTCTCAGGGTTGTGTGACTGAGCCCCATGTCGGGCTCTGCACTGGGCATGGAGTCTGCTTGAGATCCTCTCTCCCTCTTCCTCTACCCTTCCCCCACTTTCTCTCTCTTTCTCTCTCTTCCTCTTAAAGAAGAAAAAAAAAGAGGGGTGCACGAGTGACTCAGTGGGTTAAACCCTCTGCCTTCAACTCAGGTCATGATCTCAGGGTCCTGGGATCAAGGCCCGCATCGGGCTCTCTGCTCAGCAGGGAGCCTGCTTCCTCCTCTCTTTCTGCCTGCCTCTCTGCCTACTTGTGATCTCTCTCTGTGTCAAATAAATAAATAAAATCTTAAAAAAAAAGAAGAAGAAGGAAAGACAAGAAAAAGAAACATGGAAAACAAATTAAAAACCTACAATCTCAACCCTCAATGGGTCTAGGGAAATCCAGAACAAACAAATCAGGAATTACAGTACAATAGGATTAGTGCCATATCAGAGGAATGCACATGTATGCTAAGGGAATATAGAGAAAAAGACTACCAAAAAGTAGTTTTAACTTCAACTTCCCCCAAAAAAGACTTAGGATATATTTTCCATATTCCCCCCAAATTATGAATATACTCCTACTGGAGCACTTAACACATTGTGTCTATTGAATGACCAGAGCCATCACAACTTTAACATGTCTAAAACAGACCTCTTAAGTGCCCCAGTTGCACTCCTGCTCTCAGCCCTGCTTCTACTATGTTCCTTCCCAGTCTTTCCCATGTCAAATGCATCATCATTTGTGCAGTGCCCAAGGGACTGTCTTTGTTTCCTCTTTCTCTAACCCCCCCCCAAAATGAACCCTGTTAGTTCTACTTCTCAAATATTTCCCAAATCCATCCACTTCTCAACATGCTTATTACTGCCCCATATTTATCTCCCACATGATTACTGGTACAGTTCCCTAAGTGGTCTTCGTGCTTCTACTATTGCTAGTTACAACTTTTTTTCCAAATTGAAATCAAAACTATCACTTTAAAATTGTGAGATCCTGCTCAAAACACTCCAATGCCTTCCCACTACAATTAGAATAAAAATCCAAACTTTCAAGGTCCTACAAAATTTGGCCCCTGCCTTCACTTCCCTAAATAGATCTAGTACTCTCTTTTTCACCCATCGGCTTTATTGGTTTTCTGTCTGTTCCTCCACTGTGCCAATGCCAATCTCATTCCACTTCAAGGAATGAAGTGCTTTCCCTCCATGCTTTCCCTCTCTTCAGGACACTCTCTCTCCCAGCCCTGTGCATGGCTGGCTCCTTCTCTGGCTCAAATGTCAGCAGGTCTTCCCTGACCTCTTACCTAAGCAGCCTCTCTCCTAGATACTCTCTCATCAGGTTATTCACACTTAACACTATTTGAAATTACATCATTTATTTTTTCACTTGTTTATTGTCTGTCTCCCCACTACTAGAATGTAAACTCCAAGAGATCTAGGCTTTTGTCTGGCCCCTGTTATATCTCTTATGCTTACAGAAGTGCCCAACACAAAGTTGGTGGTCAATAGAACATTTCATTTTCAAAATAACAAAATTTTGATGATCCAAAGAAAGTAGTTTCAATGGCACAAATGGAGTAGAAGCACATTCAAAGAGGACTAATAAGTGAGTAATGAACAAAAGGAAATAGAAAATGTAGACTTCTTTTAGGAAGCATGATTGTGAGACAAGAAGTAGAGCGAAAGGTGGAAAAAGACCACTGTTATTGAAAGGTTGTTACAAAAGAGAAAAACTTATTTCTTAACTTTCTTACATCAAAGACCCCTTTCAGAATGAAACAAAACCCCTGGGTCCTCTCCTCAGTAAAATAAAAACACACACAAAACGTTACAATTTCAAGGGGTTGAAGAACTCCCTAAAGTTCTTGTGCTCTAGGTTAAGAAGCCCTACAATATAAACACATCGAAGATTCCTAAGACATGGGTTAAGGTTAACTAATAGAGAAAGGTCACTGAGCCAATTAAAGAAAACCTAAATAAATGGCATGTGCACAGTCCTTGAAGACAAGAAAGAGGAAATCAAAGTCAGGTGAAGATTTAGGTAAGAAGGAGTAAAAATTTAAAGAGGGTCCTGCCTGGTAGAACTTTCATTTTTCATGAAATAGGAGGTAAGATCATATGCTAAAAAGAAAAAATATCAAATACTGTAGTATCTTATATGGGATTCTGAAATCTCGTTCCACAAAAAGTCAACTTGTTTTCTTTTTATAAAAAAAAGTTTACACTGACAGATACTTTGAAGTAGGAAGGAAAGATGTAGAAAACCACACAGTTTTATGAATAATTTTGAGATAGGTTTTTGTATTATAAAAATAAGTGAATAAATGTTTTGGGAATTCACTTCAAACAAAACAATAAAGACACTTATGAAAAAGAAATAATCTCTCCAGTTATCCATTCAAATTCAAGCTCTTTACTTATCTTTAATTCAGACTATTTTGTAAAGAAATAACCTGTCTTTTTAAAGGAGCATAAAACAATGGCCCTAGGAGAAGAATCATTTATCAAGACCTCTAAGAAACTTAAGGGGTTAAGATATTGTTTTCAAGAGGATTTCCTGAACTAAAAAATATTAATAATAAACTGATGTTAATCCCATATCTAAGACAAATAGAACTACCTTACTAACTAGCTCAATTAAAAAGATTATCATGGGGTACATGTATGAGAAAGTCCACAGCAGTGGTTCATGTTTACCGAAACTGTAAAAATCTTAATAGTAGAGTAGGTAAACACTAAACAAACTATAAGCAACAAGGATAAATCTTAAAAACATAACATTGAGTAAAGAAGCAAACTAGAAAGGAATACTTACAATTCCATTTATATAAAGTTCAAAAACAAGCCAAACTAGAATGTGCGTGTTTGCATACAAAGATGGTGAAACTCTAAGGAAAAGCAAGGAACTGGTTATCACAGATATCAGGATGGTGGCTACATCCAGGCAGAAGAGGGAGCATGTGATGAGAAAAGAGAATAAATAATAACACCTGCTCTGTCTCCAAATATGGAATATTCTAAAAGCAAATTACCCTAAAACTGATCCAAGCAACTAAAAAAGAAGACAGAAAAGGAGCCAACATAATCTCTACATCTGATTATACACTAGACTATAAGCAGTGATTTTTTCAGACAATAAACAAAATAAGATATATTTTGCAAGCTGCCATTAAATTATGCCAAAGTTTATAGTTTACAATAAATTTTTCATTCGTATAACTTCCTAGTTATTTCTAATTAAAATTGAATGGTTTAGTTCCTTGAGCAATTAAGATACAAACAAGAATCAGTTTTATCCTGAAGGCTGATTTGAATATGACACTTTCCATTTATAACTAACATAGTTTCTTCTAGTTATAAAGCAATATTATTCCACTTATCTCTGTACAGTTAAAAGAGAAGTGTACTTTAAATGCTGAAAACCAGTGGAGGAAATTTAAAACAACGAGCATCCTGTGATATAAGGTCCTGGAATGGAAGAAGGAAAACACTAGGGCTATGTCATCTGTGCAAATCGTTCTTGAAGCCCTGATCCCTGACTTCACTTTAAAAACAATAACAATGTATTCCTTTGCATATTTAGGTACCAGGTGCATAATCGCCGCGGTTATTCAACTTCAGTCTCAAATATTTTTCAAACAAAACCCAGTTTACCCTTGCCTTTCCTGTGTATAATTTCTACTGAAATTATATGAGATTTTCATGCAAATGCCTACGTAATCTCGGCCCTTCACTTCCCAAAGTCTATAAAGAGGCTTAGAAGCGAGACGCTGGGAGTCAGGAAGAGCAGGCTGAACTCCCAAATCTCTGACTTCCAAATTCTTCACTTCCACTCCAAGCGTTTCTAAACAGAACAGTCCCCACAACAACCAAGCGGAGAGCTGCGGCAGGAAGAGAAGCGGTCACCATAGGAACTGGGCTCAACCCTGAGCGCCCAAGAAACAACAACAGCGGTGAAGTTTGCTCCTGGAGGGCTTCCCTGGACCGCCACTCTGCCAGCTACCGTCCCTCACAGCCAGTCAAGCAGTAAATTCCCACCTCGCATATCACCCTCAGCCCCTAATCCCCGTCATACCCTCCCTGTTGCAGGGCCTTCCGATCCAGGAGCTGCTTTACCCCAACCCGGCGCATCCCTGCTGCCTTTACCTGGAGCTCCGAGTCCCTTCCCGGGCGTCTCCGCACATCATCCTGCCCGGAGCTCATCTCGACGACTGGCAAGCTTTGGCCTGTGCCAGGGATCCAGATCCCTCCCCGTCTCCATCCTCCGCCCCTTTCCCCTCCCCTCCCACCCCCAAATCGCCCTAGCCCCACCCCAGTGGAGGCAGAGGAAGGCGGGACCCGGAGGGAAGGAGGCGGGGGCGGTTAGCGCCGGTCGGCGCCGCCGTCGGCCCCGCCCTCACGCTCTGTACCTGAGGGGGGCTCGTCCTCCACCTCCCCGGCGCCTTCGCTCCGCTTCCGTTCCGCGCGCCCCCAGTTCCCGTGCGCACGCGTACCTGGCTCGACCCTCCTTCTCGCGGGGACCACAAGCCGTGCGTGCACACCCACGCACGTACCGACGCGCACGTCCAGCTGCCCGCCTTACAGGGTGCGTAGTGGAAGCCTCTTCCGGGTCCATCCGCGCCGCGCAGGCGTAGGCCCACGCAGCGCTTAGACGTCCCACACGAGCGTCCTGTCTCCTAGTAACCAGCCGCTGCCCCCTTCTTCACTACTAAATTCTTACTCCCGGCCTGCCGGCTGCCGCACCTGAATAGAACAAGCATGCGCAGGGCTGTATCTCCGCCTGCCTCCCTCCCCCGGCTCTAGAACACCTGCTGCTTCGCTGTTGCCGCTTTGTGGCATTTTTTCCTAGGGGTACGGTACCGTTTTGGACCCACGTTCAGTGAACTCGTTACTCCCCAGAGCTGCTTTTGGGCCGTGGGAGGTGTCGAACTCTCCTGCCGTGGCAAGGAGCGGATTTTCGGGGAGTCTCGTAGGTCGGCTTCTGAGGCTGCATCCTCTCGGAAGAGAGTTCTGTTCGGGTAAGCGCCCGCAGCCTGCGGAGCCAGGGAACCCACGACCCGGTCAGCCCTGCACGATTCAGTCGTGGTTGAATCGGGAAGCGGCAGAACTAGCAATGAAAAGGCGCAGATTCCTGACTGGTATTCCTTCTCCACATGCCAGTTCTTCTCCAAGAACCCTTTCCAGAAAAACGGTGACGGTTAACAGAAGAGGAAAGTGTATACGATCTCACTTGATATTTAATATTGTATCGATTGTTTGCCTGTTTAATACCATTTACATTTGTCTTCTCCCGAGTAGGAGCCTTCAGTCTTGGAACATTCCTTTAATTTAACCTGGTGTAATATTTTTGGCCATCCAACTATGTTAAAATTAACCACATTACCTAAAAGTGAAGAAATGAGCTTTTTAGTGAAAAAGAATGAGGACTGCATTACTCTGCCAAATTCTGGGAGCCCGGCTTGAAAAGAAAAACTGTTTTTTAGCATTTCTTAATATTAAATAAACTGTCTTAATCCAAGGGCTTCTGGATTCTAATGGATTTATCTCCTTGTCTTTTCTGACAGGTGAAATAGGTAGCTAGATATTTATAGCTGTTCTTTGATGACCTTGATAAAGTTTGCACCTCTGTACTTCAAAAGTAATTTCACATTTGAAGAGACTAACAATTCCTGTTTTTGCCAGGTGAGTACTCCTCCCCCCCCATAATATGTTGGGAGTCATAAACACGTTAGAACAAATTTCTTCATAGAAGTACACTTAATTATAAGTGCCATATGTTTTCCCCATCTCTGCTCTGCTTTCACCATTTGTGCCATTACATCCCCTGGTTTGTAGCATTTATTCTCAGCTATCATATACTTTGTAGGTACAGCTAGACACTAAAAAAACTACCTTGAGCGTCCTTGTTCTTTTAAACAGATTTCAAGATGTACATTTCCTCTGAAATTATGTCTAACTGATAAAATAAGTTACAACGATATGTGAACTGGAGTGCCTGCCTGGCTCCATCGGTAGTGCATGTGACTATTGCTTTTGGGATGATGAGTTCAAGCCCCACTTTGGGTGTAGAACTTACTTAAAATTTTTTTAATTAAAAATTTTTTTTTACTGTAAAATTAGGGATGCCTAGGTGGTTCAGTTGGTTGAGTGTCTGCCTTTAGCTCAGGTCGTGATCCCAGGCTCCTAGGCCAGTGCAGGGAGCCGGCTTCTCCCTCCCCCTCCGAACTTCCCCCTGTTCATCCTCTCTCACTCTCTCTCAAATAAATAAATAAAATCTTTAAAAAAAAAAGTACTTTCCTACCTTCCATATTAGCACTTCCATTAGGGAAAAAATAAGAAAAGCTTAAGCATTTATGTGCACCACCTAGATGCTACTGAAGATTCTTTGTAAAGACTATAGGGAAAAGGACATTTTAAGGCCAAACCAGGGCATGAAGATTTTCCTCTCTTTTCCTATCAAGGGTAGTTGACTTTGTCCCCCAACCCAAGAAAGTGAACATTTTTTTCTCTCTGTGGAAATCAGAAGAGTGGTAAGTGCTCCATCTTGTCCCAGCTAATTCTTTTATAGTACCTGTGCTCCCCTGCTGTGACAGACACTTCTGTGTAATTCTAAGGTCTGGGCTTTCTCTCCCTTAGTTTCCCCCATCATTTCACAATCTTCACTATGAAAGCCTCTGTTTTGGGGTGTCTGGGTGGCTCAGTCGGTTAAGCTTCTGCTTTCGGCTCAGGTCATGATCCCCAAGTCAGGCTCCCTGCGTAACACTCCCTGCTCAGCGGAGAGTCTGCTTCTCCCTCTGCCCCCCACCCAACGTGTGTTCTCTCTTTCTCTCTCTTGTGCACACACACACTCTCTCTCACTCTCTTTCTCAAAAAAATAAAATCTTAAAAAAAAAAAAACCAAAAAAATAAATGCTCTATTTTGTCTTTTCTTCCCCCATACCTCCTTGATTCCGTAAGAAAAAATTGGGGACTCCAGTTGAACATATGTTAAGTTGCTTAATGTTATTCCACAGCCAACTGGTGCTCTGTTCATTTTAATGTATCTTTGATATATCTTCAAGTTCATTCTTCTTTCCTTCAGCAGTGTTAACCCCATCCATAGTATTTTTTATGTCAGAATTTTTTTTTCGTCTCTGGAAGTTTAATTCTTTTTAATATCTTCCATTTCTAACCTCATCATGATCATTCTTTCCTCTGCCTTCTTTAAAATATGGAATATATTTAAAATAGCTGTTAAAGTCCTTGAGTACTAATTCTATCACCTGTGTCATTTCTAGGTTTGTTTCTGTTAACTCATTTTTTTTTCTCCTGCTTATGGGTCATATTTTTCTGCTTATTTTCATGCCTGGTTAATTTTTTTGGCTGCCAGACATTGCAGATTTTACATTGTTGGGTGCTGGAAGGTTTTGTTTTTGTTTTTGTTTAAATATATTTAGGCTTTGTTCTGAAAAGTAGTAATGTTTCTTGGAAACAGTTGTATACTTTAAAGCTGCACTGTTGAAATAGTAACCACTAGTTACATGTGGCATTCTGAATTTATATTAATAAAAGTAGATAAAACTTAGATAAATTATTAGTATTAAATAAGATTATTAATATTAAATATTATATTAAATAAAATTAGATCAAACTTAAAATTTCATTTGTACTATATACATTTCAAATTTCAAAGCCACATGTGGCTAGTGGCTAGTATAGTGCACAATAGAGAATATTTAAATCATTGAGAAAAGTTCTGTTTGACAGCGATGCTTTAGAAGCTTGCCTTTTTTTTTTAAGATTTATTTATTGGGCGCCTGGGTGGCTCAGTGGGTTAAGATTTATTTATTTATTTATTTGACAGGGAGAGAGAGAGATTACAAGTAGGCAGAGAGGCAGGCAGAGAGAGAGAGGAGGAAGCAGGCTCCCTGCTGAGCAGGGATCCCGATGTGGGGCTTGATCCCAGGACCCTGAGATCATGACCTGAGCTGAAGGCAGAGGCTTTAACCCACTGAGCCACCCAGGCACCCCAGCTTGCTTTTTTTTTTTTTTTAAAGATTTTATTTATTTGACAGAGAAAGACACAGCAAGAGAGGGAACACAAGCACAGGGAGTGGAGAGGGAGAAGCAGGCTTCCTGCTGAGCAGAGAGCATGATGTGGGACTCCATTCCAGGACCCTGGGATCATGACCTGAGCTGAAGGCAGACACTTAATGACTGAGCCACCCAGGCGCCCCTAGAAGCTTGCTTTTAAATTTTGTTAGGTTCAAAATATTCTTTAGGGCTAATCTGGCCCCTTTCCGAGGACTCTGATCAATATCCCGTGTATTAGGAGTCCTTTACACTCAAGCTGGTGGGAACTCCATTCTTGGCCCTCTGGAAGCTCTGCAGACTATTCAGCCTTCTCCTTTTTGGTGGTTCTTTCTCAGGCTCCTTACACATGTGTTTCCTGATTAGTATTCAGCCAAAGAATTGTGGGGAATCCTCTGCAGATCTCTGGAGCTCTTTTTCCCACTGCCCCCCTCTCCACAAGTTCTAGTAACCTTGGCTTCTTATAGACTCTGAACTTCTGTCTTCTCAACTCACTGAAATAACCAGACACACTTTGGGTTCCCTCTCCTTCTGCAGAAGCCTGAAATTTCCAAGCAATGAGCACTCATAGGGCTCACCTCGTTTATTTCCTTTCTCTCAGGGATGACTCTCCTGCTCTGCCTTTTGTCCATTATCTAAAAACCATGTGTTTTGTCTGTTTTATAACAGTGGTTTGAAATTTAAAAATTGCTTCAGACTGAGGGACCTGTAAGTGTATGAGCCCTAAAGCAGAAGAGGGGTTGGCATAGCATATACTTAGGAACAGCAGTGAGGTCATGGGGCAGAATGAGTGAGAGAGAGAGGAGTTTGAGAGGATGGAATGTTAGCTGGTTTATCGGTCTCCTATTGCTGCTGTAACAATTTACCACAAACTTGGTGGCTTTAAGTAGCACAAATATATTAAGTTCTGGAGGTTAGGAGTCCAAAATGGATCTCACTAGAGTAAAATCAAATTGTCAGCTGGGCTGTATTCCTTCTGGGGGTTCTCGGGGAGAATCCATTTTCTTACCTTTCCAGCTTCTGCAGAATGCCTGCTTTGTTCAGCTCATAGTGTCCTTTCATCTTCAAAGCCAGCACTGGCCAGTCAGGTCCTTCCCACATTGCATCATTCTAACAGTGACATTCCCACCTCTCTTTCACTTACGCAGACCCTTGTGATTACATTGATAACCACAGAGGAGTTCAGGATAATCTCCCCACCTCAAGGTCAGTTGACTGGCAATCTTAATTCCTTCTGCAACCTTAATTTCCCCTTGCCATGTGACATATTCACAGGTTCTGGGAATTAGGATGTGGACATCTTTGGAGACCATTATTCTGCCTGCCACAGCTGGAGACTCAGTATGTAGACACTTTGGCTTTCACTCTGAGATGGAAAGTACCTAGAGTGGAGTGATGACCAGAGGACTGATGAGATCTGGCTTATGATTTAAAAGGTTCATTCCAGATAGTTTGAAGAACATACATGGAAAGGGTTGGGTAAGAATAGAAACAGAAACAGGATTCATTGAAGGATTGGATGTGGAATATGAAATAGGAGCTAAAAATTACTCTACCAGTAATGCAAGGTTTCCTATCATCCTGTATTCTCCTTAAATCTCCATGTTATCCAACCTTCTAGTGTGCCATTCTGCTGGTAATAAACTTGCATTTCTCTGATTCCTAGTAAGTTTGAATATCTCTTTATGTACTCATTATCTATTTGGGATTCTCTAATCTGTGAATTATATCTTTATCTCCTTTGCCAATTTTTCTATTGGATTTCCTTTTTTCTTGTTGGTTTGTAGTTATTCTTCTCATATTCTAGCTGTAAATCCCTTGTCTGCTTTATATAGCACATCTTCCAATCTCCATCATTTTTTTGTTTATAGTTTATTGAATAGAAGTTCATAATTGTGAGTAGTCTGTTTTCTTACTTATTCTTTAAGCCTCTCAGTTTTTATTCAAGAAATCCTTCTCCACCCAAGGTGACAAATATATTGTCCTACATTTTTAAAATTGAATTTATAGTTCTGTGATTCACATTTAGGTCTTTACTGCATTTGGAGTCCATTTTTGTTTGTATAGAAAATAGGGATCCTGCTTTATTTTCATCCCCATCATGAGCTGGTATTCACAGTACTATCCTACTAAACTTAGTCTGTTCTATTCCCCTTTGTTGTATGGTGCCACTTTTACTATGTGTGAAGTTGGCACATAACTAGGTCCAAATTAGAACTCTGTCATGTTCTTTTGGTCCTTTATTTGTTCCTGCACCTGTACTAAACTGTACACTTTTTTTTTTACCTTGACTTTGTAGCATATCTTAATCATAAGGCAAGTCTCCTGTTGTGTATGTCCAAATTTATTGTGTATGTCCAAGTTTCTAATGGAACTTTTTTCTTCCCTATGCATTCAAGATTTCTTCTTGAATGGCAATCTGAATGCCAGGCCAAAAAGGCCCCAAATACACTTGTTCTCCCTTCATGTCCTCAAGATTCCAGACAAGTTAAGGTGAGACTCAAAGGGCCAAATCTACCCTATTGCATTTGTTTCCTCTTCAATCCCTCTATTAAACTGAAGTTTAATGTGCCCTAGTTGAAAGTTCTGTATGTTACCATTATTTTACCATTGTTAATTTCAAATGCAGTATGTTGTTTTACAGAGTTTTGTTACAATCGACCCTTCAACAGTGCAGGGGTTGGGGGCACCAACTGCCTGCCCATGCAGTCAAAAATCTGCATATATCTATCAACTCCCCAAAAACTGAACTACTAATAGTCTACTGCTGACTGGAAGACTTACCAGTAATATAAAAAATTAATACATATTTTGTATGTCATATATATTATATACTGTATTCTTATGATAAGTAAGCTAGACAGAAGAAAACGTTATTAAGAAAATCATAAGAGGAAATATACTTACGTTACTATGCTATATTTATTGAAAAAAATTTGCATATAAGTGGTTGCATGTGGTTCAAACCTGTATTGTTCAAGGGTCAATTGTATATTACTTTTAGCTTTTTTCAACTTTGTATTTTGAAAAAGTTTTAAACATACAGAAATTTAACAAGAATAATACACTGAACAATTTTTTATCCTTTCCTACCTAGATTCTATTGTTAACATTTTACAGATTTTGTTTTCTCTCTATATCAATCTATTGCTAGGTAATTTGAAAACAAGTTGTAGATATGATCCTTTACCCCTATTTCAGCACGTATCTCCTTAGAACAAGAACATTCAGTAATATAACCACAATACAATCACCACATTTAGGGCATTTCACATTAATGCAATATTATTTATCTAATAAACCATCCATATTCAAATTTTCCAATTGTCCAAGAAATGGCCCTTATAATACATTTCCCCCCCACCTCCCCAAATAAGAATCATTCATTGCATTTGGAAATCATGTCTCTTTAGTCTTATTTAATCTGGAACAAATCTTCAGTTTCTCTTTGTCTTTCATACATTGACATTTTTTGACTTGAGGCTAATTTGTTTTATATAATATCTCTCAATTTGGGTTCATTTGATTGTTTCCTCATGATTAGATTCAAGTTATACATTTTTAACAGAAGGACTTCCTTCTTAAGTAATCAAAGGGGACAAACCAAAGAATAGAATAAATTCAATTTTATTAATTTGAAGATAGTATTAGATGTATATTTGATGAGAAAAAAATTCACCTTCAGTTTCCAAATCTAAGAAATAGGTATACCTACATTTTAAAATATCATCAGAGAGATCTTTTAAAATTTTAGCTAAATTGTATTTGATTCCTAAAAAGCCATTTCCTAATTGTTACTGTAACAACTTTTGAATAAGTAGTATGTTTAGGATACTTCAACAGCCCCAGGGCTCTGTTCTGTTTTAAACACTGATATTCAATCACACATATGGATAACAAAGTTTCAAGATGATGTTTTTAGAGATCTTCTGTCAGTAAATGATTAGAGTTTGACGGGAATGAAATTCTAAATTCATAAAAGATATCACAGTGCCTAAATATTAAAGAAATAATTTCCCAAAAAGTGGTTAAGTGCTCTCATTCACAAGTTGGAGTCTTCCAGATCTCACATTGCTGAAGCATCTTCAGTACATAACTGTTCTCTAACAAGCAATGGCCTTTCAGAAGTCCTCACTGTCTTCCTTGTGCCAGGAAGCTGGTCCCTTCTGCCATCCTGGTCAATTCTGCTTATTAAGTTCCTGCCCATCTTTCAAAGCCCAACCCTGACCTTTGCTCCCCTCTTTTCAGAATCTTTCCAAGCCCTCCCTCCATGTTGCACACTCATATCTCTTGATAGATTGGGCATCTGTACTAAGAGGTACTGTATCTTTATTGGACTTATTTTTCTTCTTTTTTTTTTGTACTGTGGTAAAATATACATACAATTTACCATCTTAACCATTTTTTAAGTGTACAGTTCAGTGTATTAAGTACATTTAGCATGGTGTAAGATCCTTTTAAGGGTGGTTTCCTCTTAGGGTGGGAGGGTACCTTGTCCCTCCTGCCTGCCTTCCAGCTATCCTTCATCACTGCCCCTCTGAAGAGGTAACCCTAACTGCTATTAGGGAAGAAGGGCAATGATCAATTATAGCTACTTCTTGCTGGTCAGGGGCATTGGATGGGGCAGCAGTCAGGGTCCTCTCATCTCAATCTATCGAGGGGTCCCCTGTAGATGTCTGGTTTGACCTCTATGTGAGGCTCCATCTGAGCCACCATTTGGAGTTTGATGACCTTTATTCTGGAAGAGATAAACTGGGTTAGGGCACTTAGGAGGCACAGTCCAAAGCACAATGCAAGACTGAGTGCAGCCAGGGGTCCAGTGAGAGATAGAGGATATTTTAGTGAACTCCCCCACATACTCTGAGGAGAGGGCAGGCGAAAGGAATGCAGTAAGGATTATTATTTTGATGGGATATAGAGAAGGTAACTAAGAAGACTTACTTGTGTCTATCGTTTCAAGACTAGTGTGAGGTCCTCTCTAGTTCACAGAGGGATTTCAGTTCCTTATTGTTAGGCCCCACGGGGGACTCCGGAAGAGTGGATACAGGCTTCAAATTAGGCACTTTGATTGCTATTGGAGTGACTACAATCACTGTATGCAGGCCTTCCCAGATAGGCTCTAACAAGCACTTGGTAAATATCCCACTTGCTGTTGAGCTGGTTCCCCGACCTGGGTTAGAACATCCAAGGTCATTCCCTTTAAAGCTGCGGCATGGAGAAAAGTCTTCTTGAGATTTTTAAAAGCTTTTTCTGACTCTGGATCCCATATTAATAGATGGATACTGGCTGTCTGGGTGTCCAGTTTTATAGTTTTAGATCTGACATTTAGGTCTTTGATACATTTTGAGTTAATTTTTGCATATGGTGTTGGGTAAAGGTCAATTTCATTCTTTTGCACATGGATATCCAGTTTCCCCAGCGCCTTTTGCTGAAAAAATTGTCCTTTTCTTCATCAAATTATCTAAGCACCTTTGTCAAAAATCATTTGACCATGTATCTGGGGGTTTATTTCTGGGCTCTGTATTCTGTTACATTGGTCCGTACATCTGCTTTTAGGCCAGTAACACACTCTTTTGATTACTGTAGACTTCTATTAAGTTTTGAAATCAGGAAGTACGAGTCCTCCAGCTTTGTTCTTTTTCAAGATTATTTTGATTATTCGTGATTCTGTATGAATTTTTGGATGGATATTTCTATTTCTGCAAAAAGTGTCACTAGGATGTTGATAGGGATTGCACTGAATGTGTAGGTCACTTTGAGTAATACAGACATCTTACAATATTGGGTTTTCTAATCCATGAACATGGGATATGTTTTATTTATGTCTTTAATTTCTTTCAGTGGTGTTTTGTAGTTTTCATACAAGTCTTTTACCTTGGTTAAATATTTTATTCTATGTATGCTATTGTAGATGGATTTATTTCCTTAATTTCCTTTGCAGATTATGCATTGTTAGTGCTTAGAAATACAACTTAAAAATTTTTTATTTAAATTCAAATTAGTTAACATATAGTGTATTATTAGTTTCAATGGTAGAATTTAGTGATTCATCAGTTGCATATAATACCCAGTGCTTATTATATCAAGTGCCCTCCTTAATGCCCATCAACCGATTACCCCATCCCCCCATCCACTTCCCCTCCAGAAACCTCAGTTTCTTTCCTATAGTTAAGAGTCTCTCATGGTTTGCCTCCCCTCCCTGTTTTTAAATTATTTTATTTTTCCTTCCCTTCCCCTATGTTCATCTGTTTTGTTTCTTAATTCCACATATGAGTGAAATCATATGGTATTTGTCTTTCTCTGACTGACTTATTTCACTTAGCATAAACCCTCTAATTCTGTCCACATTGTTGCAAATGGCAAGATTTCATTTTTTGATGGCTGAGTAATATTCCAATATAAATACATATACAACATTTCCTTTATCCATTCATCTGTTGATGGACACCTGGGCTTTTTACATATTTTGGCTGTTGTGAATATTGCTGCTATAAACATTGGGGTTGCAGGTGCCCTTTCGAATCACTGTGTTTGTATCCTTTGGATAAATACCTAGTAGTGCAGTTGCTGAGTCATAGGGTAGCTCTATTTTTAACTTTTTGATGAACCTCCACACTGTTTTACAGAGTGGCAGCACCAGTTTTCATTTCCACCAACAGCGTAAGAGAGTTCCCCTTTCTTTGCATCCTTCCCAACATCTGTTGTTTCCTTAGTTGTTCATTTTAGCCATTCTAACAGGTGTGAGGTATTATCTCATTGTGGTTTTGATTTGTAGTTCCCTGAAACCGAGTGATGTTCAGCACTTTTTTATGTGTCTATTAGCCATCTGTATGTCTTCTTTGGAGAAATGTCTGTTCATGTCTTCTGCCCATTTCTTGACAGGATTTTTTGGTTTTTGCATGCTGAGTTTGATAAATTCTTTATAGATTTTGAATACTAACCCTTTATCTGTTATGTCATTTGTGAATATCTTCTCCCATTCTGTAGGTTGCCTTTTAGTTTTCTTGATTGCTTCCTTTGCTGTGTGAAAGCTTTTTATCCTGATGAAGTCCCAGTAATTCATTTTTGGCTTTTATTTCTCTTGCCTCTGGAGAGGTGTCTAGCAAGAAGTTACTGTGGCTGAGGTCAAAGAGGCTGCTCCCTCTGTTCTCCCCTAGGATTTTGATGGATTTCTGTGTCACATTTTGGTCTTTCATCCATTTTGAATTTATTTTTGTGTATGGTGTAAGAAAGTGGTCCAGTTTCATTCTGCATGTGGCTGTCCCAATTTTTCCAACACCATTTGTTGAAGAGTCTGTCATTTTTCCATTGGATATTCTTTCCTGCTTTGTCGAAAATTACTTGATTATAGAGTTGAAGGTCCATTTCTGGGTGCTTTATTCTGTTCCATTCATCTATGGGTCCGTTTTTGTGCCAGTATCAACTGTCTTGGTGATTAGAGCTTTGTAAGTACAGCTTAAAGTCCAGAATTGTGATGCCTCCCACTTTGGCTTCTTTTTTTTTTCTTTTCTTTTCTTTCTTTTTCTTTCTTCCTTACTCTCTCTTTCACTCCCCATTTCTTTCTTTTCTTTCTTTTCTTTCTTTCTTTCTTTCTTTCTTTTCTTTCTTTCTTTCTTTTTCTTTTCTTTTCTTCTCTTTTCTTTTCTTCCTCTCTTTCTGTCCCTTCCTCCCTTCCTTCCCCTTCCTTCCCTTTCTTTTCTTTCTTTCCCTCCCTTCCTCCCTCCCTCCCTCTTCCTTCCTTTCTTTCTTTTCTCTTTCCCTCCCTCCCTTCCTGATTTCCTTCCTCCCTCCCTTCGTTCCTTTCTTCCTTCCTTTTCTTTCTTTCCCTCCCTCCCTCCCTCCCTTTCTTTCTTTCTGTCAAGATTAATTTATTTACTTGAGAAAGAGAGAACGTCTGGAGGGAAGGAGAGAGAAAGAATCCTCAAGTGGACTCCCCACAAGTATGGAGCCCAATGCAGGGCTTGATCCTAGGACCCTGAGATCATGACCTGAGCCGAAATCAAGAGTCAGATAATTAACTGAGCCACCTAGGCACCCCAGTTTTCTTTTTCAACATGACTTTGGCTATTCAGGGGTCTTTTCTAGTTCCATACAAATTTTAGAATTGTTTATTCCAGCTCTGTGAAAAATGCTTGTGGTATTTTGATACTAATTGCATTAAATGTGTAAATTACTTTGCATAGGCATTTTAACAATATTTGTTCTTCCAATCTATGAGTATGGAATGTTTTTCCATTTCTTTGTGTCTTCCTCAATATCTTTCATGAATATTCTACAGTTTTCAGAGTATAGGTCTTTTAACTCTTTGGTTAGGTTTATTCCGAGGTATCGTATGTTTTTTGGTGCAATTGTGAACAGGATCAATTCTTCAATTTCTCTTTCTGCTGCTTTATTGTTATTATATAGAAATGCAACATATTTTTGTGCATTGATTTTATATTCTATGACTTTGCTGAATTCCTGTATCAGTTCTAGCAATTTTTTGGTGGAGTCTTTGGATTTTCCACATAGAGTATCATGTTACCTGTGAAGAGTGAATGTTTGACTTCTTTGTCAATTTAGATGCCTTTTATTTTTGTTGTCTGCTGAGGCTAGGACTTCCAGTACTATGTTGAACAACAATGGTGAGAGTGGATATACCTGTCCTGTTCCTGACCTTAGGGGAAAAGCTCTCAGTTTTTCCCCATTGAGAATGATATTTGCTGTGGGGTTTTCATATGGCTTTTATGATATTGAGGTATGTTTCCTCTATCCCTACACAGTGGAGAGTTTTTATCAAGAAAGGATGTTGTATCTTGTCAAATGCTTTTTCTGCATCTATTGAGGGGACCATACAGTTCTTATCCTTTCTTTTATTAATGTGGTGTATCACATTGATTGATTTGCAGATGTTAAACAACCCTTGCAGCGCAGAAATAAATCCCACTTGGTCATGGTAAATAATCCTTTTCATGTACTCTTGGATCCTATTAGTAGTATATTGGTAAGAATTTTTACATCCATGTTTATCAGGATACTGGTCTCTAATTCTCCTTTTTAGTGGGGTCTTTGTCTGGTTTGGGGATCAAGGTAATACTGGTCTCATAGAAAGAGTTTGAAAGTTTTCCTTCCATTTCTATTTTTTGAAATAGCTTCAGATGAATACGTATTAATTCTTCCTTAAATGTTTGGTAAAATTACCCTGGGAAGCCATCTAGCCTAAGACTCTTGTTTGTTGGGAGATTTTTTAATTACTAATTCAACTTCTTTGCTGATTATGGGTCTGTTTAGGTTTTCTATTTCTTCGTATTTTAGTTTTGGAAGTTTATATGTTTCTAGGAATGTATCCATTTCTTCCAGATTGCCTCATTTATTAGTATATAATTGCTCATACTATTCTCTTACAATTTTTGTATTTCTTTGGTGTTGGTTGTGATCTTTCCTCTTTCATTCATGATTTTACTTATTTGAGTCTTTTTTCTTTTTGATAAGTCTGGCTAGGGATTTATCCATCTTGTTAATTCTTTTGAAAAATCAGCTCCTTATTTTGTTGAACTGTTCTACTATTTCTTAAATTTCTATATCATTGATTTCTGCTCTAATCTTTATTATTTTCCTTCTCCTGCTGGATTTAGGCTTTATTTGTATTTTTTTTCTAGCTCCTTTAGGTGTAAGGTTAGTTTTTGTATTTGAGTCTATTCTGCTTCTTGAGGAAGGCCTGTAATGCTATACGGTTCCTTCATAGGACCACATTTGCTCCCTCCCAAAGGTTTTGAACTGTCGTGTCTTCATTTTCATTTGCTTCCACGTATTTTTAAATTTTTTCTTTAATTTCCTGGTTGACCCATTCACTGTTTAGCAGGATTTTCCTTAACCTCTGTGGATTTGTGGTCCTTCCAAATTTCTTCTTGTGGTTGACTTCAAGTTTCAAAGCTTTGTGGTCTGAAAATATGCATGGTATGATCTCAATCTTTTTATATTAGTTGAGTCCTGATTTGTGACCCAGTATGTGATCTGTCCTGGAGCATGTTCCATGAGCCCTCAAGAAGAATGTGTGTTCTGCTGCTTTAGAATGAAATGCTCTGGATATATCTGTGAAGTCCATCCAGTCCAATGTATCATTCAAAGCCCTTGTTTCTTTGTTGATTTTCTGCTTAGATGATCTGTCCTTTGTATTGAGTGGGGTGTTAAAGTCCCCTACTAATATTGTATTATTATAAATGAGTTTCTTTAATTTTGTCATTAATTAATTTATACATTTGGCTGCTCCCTAGTTAGGGGCCTAAATATTTACAACTGTTATATCTTCTTGTTGGATGGACCCTTTTATTGTGATACAGTGTCCCTCTTCATCTATTATTACAACCTTCGGTTTAAAATCTAGTTTGTCAGGGCACCTGGGTGGCTCAGTGGGTTAAAGCCTCTGCCTTCGGCTCAGGTCGTGATCTCAGGGTCCTGGGATCAAGCCCCACATCGCTTCCTCCTCTCTCTCTGCCTGCCTCTCTGCCTATTTGTAATCTCTCTGTGTCAAATAAATAAATAAAATCCTTAAAGAAAAAAAGTTAAAAAAAAAATAAAATCTAGTTTGTCAGGGTGCCTGGGTGGGTCAGGGGGTTAAGCCTCTGCCTTCGGCTCAGGTCACAGTCCCAAGGTCCTGGGATCAAGCTCCACATCAGGCTCTCTGCTCAGCAAGGAGCCTGCTTCCCTCTCTCTCTGCCTGCTTCTCTGCGTACTTGTGATCTCTCTCTCTTTCTGTCAAATAAATAAATAAAATCTTAAAAAAAAAAATCTAGTTTGCCTGAAATAAGGATGGCTACTCTGGCTTTCTTTTGATGTCCATTAACATGATAAATGGTTCTCCGCCCCCTCACTTTCCATCTTGAGGTGTCTTTGGGTCTAAAATGAGCCTCCTGTAAGCAGCATATCAATGGGTCTTGCCTTTTTTACCCATTCTGAGACCTTATGTCTTTTGATAGGAGCATGTAGCCCATTTATATTCAGAGTAATTATTCAAAGATATGAATTCGGTGCCATTGCATTACCTGTAAAGTCATTGTTCCTACAGAGTGTCTCTTTTTCTTGTTGGTCTTGGTACTTTGGGGCTCTCTCTTTGTTCAAAGGGTCCTCTTTAATATTTCTTGCAGAGCTGGTTTAGTGTTCAGATTCCTTTAGTTTTTGTTTTTGTTTTTTTTTTTTTTTGGTCTTGGTAACTCTTTATCTTCTATTTTGAATAACAGCATTGCTGGATAAAGTATTCTTGGCTGGAACTGCAACTGACTTTTGTGTGCTTGACTGCATCCTGCAATTTTACTGAATTTATTAGTTCCAATAGCTTTTTTTGTGTGTGGAATCTTTAGAGTTCTCTACATATTACATTATGTCATCTGTGAATAGAAGTAATTTTACTTCTTCCTTTCCAATTTGTATGCCTTTTCTTTCTATTTGCTCTGTCTAGAACTTCTAGTGCTCTGTTCAATAGAAGTGGTGAAAATGGGCATTCTTGCCTCATTCCTGATCTTAAAGGAAAAGCTTTCTCCATGATGAGAAATATCATGAGTATGATATTTGCTGTGGGTTTTTCATATATGGCATTTATTATGTTGAAGTATTTTCCTTCTTTTCCTGGTTTGTTGGTTTTATCATGAAAGTTTGTTGAATTTTTATCAGATGTTTTTCTGCCTTGATTGAAATGATTGTGTGATTGATTCTTTTCCTTCATTCTGTAATGTGATATATTGATCAATTTTCACATATTGACCCTTTCTTACATTCTAGGAATAAACCCACTTGGTTAGGGTGTATAATCCTTTTAATACTTTGCTGAATTCAGTTTGTTAGTATTTTGTTAAGGATTTTTATATTAATGTGCATTAGGAATGTTGGTGTACAGGTTTGTTTGTTTAATTTGTTTTTATTATAGTATCTTGGTCTAGCTTTTTTGTCAAGGTAATGCTGGCCTCACAGAATGAGTTAGGAAATATTCCCTCCTCTTCAGTTTTTGGAATAGTTTGAGAAATATTGATATTAATTTTTTAAATGTCTGGTACTGTTCACCCATGATGCCATCTGGTCCTGGGCTTTTCTTTATCAAGAGTTTTTTGATTACTGATTCAATCTCCTTGCTAGTCATTGGTCTATTCAGATTTTCTGTTTCTTCATGACAGTCTCGATAGGTTTTGTGTTTCGGGAATTTGTCCATTTCAGCTAGAATATCCAATTTGTTGGCATACAACTTTTCAGAGCGCTCTCTTATAAATCCTTTTTTATTTCTGTAGATTCAGTGGTAATGACCCACTTTCATTTCTGATTTTAATAATTTGAGTCTTCTCTTTTTTTCTTAGTCCATCTGGCTAAAGTTTGGTCAATGTTGTTGATCTTTCTGAAGAATCACTTTTGGTTTCATTGTTTTTTTGTTGTTGTTTTTCTATTTTCTATTTTATTCATCTCTGCTCTAATCTTTATTATTTCCTTCCTTCTGTTAACTATGAGTATAGTTTGTTCTTCTTTTTCTAGTTCCTTAAGTTATGACATTATGTTAATGATTTGAAATCTGTCTTGTTTTGTTAATGTGTTTATAGCTATAAATATCCCCCTTAGCACTGATTTAGCTATATCCCATAAATTTTGATACACTATAACTTTGTTCAAATTCACCTCTAAGTATTTTCTAATTTCCCTTGTGATTTCTTTGGTCCACTCATCGTTAAAAAGTGTGTTAATTTCCATAGATTTGTGAATTTTCCTGTTTTACTTCAGTTATTGATTTCTACCTTCATTCTGTTGTGGTCAGAGAAGATACCTTGTATGATATCTATCTTTTAAAATTGGTTGAGACTTGGGGTGCCTGAGTTGTTCAGTTGGTTAAGCAGCCAGCTCTTGATTTCAGCTCAGGTCATGATCTTAGTGTCCTGGGATCAAGCTCCATATCAGGCTCCATGCTCAATGGGGAGTCTGCTTGAGGATTCTCTCATTTCCTCTCCCCCAGCATGCTCACTCTATCTCTGTCTCACTCTCAAAAAATAAACTTTTAAAATACATAAATAAAATAGAGACTTAATTTGTGACCTAACATATAGTCTATCCTGGAAAATGTCCCATGTGCACTGAAGAATGTTTATGTTGTTGTTGGGTAGAGTGTTCTGTAAATGTTTGTTAAATCTAGTTGGTTTATTTGTTAAGTCCTCTGTTTCCTTACTTATCTTCTATCTAGTTGTTCTATCCATTATTGACAGTGGAGTATTGACATCTCCAGCTATTATTATAGAACTGTCTATTTCTCCCTTCAGTTCTCTATTTGTTTTGTATATTTTGATGGTGTGTTAATAGGTGGGTCAATGTTTATAATTGTTTGGGCATCTTTATTTTTTGCAGAACATCTAGCAGAATCTTTGGCCTTCAGTAATTATTTCTTTAATCCATTAGTAATTTATTAAAAGTTTTTGATAGCAAAAATGATATAAAGGATGAAGTAGAGAAGTTCTATTATTTTCTGAAAGATGACAAAGCAGAAAATCTGGTAAATTCCTTTTTAAAAAGACTTTCAGAGAATCTATAGAACCTGCAAACCCTCTTACAAAGAAAATGTGAGCACAGAGATGGAAGGCAATTTAACTTTATATTTTTGGCATCATCATCATGATTCATGAAAACAAGCATTGCCATGAGGTTAGTTGAAATTCCCACTATATTCACTTGTTATTATTTCTTTTCCAAGCAATCAAGTTGAAGAAACCTTTCCACTACTTAAAGAGGTACCTGCAAACTATATTTATTCAACCATCCCCATGGGATTTTCCCTTAGTAAATCTACTCAGGTATCTTCTATGCATATGGATTCAAAAGTGGATGACCATTTGATGCGAGGGACTGAGAAAAGCAAGTTGGAACCAGTGACTCAGTTATTTCAGAACACCAAGAAAATAAGATTAGAAGACACAAACCAAGAAAACTCTACAAGAAGAAAAGAGATTGGCTTAGGATCTCTTTCAGAAAAAACCTTGGGTTCTGTGGTATATGTTAAAGAAAGTGATGGAATAGAAGTGACAGATGTGGAATGAAGTTATTTGTATATACTGCCAAAGAAACCAGAATTTGCTTTTGACAAAGAGTGCATGTTGAATGAGAACTTAACCTTATTAGGAAAACCTAACAAAATGAAGGAAGACATTTGCTTATTTTTCACTATTTATAAATCACGTTAGGCTGCACTTTTTTTTGATACATATTCAAAAAAGTTAATGTTTGGGGGGGGGAAACTTTCCAAAATTCAAGGCAAAATTCTCTGTATTACATTCAGGGTATCCTTGTCAAAAAATCAGAATTTTTGAATAACAGTATTTAAATGGTACCAAAATATTTTAATTATAATGTATTTCTTTAACAAGTGAACAGTATCCAAACAATTTGACATCTGTATTTCACACTACGTGTGGTATACCGATTTTGTAGGATTTCTAGTTTGGGATTTTGCTTTATGGTACTTTATCTTCCTGCATTTTTACATTTCTGTTCTGTAAATGATCACTTCAGGTAAACTCTAAAAAGACCTGTAAATTACATATCTTGAGAAGCATTTCACATTTTAAATCATCCTTTTAAAACTGTTTTCCTCCACATTGAATTCATTTCAAAATTACAAAATAGTTATTTTCAAGTGTAATAGTTTGTCTTACACTATCATTTTATACTACCAATATTTAAGAAAACAGCCTACTGTTAAAAAAAATTCTCATTTTATATATATCAGTTTGCCATTCTTACTGAAATGTCTAGTAGTTTGAGACAGCAGTATTGTCCCAAGTATTGTGAGATGAAATTAAAATCATTTTGTGTCTGGACATATAGTGACCTGTAACTATATTATGTATGTTTTGAATATTTTCCTGTACTTTAATATTTATTGGCTATTTCTAATGCCCAATTGTGAGTAATCCCCATAATAGTCATAAAAACAAAGATGAAAAGGCATCTTCTTTTAGGGAAAGTAATGTTTTATAAATCAGAAAAGTACAAATACAATATATTTGTAGGAAATATTGAGCTTAGAGCTAAATAAAATTGTTGAATGGGACATAAGCCAATAGGATGATGCTTTTTATCATTTACAGAACGTAATTCTTTGGGAGAGAAAAAAAATTCAAGTCTTTCATTTGTTCACCTAACCTGGCACTCTGCTTGTTGCTGGGGATATAGTGGTGAATAAAATAGCCACTGCATCATAATGTTAACTGTCTGTCTACCAGGGAAGATAGAACATCAGACAGTAATTATATAAGATACAAATTATGATGTGCCATGAAGAAAAAGTAAAATGTCCATAGGGACAGGACACATAACACATAAACTTGATTTTTAATTGTGGGAACTAAGAAGTTTTCTCTAAGGTCATGTCATTTATAGCTTTTGCAGTGAGATAAGTTGTCCAAGTAAGATGATGGTAATGGTCAAGTTCTTGAGAAAGGGATAGAGCCCTGATGAAGGTTAACGGGACAGAATGATGGTTTGAAAGTGAGGGAAAAGAAAGGAATTCCAGCTAAAAAGACTATGCATGGAGGTTCTCTGGGGAAAAGACTGAGCTCAGGAGCATGGTTTTGGGACATAACACAGTTTCCAAGGCAAGTAGACAGTTATATGTACAAAAGTAAAAATATGAATTTTGAAGTTGTATACAAATGGTATTGAAAGCCTTGGGAATGAATGAGATTGCTTAAGGTGAATGTATTATGTTAGCTAAAATCCTGAGGAACTCAAACATTTTGAAGCTGGTCAGCATGGAGGGAGCTAGCAAAAAGAACTGAGGAGTTCGCAGTGAGATGGTAGAAAACTAAGACAAGGTAACGTCAAGATTGCCCACAGTAGTTGTTACGGTGGAGGTAGTCAACTGAAAGGTCAGACAAGGATGGAAAGGTCCATTGGATCTAGCAGTATGAAATGTCACAGTAACCTCAGCAAAAACCACTTTCCTTTTTTTTTTTTTTTTTTTTTAA